>CM077284.1:91649151-92074151 GCA_039654925.1 Anguilla pacifica | reverse complement strand
CTTGAAGAGTCGACACATTTTAGGCGTGGCAGTTTAACTGTTACTTGTAAACAGTACTGTTATATTGTCGTTTTTTATCAATAAACAATCTATTGCATATATTGTTGGTGCTCCTTATATTTTTGGTGGGTGCTCCTAACTTTTTTAAGTTGGGAGCACCAGTGCTACGAAGTAAAAAAAGTTAATTTCGAGCCCTGATATATTATTGAAGCTGCACTTCCCTGGCATATTATCGGCACAGTAGGGCCTACGTTCACTAACTGCTACATTAGCAGAAGCGTGCCTGTAAACAGACTGAGCCAGACCGAGTTAACTTCTCACACCACCAAAATACCGCGAAGGTTACGTCCCAATATACGTTTTATTACTATATATACTATTTTTATGATTGGATTAATTAGTAATTATATTTGATGTAACTTTAGCTGTGTTTCCATTACTTTTCCAAAACTTCTCAAAAAATATTATTTTAATACACACACACACACACACCCATCATCAACAGAGTACATTTTTAATACACACACACACACACACACACACACACACACACACACACACACACACACACACACAGTACTCCCAGTGCAGCAGAGCCGCGGAGGGGGTTGCCGTGGTTACCCACCTGCAGGGCGACCAGGATGTTAGCGAGCGCCTGTCCGTAGGTGTCGTGGCAGTGCACAGCCAGGGCCTGGACCGGCACCTCCCGGCTCACCGCCTCCAGCATCCGGCACATGCTCCCCGGGGTTCCCACGCCGATGGTGTCGCCAAGGGAGATCTCATAGCAACCCATGGAGTACAGCCGCTTCGCCACCTGGGGGCAGCAGTGGGCAGCACTTCTAACACGTTTTTGCTTGTGTGTATTTCCGATATAATGCAATTTTAACAGCCCCTTTCTAAAGAGTTTTACACCTCAGTGCCACCTGCAAAGCAAGCTGCACGTCCGCCATTTGACTGTTTTATTTTATTTACAGAGAAACACACCTGAGCCACCTTTTCTGGAGATACCTGTCCTTCATAAGGGCACCCCAGCACACAGGAAACATACCTGTGAGAAGGAAGTCAACACACCAAATATGCTCAGGAATATGCTAGAAAATATGCTACTAAACATGCTAACAAACATGCTTCCTCGGGAATAAAACAGGAGGGGTACATTTTTAAGGTCCAGCCAACTGGATTCAAATTGTGGTTATATTCCCCAGAAGTGACAAATCAAGTGACAAAAGCCCCTCCCACTCCCCCAGACTGAGCTAGCCCCTCCCACATCCTCAGAGCTAGCCCCTCCCACCCCCCCAGACTGAGCTAGCCCCTCCCCCCTCACCCTCGCACGGGTACACCGGCCTCTCTCGCCGCCCTGGTGACCTCCTCAAAGCGCTGCAGGCTCTCCTCCACGGAGCAGTTAATGTTCTTCTTACTGAAGAGCTCAGAGGCAGCGCCGAATATGGCCACCTCACCTGCACCAGCCTTCACCTGGGGAGGGGTGGGGAAGGAAGGGGAGGGGAGGGGAGGGGAGGGGAGGGGAGGGGAGGGGAGGGGAGGGGAGGGGAGGGCAGAGGAGAGGGGGAGGGAATAGAGAGAGGGGAGGGGAGGGGAGGGGAGAAAGAGCTCAGCTGCACAGTCTGCGCAGAGGAGTACCACTTAATGTGCAGCTGCTGCATACTCACTGACCAGGGTTGAGTGCTCTGCACAGCTACAGAAGAGACACACTCTCAGACGCACATTCACAGACGCACACTCACAGACCCACACTCTCAGACGCAAATTCACAGACGCACACTCACAGACCCACTCACAGACCCACACACACAGACCCACACTCTCAGACGCACATTCACAGACACACACTCACAGACCCACTCACAGACTCACACTTACAGACTCACACACACAGACCCACACTCTCAGACGCACATTCACAGACGCACACTCACAGACCCACTCACAGACACACACTTACAGACTCACACACACAGACCAACTCTCAGACGCACATTCACAGACCCACACTCACAGACCCACTCACAGACACACACTTACAGACTCACACACACAGACCCACACTCTCAGACGCACATTCACAGACCCAGACTCACAGACGCATGCGTGGGGTCACTCACCGCGGCCTGGAAGCCCTGCAGGTTTGGCGTGAGGACAGGGTAGATCACTCCCGGGCGTCTGTGTATGCCCTGCATCACCTCCACCTGGTCTGCCATCTGTCAATCAACAGAAAGACAACCACAGCCTTACCTGCAGAGCCCCATGAAAATGAGCCAGAGTTCATTCACGCAGAAATCTTCATTATGCTCCAACACCTTTTTTTTATAATCAGGTTTCACATTTTCCTAGTCTGGGATTACTGTGTGGGATTATGGTGTGGGATTACAGTGTGGGATTAGTGTGGGATTACAGTGTGGGATTACTGTGGGATTACAGTGTGGGATTATGGTGAGGGATTATGGTGTGGGATTAGTGTGCGATTATAGTGTGGGATTAGTGTGAGATTATAGTGTGGGATTATAGTGTGGGATTGCTGATTAAACCCTGGGGTGGGGGTTCTCACCTGAGGTACCCACTTTGGAGAGACAAAGCTCGTTGCCTCGATGACAGGAAGTCCCGCTTCTGAAAGCATGTCGATCAGCCGTATCTTTACTTCCGCCGAGACGATGGTCTGAAAGAGGCAACAGCAGTGGCCATGACAACCGCACCTTCATGAAATAAACATGCTAAGCTAAACAGGGCAGGGATTTAAGCTCTATGCTGAACTAAAACAGGGCAGGGATTTAAGCTCTATGCTAAGCTAAAATAGGACAGGGATTTAAGCTCTATGCTAAGCTAAAACAGGGCAGGCATTTATTTATTTATTTATTTAGGATCCCCATTAGCAATACACAGTGTGCAGCTAATCTTCCTGGGGTCCGAACATAAAATACATACAATACATACAAGATTATATAGTGAGACATAAAATCAAACAAACAGATAGAATAGTACAAGTTAGATAGATTTAAACTCTGTGGGCATCAGATAAATCTCCACAAGGGCTCTCTTTCAATCAAATAAAGATTCCTGCGTAAATATCACCTTTAACTCACCATGATTGTTCAATTAGGAAGCAGCCCTAGTGCCCATTTTGAAGCGGTTAACCTTACGGCTACAGTACTGAGTAAGATTCAGTTGGGAATGCAGAGTGAAAAAGGAGGTGAATAAAATGGAGTTCAGATCCTCAACATTCTAAATCCAGTTCCACTTCTTACGTCTCTCCTCACCTTCTCATTCTGCAGGCCATCCCTCGGCCCCACCTCCACGATTTTCACCCTATCAGGTAGAGGCTTTACTGAGGACACGCCCACCTGCCAAAGACACCAACATGAGCATCGAGACCTCGACACCCATGCAGAAACTCATTCTCTCACTCACTCACTCACTCACTCACTCACTCACTCACTCACTCACTCACTCACTCACTCACTCACTCACTCACTCACTCACTCACTCACACACACACACACACACACACACACACACACACACACACACACACACACACACATACACGCAGAAACACAAACGCACAAGCACAATCACTCACACACAAACATGCAGCTGTCAGGAAATGACAGAAACATCATATGAAAAGGGACTAACTAAATGACAGTTACAAGCACTGGGTCCGATGATTGCACCGCATGGTCGTATAATAGCCAAGCAGTATCAAGCCCTTTTGCAATACCCGGTGCACCTTACAATGTAAACACTGTTCCCACACGTCCCCTTCTTCCAAGATAAAAAAACACCACCATACACACTGCCAAACAAACTGAAGAGCCGCTTCCAGAACAACAGGGCGAAGTCAAACACCTTCCACGGCCCCCACAATCACCAGATCGAAACATCGTTTAACCTTCATGGAATGTCCTGGAGCACAGAATGCAAAGTAGATTTCAAACTCCTTCATCCCGCAAAGAACCGGAGGCAGTCCTTCCTGACGAAAGGTCCGGTATCCCGCTACACAGGTTGGAATTCCCAACTCCAGAATTCCAAGAAGGACTGAAGCTGTGCTGAAGGCAAAGGGCTGCCTCACGCCATATTAGATACTCGATATCCGCACACTGTGAGGTGTAAGTACAGTCCAAATCCGGCTCATCACCGATCTTTGTCGTGAGATTTATCTTCCTACATGCGTCTAGAATGAGGTTCTCAGTGCAGACACAGGTCTTAACATGTAATCTCAGTCACACGTCAGCATGGGTAAAGAAAACAGATAAGCAGTTCAACAAACAGGTGTGAAATACAGTCAGGTTAAACACGGCATCCTCCCACAAACATAGTGGCACATTCTGGAGTGTATTTTCAAAAATATAATCACAGTAAGTGATTCTGTTGACACAAAAGACCAACAGAATGACCTACTGTGCCTTAAATTTAGTTATCTACACCCTCCGTGGAGTTTCAAAACAATGACGTCATCTATATTATTCAAGCTCGTCCTCGTTAGTATAGTGGTGAGTATCCCCGCCTGTCAGGTTTTTTTCCTTTTCATCAGGTTACATATGAACAGAAGACATAAAATTCCCTACCCCCATTTTTTGCCCAAATACACCTAAATATGTCCTTAAAAGACACCCACACTGCGGTTCCCATGGATACGGTTTACAAATTACTAACCACATTCCAATCAGCGTCACCTCTCTTCCCTTTAAAATTAACTCATCTTTTTAAGATCTCTAAACTAACCCACTGCATGCAAACAATGGTAATACAGCGCTCATTGTGAAACAGACGCGTTATTTCACAATACAGTTTTACATGTCTATGTCATTATGTTTCAAAATATAGAGCCGCAGTCCGTTTTCCACGTATAAAGACTAATGGGTATTTCAAACCAAATCAGGTTAGTCTATGCAGGCTTGTTCCAAGCAAGGTAGCATCCAGATACATAAATCAGCAGGAAGTTAGCTGGACTGCAGCTAGCCAGCTAGCTTGTAATGTCCTTCCAAAAACCACGCGTCCCTAACACGCAGATAGAGACGCAGGCCAATTTTAAAAGCACTGCTAGCACACTGGCTAACTCACAGCTCTCGCTGCCAAGGATGATGATCTCCAGGCGATGTTTCGAGGACTAAACGCCGAAGCCAAGAAAACACCCCTATGCAATCGCATCACTAACGACGCCATGTTCAGAAGTACTCCGTGATAAAAACGCTGTGCGTCGTGCGTCATGCTTCATGCGTCTTCGTTGAAAGGTTGAACTAACCAATCAAAGTACGCCTGCCTAAACGTGCAGTCAAACATCACTGGGTAATCCTTTCGGTATTTGGAGTATTTTAGGGTGATTCTCGAAAAATATGATGGGTGGCGATCGGAGTGTACACAATGTACCGTAGTAACAGTTAACTTTTAAAATAAGTGGATAATGTTTATACAGCTAGGCAGACAGATATCCAGCGACCCGAACTCAGCGTAGTTCGGTAAGTTTCAACAGCCCCGCTCCCACTAAAATGAGTAACTTTGAGTAGGCTACACATTGAACAGGAGAGATTTCTGTAGAATATAATAATGTTACATAATTTGGCAGCTAGCTGGATCCACGATGCGCCCTTAAGTGTTTATACAGACCAATTTTTTTACTCCATCCTGTCCACCATTAAAAAATGGACTAGCTAGTTGGCCGGCGACGTCTTCATACCAATTATGAATTGACAGTCAGACTACATATTATAATTATTACATAATTATAGCTATAGATCCATCGCTGTCGTCTTCCTATCAACTGTATTTTGCTATGTGCCTGGTACCTATAAAGTAAGAGTGATAGACTAATGTTATTTATGAAATAACGTTACAGATAGAGAACTATCAATATTAGAATATTAGGATGTTAGAGGGCGAACTAACTAACGCTTGCTAGCTGAAGACGGCAAGCGAACAAGCGAAACTAATTATTCGAGTCAATCGAGTTAAATGGCTGAACGTAGCCATCATACAGACCGGCTACAGCCCATCTATTGTATCTGGCCAACTCGCCCGTACACTTACCTGCGTACAAATTGCTCCCATTCTCCTGAAACCATCATGCCAGATGAATATTTATCCTGCAAGGCAATAACACATCGAAAAGAAAATGTTCGTTTGGCGAAAACTTCCCGACTGTGTCCGGTTTCCAGGGTTGTGCGCACAGTTGGAAAACGCGGCAATGAAATCCAGAATGGCTGTTTCCTAGAGATGTTTGAAAATAGTGACGTAATCTATACTCACCGCGTTCGTCCTCGTTAGTATAGTGGACAGTATCTCCGCCTGTCACGCGGAAGACCGGGGTTCGATTCCCCGACGGGGAGGCCTTCTTTTCTTTTATTCTCTTCACCCATTGTTATCGCTGAGGGATATATCCACTACACATCCAGCAAATATATATTCAAAGTATTGTCAATTGATTTAGTGTACGTTTTCAGTGTGTGATTTGTTTTGGTGTACGCTTTCATTGTGTGATTTGTTTTAGTGTATGATTTCAGTGTATGATTTGTTTTAGTGTACATTTCCAGTGTGTGATTTGTTTTAGTGTACGTTTTCAGTGTAAGTTTCGGTGTGTGACTGAGGACATTTTTCACTGCCTTATTCCTCTGTCTCGTCTCGTCTGCTGTCTGCCTGTTTCAGACCCAAACATTACAGCTTCAGCCTGTATGCAGCATTGTCCAATTTCTGCCTGTTTTCCAGCCCCTGCTGCAGATTTAAAAATGTTGCTGGGAATCACAGAATGTGCTTAAATCTAAATCAGAAAAAGTGACGACTGAGAGAGTATACTGGAGTATACCTATCTTAATGCTGCCCAAGGTGGCAGGAGTGTGGCTGTTCCTCGTTAGTATAGTGGACAGTATCTCCGCCTGTCACGCGGAAGACCGGGGTTCGATTCCCCGACGGGGAGGCCTTCTTTTCTTTTATTCTTTTCACCCATTGTTATCACGGAGGGATATATCCACTACACATCCTTCTTTTCTTTCTGTGTGTGATTTGTTTTTGTGTACATTTCCAGTGCGTGATTTGTTTTAGTGTATGTTTTTAGTGTGTGATTTATTTTAGTGTACGATTTCAGTGCGATTTGTTTTAGTGTATGTTCTCAGTGTGTGCTTTTAGTGTACGTTTTCAGTGTGTGATTTGTTTTAGTGTACGTTTTCAGTGTGTGATTTGTTTTAGTGTACGAGTTCAGTGTGTGATTTGTTTTAGTGTACATTTCCAGTGTGTGATTTGTTTTAGTGTACGATTTCAGTGTGTGATTTGTTTTAGTGTACATTTTCAGTGTGTGATTTGTTTTAGTGTACGATTTCAGTGTGTGATTTGTTTTAGTGTACGTTTTCAGTGTAAGTTCTGGAGTGCAACTGAGGATATTTTTGACATTTCTCACTGCCTTATTTCCTCTGTCTCGTCTCATCTGCTGTCTGCCTGTTTCAGACCCAAACATTACAGCTTCAGCCTGTAAGCAGCACTGTCCAATTTCTGCCTGTTTTCCATCCCCGCTGCAGATTGAAAAATGTAGCTGGGAATCACAGAATGTACGTAAATCTAAGTCAGAATAAGTAACGACTGAGAGAGTATACTGGAGTATACCTATCTTAATGCTGCCAGAGTTCAAGGGAGTATGGTTGTTCCTCGTTAGTATAGTGGACAGTATCTCCGCCTGTCACGCGGAAGACCGGGGTTCGATTCCCCGACGGGGAGGCCTTCTTTTCTTTTTATCTCCACCCATTGTGAAATAACTTGAAGGTCCTTGACAAGAAAATGAAACTCAAACCCAGCAGTGTATGAATCACTATCAATATTATACAAAACTGCAATTCCCTACAGTGGGAATTGTGGCTACTACCACTGATGCCAGAGCCAGGAAAGGGCCAAATAAGTGTTACTGGAGAAAACCACTGCCAAGGTGACTAAGACAGAGTCTTACTGTCTTTCTTTTAGCTGTGTTCAGCTCAATTGATTAAGTATGAATGTGCACATACTACGAGAGGAAACCGTGAGACAGTTTGTGCAGACACTCACTAATGCAGTCACTGGGTTAACACTGACCTTTCTTACTCTTATAGTCTTTTTTAGACAATTAGGAAAAGGCATATTTTGTACATAATAGATTCAAGGTATGGCTGCATTTTAACAACACTGCTGAATCCCTCACAAGCCCTTTCACATTTGGATTAATGAAAACATTGTTGCAATGTTGCCGTGCAACTTTCTGGGAATGTTGTGAAACATTGTCACTGTGGCAATGGAATCCGGCATTACATCATTTTCCATTGTGATGTCACACCACAATTACTATGTGGAGAAGCAGGTCATAATCCAGTGTTGCTCATTGCCGGTGTGTGTGTAGAGAAAGCCACTTTAACCACTATGCAAGAGAGACACAAATCAACTGGGAACACCTTGAGTGTGTGACTTTATTTGTGCAAGGGTTATAAAAATATTTTTATTAATCTCATAGTTCAGTAAACGCTAATGCTGAATGGCCAGTCATAACGGCCGGCACCAAACAGACAAGCATGGCCTCTACTGTGCGATTAAGCAACAGAACAACCAGCCCATAATAATTAAGGAAGGATCCCATTGGACAAAACATAATGTCCCCACTATTCTAAAACACACCAACTCTTCACATAACGTCCCCACTATTCCAAAACACACCAACTCTTCACATAATGTCCCCACTATTCCAAAACACACCAACTCTTCACATAATATCCCAACTATCTTAAAACACACCAACTCTTCACATAATGTCCCCACTATTCCAAAACACAACAACTCTTCACATAACGTCCCCGCTATTCTAAAACACAACAACTCTTCACATAATGTCCCCACTATTCTAAAACACACAAACTCTTCACATAACGTCTCCACTATTCTAAAACACACCAACTCTTCACATAATGTCCCCACTATTCCAAAACACACCAACTCTTCACATAATATCCCAACTATCTTAAAACACACCAACTCTTCACATAATGTCCCCACTATTCCAAAACACAACAACTCTTCACATAACGTCCCCGCTATTCTAAAACACAACAACTCTTCACATAATGTCCCCACTATTCTAAAACACACAAACTCTTCACATAACGTCTCCACTATTCTAAAACACACCAACTCTTCACATAACGTCCCCACTATTCCAAAACACACCAACTCTTCACATAACGTCCCCGCTATTCTAAAACACACCAACTCTTCACATAATGTCCCCACTATTCCAAAACACACCAACTCTTCACATAACGTCCCCACTATTCTAAAACACACAAACTCTTCACATAATGTCCCCACTATTCTAAAACACACCAACTCTTCACATAACGTCCCCACTATTCTAAAACACACCAACTCTTCACATAACGTCCCGCTATTCTAAAACACACAAACTCTTCACATAATGTCCCCACTATTCCAAAACACACCAACTCTTCACATAATGTCCCCACTATTCTAAAACACACAAACTCTTCACATAATGTCCCGCTATTCTAAAAACCACAAAATTTTCACATAATGTCCCCACTATTCTAAAACACACAAACTCTTCACATAATGTCCCAACTATTCTAAAACACACAAACTCTTCACATAATGTCCCCACTATTCCAAAACACACCAACTCTTTACATAACGTCCCCACTATTCTAAAACACACAAACTCTTCACATAATGTCCCCACTATTCTAAAACACACAAACTCTTCACATAATGTCCCCACTATTCTAAAACACACAAACTCTTCACATGATGTCCCCACTATTCTAAAACACACAAACTCTTCACATAATGTCCCCACTATTCCAAAACACACCAACTCTTCACATAACGTCCCCACTATTCTAAAACACACAAACTCTTCACATAATGTCCCCACTATTCTAAAACACACAAACTCTTCACATAACGTCCCCACTATTCTAAAACACACAAACTCTTCACATGATGTCCCCACTATTCTAAAACACACAAACTCTTCACATAATGTCCCCACTATTCTAAAACACACCAACTCTTCACATAACGTCCCCACTATTCTAAAACACACAAACTCTTCACATAATGTCCCCACTATTCTAAAACATGCAAACTCTTCACATAACGTCCCCGCTATTCCAAAACACACAAACTCTTCACATAACGTCCCCACTATTCTAAAACACACCAACCCTTAACATAATGGCCCTGCTATATTCCTCCCGGGACAGTCCTTGTATTTGCTACTTGACTCTGAGGAAGACGTACTGGACATCGAAACGTCCGTCTAGTTTCCCCTGGTACATTACAGTTTTTTTGATCTGTGCTCTGTGTGCTCCAGAATTCCTTATTTCCGACTAGTACCCGTGAAGTTGTCTGGGTAAGGAGTCTCCATACTTTGACTGTCCCGGCTGTTCAGCACCTATGTAGTCCTCTTTCATTTAGCTGGAGGGAAGCGCTTTGGGCATCTCCCCTTTTACACGACCCAGGAGTTAAATGCAAAAGTGTACTGTGTAGTGCAGACTGTCGGGTCTAATTTGAGGGCTTTTCCATCCATATGGGGTGATCTGTGTAGGAACTGCAGCTCTTTTTATACAGTCCCCCACACGCTGTATTGATTTAGAACGCTTCTGCTTTTTGTTGCAGATTGTACAGGCCTATATTTTAAATGTTTTTGCTTCTTATAAAGTACTGCATAAGTACATACATGTACACACACACACACACGAATGCACGCACACATGCACACACCCGTTCTGTACTCAACACATCTTGCAGTTCTAACCCTAAACATCACACATAGGTACCACATCAGGTAATGTGTATAAAAATATCTTTATTGTATAGAAAAATTAGAAGTAAAAAAAAGTCATAAATAAAGCATGTCAGCCACAATAATTGTAATACATGAACAATAACAATATTTACAAATATTTAAAATATAAAATTGGTCATTCATAAAAACAGGGCACCACCCAAACACTTGCCCACTGAACAGTTAAACGGCTAGACTGCAAGGTTACAGCTGTGTGTATAGGGTTCAGGGCTCCAGTGGCTAAATCCCAGCCTTGCATTTGGCCAAGTATTAATAATTTAAAAAGCTCAATGATGTAAATAAAAATAAATAATTCCTGCTTTGCGGAGCATAGCACAGGCAGAGAGGGGACCAAGCCACAGTGGGCTCCAATGGCTTCTGCTTGAGTGTCAGACACCACAAATCCAGGTGTGTTTTTAGGTGCATTCTCGAGTTCCCTTTTCACCTCATTTATCTTGTCCAATGGCGCGACAGTCTTCATTGCATCACCATCCGGCTCAAAGCCCGGACGGGCATGTTCCATCCTGTCCCCCTACAGATCAATAGCAGATTATTTTGCTGATTAAAACCAGCAAAACAGTGCCAGCATGCATCTAATCGATTATAAAAGTGGTTCCAAATTAACAAACGAATATATTCTTTTTATTTACAGAACACAACATCATGAAATGCCTGCATATATGTGTTTGATTATGCTTAAACATTTTGAAAACAATAAACCCAAATCAAAATTTAGACCAGTCAATTCCGAGCCGCATTCTGGATGGCGGGTTGAAGTGTTTATGAACACATCAGGCAGAAAGAAGCAGTGAATTAACCCTTTGTTGGGAGCAGGGTTACGCACATCTCCCACACTCCCACCTCCTCTGTTTTAGTTTGAGAGACAAATGCTCCGGTGTTCCTCAGCAACCAGACGCAGTGCCCACACTAAGGAACGAACATGGCTCCTCTCACCTAAAGAGAAAACAACAGAAGAAGAAAAGCGGAGGCCAAATTCAATGGCATCATGACTGGATGGGGTGAGTGAAGCTGCTAAGCTTGCAAGGCCATTAGCCTGCCCGGTTTGGGAAGAACCAGTCTGAGGTTTAGAGGATTTCTGTTACTGACACTGAGGGAAGATTTTATGCGTTCATGTCTCCAAGCCAGTTTATCATTTAATGAGGGTCTGTTTGTTTTTATACTTGACCTCTTCATGTGAAGCGAATTACAGGAAAATCCGTAAGATGGCGTCTGCTCAGCTGCACAGGAAACTACGACAGAGAGGTAAAGGTATCGTGGCCTCAAATCACCGTGTTTGGAGGTCTACTGACCTTCTTTTTCTTGCCTGGGAATTTGAACAAGCCCTTCTGAAGTGTGTTTGTGTTCACGGTTGTTTTACGTTTTGTCCAAACATAAATGAGACAAATGATGTAAAAAAAAAAAGAGTAAAATAGAAGATGAAATTTTCTCATGAGCTGATAATTGAGTCATTGCTCGGGAGGTTTTGCCCACTGAATGCTGGAAATGTGTCTGTTGCTCAGCAGACTGATGAGTCATCGCCGGTAATAAGTTCTATATGATGTACAGCGACGTTTAACGTCATTCCTCCTCCACACCAGGAGAGGGCGCTGTTCTAGGTGAAGACGGGTTTGTTTTCGTCCTGCAGGTCCAGCTCCTCCTCGCTGTCGTCCACTTCCTGGATGATGAGGTCGGCGCCGGAGTCCTCGGCCAGGTCATCGTCGTCATCGTCGGCTAGGAGCCACGCCCTGTCGCGCCCGTCGTCCTCGGCGTCCACGGCCAGGAAGAGCCCCGATTGGCTGTCGGCGGCGTCGGGGCCGTCCAGGACCACGCCCTCGCAGCCGCTCCCCTGGAGGCAGTCGCTGCAGAGGCGGTACCGCCGGGTGCCCTCGCTCACCACCCGCCCCGTCTCCTCTGTCACGTGACGCTTGCACTTCCTGCACACCAGCTTCCGCGCCTGGTGGATCTGTGGGGGTGGGGGGTGGGGTGTTACAGTGTACTGCACGGCATCTGCGCAGTCACAGTGCATGCACAACTCACTGCTTCGAAGTGGCTGCGCAGTCACAGTGCATGCGCGACTCACTGCTTCGACGTGGCTGCGCAGTCGCAGTGGTTAGAGGCTGCGCAGTCGCAGTCGCAGCACATGTGTGACTCACCGCTTCGACGTGGCTGCGCAGTCGCAGTGGTTAGAGGCTGCGCAGTCGCAGTGGTTAGAGGCTGCGCAGTCGCAGCGCATGTGTGACTCACCGTTTCGAAGTGGCTGCGCAGGTGCTCCAGGCGGGTGAAGCGCTTGCTGCAGGCTTCGCAGGGGTACGGCCGCTCGCCCGTGTGGCAGCGCAGGTGTCTCTTCAGATCAGCCTTCCTCTTCACCGTGTGCGTGCAGAACGGGCACTTAAAGCGCATGGAGGGGCTGGAGTCTGCTCACAGGAGGAAGGGGCGGGGCACACAGGAGGAAGGGGCGGGGCACACAGCAGGAAGGGGCGGGGCACACAGCAGGAAGGGGCGGAGCACACAGGAGGAAGGGGGCAGGGCACACAAGAGGAAGGGGCGGGGCACACAAGAGCAAGGGGCAGGGCACACAAGAGGAAGGGGCGGGGCACACAAGAGCAAGGGCGGGCACACAAGGGGAAGGGGCAGGGCACACATGAGAAAATGGGGGGGGGAAGACAGGGGGAAGGGGTGTGGCATAAGGGGAGGGGGCACACATAAGGGGTGGCACATACGGAGATGGGGAGTGGCAAATATTAGTGGGTGTGGGATATGGGAGGGGGTGGGGCACACAGGACAGAGGGCAGAAGATAGGAACCCCATCAGATTCATGGGATTCGTGTGCAGTGGGGGATTCATGTGCAGAGTGGGATTCATATGCAGTGTGGGATTCATGTGCAGAGTGGGATTCATATGCAGTGTGGGATTCATATGCAGAGTGGGATTCATATGCAGAGTGGGATTCATATGCAGTGTGGGATTTGTATGCAGTGTGGGATTTGTATGCAGTGGGGGATTCATGTGCAGTGTGGGACTCGTATGCAGAGTGGGATCCCTGTGTTTCCCCCTCACTTCCCCAGCCCCCTCACCTTTGTTGAAGAAGCCCACCACCCCTACGATGGTGGGCAGGGTGGCGTAGAGCTCGTCAGCTTTCTGCATTTTGAGCGAGGGCTCCCCCTGGAGGTCGGGAGAGTACACTGCGTCGGGCTCGGGTGCAGCCGTGCATCTCCTCCTCTTCCCCGTGCCCTTCCCCCGCCCCTCCGTGCTGACGGGCGCCAGCTGGTACCCCCCCTCGGCCTCCGGGGGGCGCTGCTGGGCCCTGCGCCCGCCCCGCACAGGGGGGGTGCTGCGTTTCGGGGAGGGAGGCTTGGGCTCTGGGTAGTACTTCACCTCGGGGCTGTCACAGTAGGCTGGCCAGGGAGAGCCCTGGGGGGAGCCCGGGGGGCTGCCGGGGTCCTTGTGTTGGGAGGAGGGGAGTAGCACCCCCTGCTGGACGGGACTTGCATCTGCATCATGCTCACTCCCTCCACCGTCGTTGCCAAGCACCACCAGCTGGCGGTCAGCGTCATCATCCTCCTTGGCGCTGATGTCCAGGGATGACTTGATGAAGCCCTTGCAGAAGCTGGTAACAGTAATAAATAAATAAGGAGAAGAACAAATTATTACATCATGGTTATAAATCATTATTCATTTCACATCTCACCAGGTCCCGTTAGCACCATGGCTCTCCAGTAATGAATAATAAACTTTGTAGCTTTCATACGAGGAGCAGCAGCCCAAAGTGTTTCTCAGCAGGGAAAAAACAGACCAAAAACAGGATGTAGCAGAACATACAGAGGGTTCTGTTTTCTCCTCCAATTCCACAGCCAGTTTAGACGCAGAAACCAGCTGAGCTGAGCTAACGGTGATCAAAATCAGAACTGCTTTCAACGATCAATCAAGCCCTGAAAGGCAACCTAACCCAGCAGACCCCGGGGCCTACGGGACCAGGGCTGGGGAGCCCAGCTTAATGCGAACCCCAAACGTGGCCCTGGCAGCAGGGCTCCTGGTCTTAAGGGTCTGATCTGAGATCGATCATCAGGGGCTAACGGGACCAGACCCAGCCAGCAGGCCCCATCAGGGTGTAACGGGGCAGGGCCCAGCCAGCAGGCCCCATCAGGGGGTAACGGGACCAGGCCCAGCCAGCAGGCCCCATCAGGGGCTAACGGGACCAGACCCAGCCAGCAGGCCCCATCAGGGTGTAATGGGGCAGGGCCCAGCCAGCAGGCCCCATCAGGGGGTAACGGGACCAGGCCCAGCCAGCAGGCCCCATCAGGGTGTAATGGGGCAGGGCCCAGCCAGCAGGCCCCATCAGGGGCTAACGGGACCAGACCCAGCCAGCAGGCCCCATCAGGGTGTAATGGGGCAGGGCCCAGCCAGCAGGCCCCATCAGGGACTAATGGGACCAGACCCAGCCAGCAGGCCCCATCAGGGGCTAATGGGACCAGGCCCAGCCAGCAGGCCCCATCAGGGGGTAATGGGGTGACGTCCAGGCCCGCGAGCTCACCTGATGACGTCGTTCATCTGCAGGTAGCTGGCGGCTGACATGACCTCGATGACGTTGTCGCTGGTGAGGCCCAGCCGGCCGGAGTAGACGAAGTCCAGGATGACGGCGAAGACGTCGGGGCTGAAGACGTCGAAGGAGGCGCTGGCGGGCCGGGCGCAGTCGCGCGCGCCCTGCTGCAGGAGCATGCGGAAGTAGCCACTGCTGCCGGACAGCACGTTGCGGTGCGCCCGGAAAAGCCGTCCCTCCACCAGCACGTCGCAATCGCAGAAGAGTTCCTGCTGCCGCTGCTCGTCCAGCTGCTTGAGGAGGCGGCGCTGGTGGCTGACGGACATCTCCGCGCTGCTCTGCCCCGCCGCCTGTCTGCGGAAACCACGGCGACGACGGGAGAGCGTGTTACACACACCGCATCAGAACGGATGCCATACACACACACTGGTTAAACACACACCACACATACATACACATAGGTTACACACACACCACACACATAGGTCATACAAATTCCACACATACACCACACATAGGTCATACAAATTCCACACATACACCACACACAGGATAAACACACACCACACATACATACACATAGGTTACACACACACCACACATACACCACACACAGGATAAACACACACCACACATACATACACATAGGTTACACACACACCACACATACACCACACACAGGATAAACACACACCACACATACATACACATAGGTTACACACACACCACACATACACCACACACAGGATAAACACACACCACACATACACCACACACAGGATAAACACACACCACACATACACCACACACAGGATAAACACACACCACACATACACCACACACTGGATAAAGTGGCTGCAGTTCCACTCTCGTGTGATGATAACTAGTTGTTGTCTCAGTTATATATCCCTTGCAGGATAATTGTGATATTCAACTAAAAAAAGATTAATAAATTTCTGCTCAGTGGTGATTCAGACGGCAACCACAGGAAATAAATCCTTATGCGGGATAACTTTAATCTCTATCTGAAGATACCCACAGAAACACCCATCCATCCATCCATCCATCCATCTATCGAATCCATCATTGTCTATACCCCCCCCCCCACAGAAACAGTGAAGACGCAAACGCGCGGTACATAAGAGTAAAACTGAGATAATGTCAGCTTGCACTGGGGTCCTCAGTTCTGCTAGCATTTCTCAGCAGAAAGGGGATTTATAAATAGCACCGTCACACGTCTGTGTTCAGTCATCAGAGGTGCGGCTCTGAGAATATGAATCTAAAGCTGCGCAGAGCCCATGATCTGCGTTAGAGCCCAGAAGCACAGGGAGTTCAGAAGCACAGGAAGCCCTAAAGCACAGGGAGCCCTGAAGCACAGGGAGTTCAAAAGCACAGGGAGCCCTAAAGCACAGGGAGTTCAGAAACACAGGGAGCCCATAAGCACAGGGAGCCCAGAAGCACAGGGAGTTCAGAAGCACAGGGAGCCCTAAAGCACAGGGAGTTCAGAAACACAGGGAGCCCAGAAGCACAGGGAGTTCAGAAGCACAGGAAGCCCTAAAGCACAGGGAGTTCAGAAACACAGGGAGCCCAGAAGCACAGGGAGTTCTGAAACACAGGGAGCCCAGAAGCACAGGGAGTTCAGAAGCACAGGAAGCCCTAAAGCACAGGGAGTTCAGAAACACAGGGAGCCCAGAAGCACAGGGAGTTCAGAAGCACAGGGAGCCCTAAAGCACAGGGAGCCCTAAAGCACAGGGAGTTCAGAAGCACAGGGAGCCCTAAAGCACAGGGAGTTCAGAAGCACAGGGAGCCCTAAAGCACAGGGAGTTCTGAAACACAGGGAGTTCAAAAGCACAGGGAGCCCAGAAGCACAGGGAGTTCAGAAGCACAGGGAGCCCTAAAGCACAGGGAGCCCAGAAGCACAGGGAGCCCTAAAGCACAGGGAGCCCAGAAGCACAGGGATTTCAGAAGCACAGGGAGCCCAGAAGCACAGGGAGTTCAGAAGCACAGGGAGCCCTAAAGCACAGGGAGCCCAGAAGCACAGGGAGTTCAGAAGCACAGGGAGTTCAGAAGCACAGGGAGCCCTAAAGCACAGGGAGCCCTAAAGCACAGGGAGTTCAGAAGCACAGGGAGCCCTAAAGCACAGGGAGTTCAGAAGCACAGGGAGCCCTAAAGCACAGGGAGTTCAGAAGCACAAGGAGCCCTAAAGCACAGGGAGTTCAGAAGCACAGGGAGCCCTAAAGCACAGGGAGCCCAGAAGCACAGGGAGCCCTAAAACACAGGGAGTTCAGAAGCACAGGGAGTTCAGAAGCACAGGGAGCCCTAAAGCACAGGGAGCCCAGAAGCACAGGGAGCCCTAAAGCACAGGGAGCCCAGAAGCACAGGGAGTTCAGAAGCACAGGGAGCCCTAAAGCACAGGGAGTTCAGAAACACAGGGAGCCCAGAAGCACAGGGAGTTCAGAAGCACAGGGAGCCCTAAAGCACAGGGAGTTCAGAAGCACAGGGAGCCCTAAAACACAGGGAGTTCAGAAGCACAGGGAGCCCAGAAGCACAGGGAGTTCAGAAGCACAGGGAGCCCTAAAGCACAGGGAGCCCAGAAGCACAGGGAGCCCTAAAGCACAGGGAGCCCAGAAGCACAGGGATTTCAGAAGCACAGGGAGCCCAGAAGCACAGGGAGTTCAGAAGCACAGGGAGCCCTAAAGCACAGGGAGCCCAGAAGCACAGGGAGTTCAGAAGCACAGGGAGTTCAGAAGCACAGGGAGCCCTAAAGCACAGGGAGCCCTAAAGCACAGGGAGTTCAGAAGCACAGGGAGCCCTAAAGCACAGGGAGTTCAGAAGCACAGGGAGCCCTAAAGCACAGGGAGTTCAGAAGCACAAGGAGCCCTAAAGCACAGGGAGTTCAGAAGCACAGGGAGCCCTAAAGCACAGGGAGCCCAGAAGCACAGGGAGCCCTAAAACACAGGGAGTTCAGAAGCACAGGGAGTTCAGAAGCACAGGGAGCCCTAAAGCACAGGGAGCCCAGAAGCACAGGGAGCCCTAAAGCACAGGGAGCCCAGAAGCACAGGGAGTTCAGAAGCACAGGGAGCCCTAAAGCACAGGGAGTTCAGAAACACAGGGAGCCCAGAAGCACAGGGAGTTCAGAAGCACAGGGAGCCCTAAAGCACAGGGAGTTCAGAAGCACAGGGAGCCCTAAAGCACAGGGAGTTCAGAAGCACAAGGAGCCCTAAAGCACAGGGAGTTCAGAAGCACAGGGAGCCCTAAAGCACAGGGAGTTCTGAAGCACAGGGAGCCCAGAAGCACAGGGAGTGCACAGTTGGACAGCATTGCCCAAAGGCAGTTAAATTTAGCACAGACTCTGCCACACATGATGCCCTCACAGAGCATGTGCGCCTCTGTGCTAGCAGCAGCGCGATGCCCGCCTGCCTCAGGGAACCTGTGCTGTGAATGAAGGACCGGCTATTTCCATCTGTGAATCAGACGGAAAGTGGAGCAGCCAAAAGCACCGCTCGGGATGTTGAAAGCATTAATATTGGCACATTTCTCCCGTGGTCCTGCTCTCAGTTCCTCTCCGATCAGCCTTTCCATGCGCGCACATTTTTGGTTGATTAGTAGGGAAAAAACAAAGAGAAACAGGAACGGACTCTGTGAGTAATAATTGATTGGTACCATATGCTGTGTTTTTGGCCTCAAGGCATTGGAATGGCAAAACGAACAAAAAAATGTTTTGCTCCACTTTGTATGTTTGACACAGTTATTCCACAAGCATCTATTTTACCTACATATTATACTATCACAGGACCTCAATTATTGCATTATTTCTTTTTTGTTTAGATTGATAAGTGAGTGTAGGCAAGCGAGCGCCGCCCGACTGTCCCGTTAGGAGGGCACCTCAACACAGAGGCGTCACTAGGGGCGTGCGGGGGGTGCGGACCGTACCGGGTGACAGCATCAGAGGGGTGTGACACCGAAATGACTGGCAATACATTTTGTGCAGCGTTTTGTGTAGCGACGGGCTGAAACAGCTAATTTCTCCGATGCAGTTTACTGCCGGTTAATTTAATTAGCGGTATTAATGTTTAATATTAATGTGCTTTGTCGTTTGAATGCATAACCCCGGTCGACAACATCCCACAGCACCCCCACCCCCACCGGTCGACAACATCGGGTGACACCAACGGTCGACCGCACCAGGTGTCACCAACTCTAGTGACGCCACTGCCTAAACACCCTTATCTTTTGTCTCAGCTACGTGTTCGAGAGCCTTTTGTTTTGCACAACACACGGAGTACTCCTCTGGGACTCCGCCCAGCGCACTCTCCGCACTGTGAGTGGTGGAAAATGCTGTCAATCAACGGCGCGCTTTCGGCGAGGGAAGCTACACCCGACTCTCCGCATCGGGCAACAAGGGACTCCAACGGCGAGCGCTCGAGGCTCCGTCCGCGCTGTGCCGAAAATCCAACTGGGCGACGACAGCGACCCAAGACAACGGTTCTGAAGAGATCTACAGCACACTAGAATTAAAACTGCCCACATCCTTAAACAGCAAACGAAACGTGCATTGAGAAAAAAAAATTAAATACAAATTGCTTTTATACATGATTATCTGGTCGTGCTTATTATGTAAAAATCGCCATGTGCTTTGCCAAAAAGGAGTATTATTCTGAGAATGATTATGCTATTGCCTGATTTACAGAAAATAATTCCAAATTTAAACCAACATGACGGCGTAGAAGCGCCCGGGGTATCGACGCCCGTTTGGTGCCAAGCGAAAGATTGCCCATCGCAGGAAATAAAACGAGATCCTGTCGCTCCCGGGCACACATATACGCATGTAAGCCTGCATTTTAGCATTACATTACGGCAAGGTGTGCGCTGTTAAAATACATGAGAAGCGGGCATTAATTTCGGTCCTCGCGCTAGGAAGCCCCAATGTGTCGGGAATGACGCCCACTTGTGTACCAACAATAGAAAGATATCTTGCCACAGCACCACCGTATAGAGAGGGATAAAAATTACTTTCTTCCTTTTTTCCAAAAGGATCACGAAACATCTGCCCGGTCCAAAGAGCTTGTGGGCAAAGATCTCGCGCACACCCGGTTTTGTTCGCCATATGACGACTAACCCCCCTCACCCCCTCTGTCCGTTCGGGAGCACCACGGTCAGCGGGAGAGGGGATTCGTGTGTTGCGGAGAGAGGCACGCACTTCGCAGGCGTTCCTTATTCGCAGGACCCGCTGACGCCCTAACGTTACACCCAACCTCCGCGCCACCCCCCTGACCCTGCCAATAACAGCCTACCTATCGATACTTACTGTTGCCCTGGTTCTCCGGGTGTCCGCGAGGATCCCTTAGTCCTAATTTCAGTGACCATTTCCATTTTTTGAAAAAAAAAAAAAAAAAATGTAGTTGGTCCAACGTTAGCTGGCTGCCTCTCTCCTGCTCTCTCGCGCAGGGTACACATTCGTTTAGTTCCTGCTCAGCCCTAAAGACCGAAACCCGGTTATTGGACAAAAGAAGCTGTGCTGACGTGGGTGTTTAGCTGAGCGCCCGAGGGCCGGGGAACCACTTAAAGTCCCAGTGTCCCTTTTTACAACAAGCGAACCTGTCCCGAGGTACCCGCCCGAACGCCCGCGAGGGAACACCAACGCCCAAAAGTGCGGTAGTCCAGGCGATTTGTACCGTTGTGTAGCAGATGCCAGGTTGCTCTCTAAATTGCGATTTTAAACGATTCTCCAAACCTGTGCGGGCGACTTCTGTAAAAATGTCAGCGTGCTGCAATATATAAGGGAGACTTACGACTCCGTGACTCTGTGCATACTATTGGCCCAGTGTGTGCGTGTGTGTGTGCAGTTTAAAAAGTGGTAAAAAAATTTTTTTTAAAGCATCAGCCTGTGTTTTTAATTGATATAACTGACCACAACTGTTATCAGTGGAGTGGACCGGTGAAATGTTATACCATATATAAAATATTGTTATTATAATGTATACATATATTTCTATGTATGTAAAAGTTATATTTAAAATAAATTTGAGATATCATGGCACAGTGCAGCCAGGTCACGTTATGCACTCAAGAAGGTTATGTTGCAGTTATACACCATGCCAGTTTAGTAAATGTCCATTTATCTATATTTTTATACACTCGCACATTAAACCACTGTAAAATGTTCACACTCATAGATGAAACCACTGTAAAGTTTTCATACACTCTTAGATTAAACCACTGTAAAGTTCTCATACACTCTTAACCACTGTAAAGTTTTCATACACTCTTAGATTAAACCACTGTAATGTTCTCATACACTCTTAACCACTGTAAAGTTTTCATACACTCTTAGATTAAACCACTGTAAAGTTCTCATACACTTTTAACCACTGTAAAGTTTTCATACACTCTTAGATTAAACCACTGTAAAGTTCTCATACACTCTTAACCACTGTAAAGTTTTCATACACTCTTATATTAAACCACTGTAAAGTTCTCATACACTTTTAACCACTGTAAAGTTTTCATACACTCTTAGATTAAACCACAGTCACGTTCTCATACACTCATAGATTGAGTCGTTGTAAATTTGTAAATATGACTGAGCTAATTAAATAAAGGCCTTTGGGAGAAACAGATGGTTGGTGGGTGAGCAGTTCGGTGGGCACACAGGAAGAAAGAAACGACCACAGATTTAACTTTGTGTTTTAACTGCATTTCTATACAGGGGCTCCACAGCAATGCACACACAAACACACAATCACAAATACACACACAGTCACACACACACACGCACAAACACACAGTCACACACACACACACGCACAAACACACAATCACAAATACACACACAGTCACACACACACACGCACAAACACACAGTCACAAATACACACACACACACAGTCACAAATACATACACACACACAAACACACAATCACAAATACACACACACACAGTCACAAATACACACACAGTCACACACACACACACACAAACACACAGTCACAAATACACACACACACACATTCACAAATACATACACACACACAAACACACAATCACAAATACACACACAGTCACACACACACACGCACAAACACACAGTCACAAATACACACACACACACAGTCACAAATACATACACACACACAAACACACAATCACAAATACACACACAGTCACACACACACACACACAAACACACAGTCACAAATACACACACACACACAGTCACAAATACATACACACACACAAACACACAATCACAAATACACACACAGTCACACACACACACGCACAAACACACAGTCACAAATACACACACACACACAGTCACAAATACATACACACACACAAACACACAATCACAAATACACACACAGTCACACACACACACGCACAAACACACAGTCACAAATACACACACACACACAGTCACAAATACATACACACACACAAACACACAATCACAAATACACACACACACAGTCACAAATACACACACAGTCACACACACATAGTCACAAAAATACACACACACACACGCACACACACACAATCACAAATACACACAATCACACACACACACAGAGTCACAAATACACACACAGTCACATACACACACACACACACACACAAACATACTCATAAATACATACACTCACAAATACACACACAGTCACACACACAAACACACAGTCACACACGTTCACAAACACACAGTCGTCAGACTTGAACTACAGGCCTCAGAATATAGCCTAGAGCGGCCACTATCCAGAGATGCCTAAAGGAAAATGTATTCATCAATCAAACTGCACACAGTGAAACGCAGACCAGAGGTGAGAGATCACACAGCTCTCCCAGGATCAGGGTACACCGAGCCAGAGAGTTCTCTGTAGAACAGCCACAGACACACCAGACCTTCCACAGTCTGAGCAGCATGTAGTCACTGTGCACTTTCCAAACCCTGCACTCTCCTCCTCCGGCATCGACCAATCAGCTTACAGCAGAAAACCTGCCCAGAACAGCAGCCGGAGCCGGCTCATTGGGTGACTCCACTGCACTGCTTTACCCTAATTACAACCAATGGCCCTTCCTGATTATAGCCTAGCCACCATGCTAATCTGAAGGCTTGGATTTTACCCCCGAGTATGTGCTTAATTATAGAATAATTAGAGACCCTTTTCCTGCCTAGAGCTGCAATTTCGGTCGTTCCTGTGCTCTGTGCTCAACAACTTCCACTGAAAAAGAACCTGCAGTAAGTTTAACTCAAAGGCCACTTTTCTCATCACAGCATTGCCCCTGGAAGCCCCGCAAGCTTTGTTTCATGGATAAGGTGCTTCAATCGGGTTCGAGGTGATGTGCAGTGGAATCAGTTTTACCCGCGACCTGTTCTCTAAAAGCAGTTCTGTGGGTGTTGTGGGCGAGTTCTGGACCCGTCCTGCTTTAAAAGCAGTTCAAAAAAGTTCCAGACTGGTTTCCGCAGCCCAAGAAAATGACCTGTTTCTCAGGTACAGGTGGATACACACCTGCTCCTCAGCACACCTGCCTGGCATCACCTGTGCCTGTTCCTGTTGGGCGGCAGTGTAGTGTAATGTTTTGGGAACCGGGTTTGTGACTCATAATCCCAGATTCCCAGGTTGTACCCTTGAGCAAGGTACTTCATCTGCACTGCCTCAGTACAGATCCAGCTGTATAATGTAAAAAAATGCTGTGTGAGTTGTGTAAGTCCCTCTGGATAAGAGCGTCTGCTGAATGCCTGTAATGTAATGTGTCTCAGGTACAGGTGCTTATACACCTGCCCCTCATCTCACCTGCCGGTACTCAGCTCCGTGCCTTCACCCTGACACTTCTGCCTCCCTGAAGCTCAACCAACCCAATTTGATGCATCTAATGAATATTCATTAAGGGGGCGGGGTCAAAGACAATATAGCGCCAATGGATGTTCTGTGCTGTAGTACAGCACTGGAAACTGGAATCCCAGCTGGGGCATGTCTGTGTGGAGCTTGCATGTTCTCCCGCATATATGAATACATGCTCATGGTAGATAGTATTGTCACCTCACAGCAAAAGGTCATGGGTTTGAATCCCATCCAGGGCTTGGTGGTGTGGAGATTGCATGTTCTCCCTGTGTCCACCTGGGTTTCCTCCCACAGTCCAAATACATGCAGGTTAGACTATTACACTTAATTACACTATAATACTATTAGACTATTAAACGGTAAATTACACTTAGGTGTGAGTGTGTGAGTGAGTGGTGTGTGCGGCCTGTGATGGACTGGTGGGCAGTCTAGGGCGCATTCAGCCTCGCTTAATACACTAGCCTCTGGAAACTAACATCGCCGTCTAAAGACCCCGCCTACAGCTGGCACATCCTTTTCTCTGCACCTCTGAGTGTATCTGGAGACCTCAATGATGATTTAATGTAGACCGAACTGTGCAAGCCAGTACGCTTCACAATGCGACCAGCAGAGGGCAACAGATATACGAAAAGTTCTAAAACTGATCGTTTGAAACACAAGTTTTCTTAACTGCAATAATCAGTAGGCTACTTTTTCATGATGACTGTGTACTGAAGGATGGCAGTGTAATTTTATGGTCAGGGAATATGATTTTATACTTCCAATTTTATTAGTTTGATTCCTGGCAGGGAACAGTGCTGTTGCACCCTTAAGAAAAGCACACAACCTGAAGTGTTTCAGTAAAAATACCCAGAGATACTGATTTTCTGTAGAAAGAATGTAAACTGTGCAAGTCACTTTTGGCAGGAACATCAGCTACATGCTGAAATATAAACGAGAAGAGCCTTATAGGAGCTTGATTAAGTTGATTAAATTAAATACAATTTACATGCAGTGCAGTCATTACAGCAATGCAGTGACAAAAAAAGAATATCAGCTCCACACACTTCAGCATACATACAGTATTTCTGAATGTGTCCATTTACAGTAAATTCAGCAAGCTTGCTGTACACGGTATGGTAGACTTACCGGCCGCTGAGGAGCATCAGTTACAAAAAAAATCTGGTGCGTTCCTAGGTTCCTAACCTCCACCCGGGACCGGACTCTGTGCGCCGCTGCAGTCAGGCTCGGGGATGACCCGAGTGCCTTCTAACGCCGCTAGCTCTTTTAAAACGCAGCTAAAAACCTGACTGCATAGGACGGCCGAGAACATTGTTTGATTTAATAAAGAGTGGCTATGGTTTCTCTCTCCTGGTTCCCTGTAGATATTGCATTTATTTCTTGGCTCGTGTTATTTTATTTATGTTGTGTTTGCTGTGTTCTGCATTGTTCATTAGAATGTATCGTACAGCGCTTTGAGCGTGGGAAAAGCACTTCATCCATAAATTGTGCTATTACCATTATTATGAATTATAGGTACCCTACTCTTTTTTATTTATTTATTTATTTATTTTGGTTGGGGGGGGGCTTAAACCGGAAGTTGTTAGTGGTGCGTCAGTAACATTTGTCCGTTTCAAGGCGGCAATGTTAACGTTTAATCATTCGTACATAAGTGGTATGTTTACCAATAGCTAAAAGTATAAATAAATTGTCTAGAGTCTTCGTAATTTTTTTCTATTTTGGATTAATCTGATGCAAGCCATTGCTGGACACACAGAACACCCGTGGACGAGTTTGCTTTACATTCGTTCATTTTAGTTTAAATAGGTAAATTATGTTTCCGCTGGTCAGGTTGCTAACACTATGCTAGCTATAGACTATGTAAATGAATTACGTCAATTTGGTTATTTGTGCGGTAACGAAAATGTTGCTTAAGAAGGAAATTACACGGCGGTGTAGTTCAGTTACTAGGATTATCGGTGTTAAAGGATAAGCGATGTCGTCTAGTACATTAGCTTATTTGTTGGCTAGCTAGCCCGTTAGTGTCCCCCGAGTGTCGCAAAACGTTGCCAGTTGGAATATTGAATGATTTGCCTGAATTAGCTGAAGTCCCATAGTTATCTTCTGGTTGTTGCAGTGTGCAGTGCAGTGTTCCTGTCTGTATTCGGCGTGTCCTGGTATTTCGTTGTGGGATTTGCTGATAATTTTCTTTCTGGATTTCCTTTAGGGATAATGATTAAGATATATCTGTGTAAAGAGAGAGTATTTCTATAGTGGTAGCTATTTGTTTTTGTTACAGTACTAATTCTTGATTTGTTTAGTTCACACTTATTGATTATAAATTGGCCTACTGTGCCTTCTTGGAGATATCACACCTATGTATTCCTAAGAGTAACATCGATGTTCTCCACTTTTGTAAGTCACTTTGGATACAAAAGCAGGCATTTGAAAGAAGAGTAAAACATTGTGATGACTGTCTCTCCCCTGTTTGCAGTTGAACATAAAACAGTTAGTATAACTTAACGCGCTGAAAGATGGAGATTAAAAGGCGGAATTGCGGTCTGTCCGGGATGAGTTTACAAACAGGAAGCGCTGGGCTCGGGAAAATGTTTGTTTGTTTTTCGAGAGCAGTCCTTGGGTTCAGTCCGAGCTTCACGCCGATAATTACAATCAGACAATTACAATCAATTACCCTTCAGAATGGGAGACTTTGGAACAGTGAGCCAGCAATCCCATAATGCAATGCTCCACTGTGTTTGTAAACAACGGCTTCAGCCTTTGAAATGCAGTTAAAAACATTAAAGTAGTACTTACGAAATTTTGAAACAGGGGACTCTAAATAGATAGGTCCGCATGCCCTGTCTGCATTTGAGTTGATGTTTTTTCTTCAGAGGTGTTTCCCTCTAAATCACGGTTCATCGCTGACCCAGATATCCGACTTGGAGTGTCCTGGAGATGTGGCACGGAAACGGCATCATTTTTCACATGTTTGTTTCACAGGTACAGGAGACGCAGGCAAGGCCTCTGAGCCTGAGGAGTGTGCCCCCCCCCCCTTGTGATGAGGAGGAGTGGTACAGCCCCATAACCCAGGACCTGTCTCCATCTGCAGAAGACTCCAGTGGCAGTGTGGAAGGATCCAACACTGGGGACGGGACGGGGGGTGTGGGGGGATCTGTGTGCTCACGATGGAATGGAGGCCCGCCCACTGCGTGGGGATGTGGGAAGCTCTGCCCAGGAAGGAGGCGTCTCCACGTCTGCCTCCTGCGCGTGACGGATATTATCCAAGCTGACGGCTCGCTGCCGATGGATCCACAGCGGGGGGGGGGGGGGGGGGGGGGGGGCGGGGGGGGTTAGGGTACTGATGGCGACGCAGCGGCGCATCCGCGCGGGAGGGAGAGGCTCACACCCGGAGCAAAGCGCTCAGCTGCACGGTGTTCAGCTGCGCAGTGTTGTGCACGCTGTGTTCAGCTGCGCAGTGTTGTGCACACAGTGTTCAGCTGCACGGTGCTCAGCATGCAGTGTTCAGCTGCACAGTATTCAGCACGTGGTGTTCAGCATGCGGTGTTCAGCTGCACATTGTTGTGCACGCTGTGTTCAGCTGCATGGTGTTCAGCTGCGCAGTGTTGTGCATGCTGTGTTCAGCTGCACGGTGTTCAGCTGCGCAGTGTTGTGCGCACTGTGTTCAGCTGCACGGTGTTCAGCTGCGCAGTGTTGTGCGTACTGTGTTCAGCTGCACGGTGTTCAGCTGCGCAGTGTTCAGCTGCGCAGTGTTGTGCGCACTGTGTTCAGCTGCACGGTGTTCAGCTGCGCAGTGTTGTGCACACTGTGTTCAGCTGCGCAGTGTTGTGCACACGGTGTTCAGCTGCGCAGTGTTCAGCTGTGCGGTGCTCAGCATGCAGTGTTCAGCTGCGCAGTATTCAGCACGTGGTGTTCAGCTGCGCATTGTTGTGCACGCTGTGTTCAGCTGCATTGTGTTCAGCTGCGCGGTGTTCAGCTGCATGGTGTTCAGCTTCCCAGCCCTGTTCCTGGAGATCGTGGAGCTCTTGTGTGATTGCTTCAGGTGAGATTTTAAAGGTACTGTACGAAGTTTAAAGTTTATGAACTCATGAATGTGTAGGTGTCACATCAGGACAATAACTGTAGGACAATTAGTGAGAGTGTAGATTTATTTGTTATGAATGATAAAATAATAAAGGTTTTAATTGTTTTTCAATACTGGCATATTATGCCAGTGTTCCTCCCTTGTTGCTTTTGGCCATTATTTTGGCCGTTCATGTTCTTCATATCCGTGCGTTGAGCGTCTTTATTCCTCAGGAGAGACGCAGGGTGTTTCCGGGACACCCCTGTCTTCTGTGCGTGGAGAACGGGGCTGGGACAGGCTGTGGGGAGAGCCCTAACCCTACCCCCCCCCCCCCCCCCCCCCCCACCCACCATGTGGTGGACGGGACATCCCGTTACCATGGGGTTTAGAGGGGGGTTTGGACCAGGAAAGTGTGTAGTGAGAAATGCTTTGTGAATTGGGCTGTACAGATGAACCAGACTGGGTTCGATGTTTACAGTGAAACCCAGGCCGTGACAGGGGGAATAAACACGTTTAAAACATGACATGGCTGCCTTTTTCCCTGTTTCCTTTCTGTTCTTGGTATTTATTTTAAATCACGTTTTTCTCCCTTAACTTTATTATTTCATTCTTGTCTTGGGAGTGAATGCGCTTGTTGAGTGTTTCTGTGTTTCCCGCTCTTTGGTAACGGATCTCGTTTGAATTCTGTGACGTCTCCGTTTCTCTCACGGCCAGACCTCATTTATTCCCAGTCATCCTCTTTTTTAATGTCCTACAAATAGGTTTTTACCCCATGTTCTTACATTGGCCATTTATAAACTGAAAAATGACATTTTAAATGTAAGACTTTTTTTTTAAAGACAAATTAAGACATTGGTTGAATTAACCCAGAAAGTAGGCTACATAAATTGCTTGTCGGTACTATATAAAATAACAACAAAAATAAGCCGATATAAATGAAACAACCAACAGTAATTACCTGTTTTAACGTAGTGTCTATGGTGCCTTAACACATACACACACACACATAAAATATGGCTGCGCACGATTATGGCTGACTACACCTATCATAATTAGTCTCGCGCTATTTCCCGTCGCACGGTTTACTTTCCCGGGACGCGTGTTTAAAGCGCACCCAGATGTCGCTATAGCGGCTTCGGCAGGGTAGTTGTGACAGTACAGTGCTCGCTCTTCCCTTTTCTGCCGCGTGCTCCATGCTTTTTTTATCCCGAGTTTGACCCTAGTTACTGTTTCCTCTCTGGTCTGTGTATAAAGTCCCCATGCGTTCCCCATGCAGTCTCTTTCCCTTACCGCAAAACAGCAGTGAGTGCCTCACTCACCGTCCTTTTACAACTCAAAAAAAGAAAAAATAAATAAAAAAACACAAAATATACAAAAATCTTTATAAAAATAATTAAGTAGCGGAACATCAACACGAGAAAACTACAAATTAAAAAAATATATATAAAAATCGTAAATACTGATTTTTTTTTTTAATTTTAATTTTAATTTTCTTGTTTAAGAAAACGGAAGGCCTCGGGCTTATCTAGCCTGAAGTTTTTTAAGACAAAATATAAAAACAAATATTTTAAAAAAAGAAGAAAACTTGGAAAAACCAGGAGTTCTTGGAAACAATTGGGATTCCACATCACTTCCACGCTGTTACACTGGCTGTCAGTTGTCCTGCCATTTTAAGTTGACGGGTCCTGTAAAAGTTTTGCAGAATACCGGACCGTGTGGGCAGAAACGAATAATCTCTGTAATAACAGAGCGGCATACGTTACGTTATCTAAATACCCCATAAATTCGGAAGCTAGGTGATTGCGCTACTGGACATTTCGCAGCTGGTCGTTCACGACGCGTTTCGCCCATACGCTTCACGCCCGAGAAATGAACACAGCGACAGCGGGCAGTTATCCGATGGCTTCCCTCTACGTTGGCGACCTGCACCCCGATATAACCGAGGCAATGCTGTACGAGAAATTCAGCCCGGCCGGTCCCGTTCTGTCCATTCGGGTCTGTCGCGACATGATCACCCGACGATCCTTGGGTTACGCCTATGTTAACTTTCAGCAACCCGCCGACGGTAAGTCATAAAAACGAATTCCCGTTATGTGTGTGCGCACGTCTGGGACTGTATCAACGGGATTATTTAAATACCATTGCCGTGTCCGTGAACAGCATTTCCCCAAACGTGTCGTTCGTTGCAGTGCTTTGCAGTGTTTAGCCAGAGAGGACCCAGCACACCGGCTTTTTTTCCTCTCCAAAAGACCATGTGCCTCGCAAGCTGTAGGTAACGGTTTTTTCCGTACAGGACTGCTTCTAATGTCTATCGTCACCTGGGTCACGTTGATGAATCAGCAAGCCAGCTGATGGAATTGATTTTGAAACGAAAAGGCTCTTCACTTTTTGATAGTGCACCTCTGCTGCAACAGCTACACCCCTCCGAATGAGAATGACCTCATTCCGTAGCAGGCAGAATATATCGGGCTCGAAGGTGGCTCAGATCAGGGTCAGCGTGGGGAACGAGTCCTGTGTTTTGAGAAGGGGACAGTTTTTTGGGGAATCTGGCTGTGTTCTTCCTGTTCAGTGCATTGCTCCTGGATTTTTCGCTGTGATTGGCTGAGAGTTCCAGCCCTAGTGAGGTTCCACACTCTCACCCTTTAAGTGTAGTAACACATGACTTGTATGGCTGTGTCTCTATCCGCCTGATATGATACTCACTAGCATGACAACCTCTCTCTCTCTCTCTCTCTCTCTCTCTCTCTCTCTCTCTCTCTCTCAGACACACTCATACACACACACACACACTCATTCGCTCTTCCACACAGTCGCACACACACAGACTTAAACACACCTCCATGCACACACACTCTCTCTCACACACACGCATACACGCGCGCACACACACACAGACACACAGGACAAGGCGGTGGACCTGTTCCCAAAGCAACATCTTACAGAAGTCACAGAAGCTAACAAAAAATTAATTTCGCTTCCACAGTCACGTAGCTTTTGTATTTGAAACAGACGTTGTGACGCAGTATGTCCGGCAGTCCTCCACACTGTGCCACTCAGTTGGGCGGTGCGTGTGGAAGCCCGAAACCTCGGTGGGGTGCGTTTGCAGCCCCTCTTTCTTCTCCCTCTCATAGTTAGGGCTCCGCTCATTTGGATCCTCCCAAATATCAGCACCATGGGAGCGGGACGGGTTCTGCTCCACATTGCTAACCCATAACCCAAACTGACCCATTTTCCGCTTCTATTTTAAGGGGTACCAAGGGGACAGACTCTCAGCTTATTTCAGTCCCTCTGTCTGTCTCTCTGTCTCTCTATTCTTCTTTCTTTCATCTGTCTTTCATTCATCCTCACTCTCTTCATCTCCCACAACACTTTACTCTTTCCCTCTCTCTCCTGCAACTCTCTCTCCCTGTTCAACAGGAGAGGTGTTCTCCTTGCAAACACGAACACTGATCAAAGCACGGCTCGGTTCTCGCTGTTCCTTGCCCTGGTCCTCCTCGTGCTGATTCTTCCCTGGTGATTTGACCCACTGACGCGATGGTGGTGACATCCTGTTATTGTAATGGCTGACTCATGCATAATCACCATCCTGGATGCACTTACCTCTTCCTATATAGAATCCATTGAAAAAGTATGGAGAAGGGCAACTAAAGGGGTTCCTTGTGGGAAAGGTAAAAGTTAAGTAGAAAATCTTAAACAAATGTTTAGCCAAAAAAGACTTGTATAGGGGGAGTTTTTTTATTAATGAAAGAGACAAAGAAAATGAAGAACAAAATATATTTATGAAACAAGGGGGTGTTGAATGGCCTGTTCTCCTCATTATGGATTCTTATGTTCTTTTGTTCTAGATGGGCTGAATGGCCTGTTCTCCTCAATATGTATTCTTATGTTCTTGTGTTCTAGATGGGCTGAATGGCATGTTCTTCCCCACTTAAATATTCTTACAGTTATGTTACTTTTAATTGAAATTCGGATCAAGGGTGTGTAGACATAGTGCTTGAGCCATAGCTGCAAAATCTCCATATCTCCACTGTGCAGTAAATAACTGAACTGCATACGCACAGAGGGCACAAAGGCTCTGTTGTCTCTGCGGTAAAGAGCAACAACAGGTGTCAAAGCACCAGCGTGGCTGTTTCTCCAAGCGTGCAGCGTGCAGTCTCGCCTTCTGCCGGGCTAGAGGTGTCGGGTAGAAATCCCAGACAACTGTTGGGGGTCCTCACAGGGTGATGGTGATATTGCAGCAGTGTGTAGTTCTGAAGTGACATCACAGCAGTAGAGCGCTGCCATAGCGACCGGGCTGGCTGGATCAGGTGACTGTGATGTCACCTCAGTTTGAGCCTCATTGTGTGGAGAGTCTCTTACTCATGTGGTTCCCAGAACTTTCCAGAATGTATCCTACTTTTCCAAGGATTTCCGAAGTGTTCAGAGTGTCCTAATGTTCCTTCCGACTCCCTGAGTATTCACATTAAGCGTATTTCCCTGTTCAGGATGACTCATTTTTCAGCGTACAAATTTTGTAAGGTTCAATGCTGAAAATAGCTCATTAAAGTTGGTATAAGGATTGTCCTCTTCCTTTAATTGATTTAATTTCAATTTCTTATGAGAGTTCACTGAATTAAAATTGAATTCATCCCAACTGTGGTATCTTTTGGGACAGGATTTTATGTTATTGATATGTCATATTGTTATTGAAGGGCAAGATCAAAAGCCATTTCCTCTCAGTTTCAGAGTTCAGTCACTTAATTTCCCACAATGCATCTCATTTCCCATGATGCTCCTCACTGACCTGTGACTGATGGTGAGCATGTGTATGAGAGGCTCTGCAGTACAGACATGCTGTGTGTGTGTGCGTGCGTGCGTGTGTGTATGTGTGCATGTGTGTGCGTGCGTGCGTGTGTGTGTGTGTGTGTGTCTCCTCCCTGGCTGTGTAAATAGCGTGCCTTACGGAGTAAAACATTACCTGGCAGCTGCTCTAACTCTGGCCTGCCCTCGACCATGTGGCCTTGAGAACAGCCTGTGATTGGCTCCTGTGACCTATCCCATTGCAAATGTGACAGATCCTGGGAACACAGCCTCTGCACTGTGGTGTGAGTATGTGTGAGTGCGTGTGTCTGTGTGTGTGTGTGTGGGTGTGGGTGTGTGTGTGTGCATGCGTGTGTCTGTGTGTGAGTATATGTGTGTGTGAGTGTGTGTGTGTGCGTGCATGTTTACTGCATGCCACTCAGCTGCGCATCCCAGCTGCGCATTTGTAAACAGCTGCCGGTGCTCATCTGCTTGGTTCCTGTCCGAATGCGTCCACCCCCCACACAGGCAGCGCAGAAATTTCAAACCACCACCCATGCCAGCACATACCTTTCAGGACCCCTCTCTGCTAAATATAGAACCCTGTCAGGGCTGGCCAGGGACTGCCTGTCCATAAAAAACTCTGCCTGCAGTTTTACTGCTGGTCACTGTTTTTGGATGAGCAGGGAGGCCCCAGAAATCTCCCTGATCGAGTTGCACCCCCGGATTTCACAGGACCTGCTTTGTATTTTTATTTGTGTGGTGTGTGTTCGGTGGCCTGGAGAGAGGTCTGGTTTGTGAAACAGTCAGTGGTGGAGTGGAGTGGAGTGGTGAGGCAGACCGCCTCTCTGACAGAGAGATCATTTTTGTGCGCTCTCTGACAGAGAGATCGTGAGGACAGTCAGCGCCAGTGTGCTTTCTCTCCTGTTCTGTCCTCCCTAGCACCCGTTCTAAACTCCCCCAGGTCCTCACACGACTCAGGCCCGGTCACCACCTGCAGGTCCCCCTCGGAACATTCTGGAAGGGACCGTGTGGGGTGATGGGGCACCCATTGTGCGCCCGTTTATGAAGCACAATCGCCTAGCACGAACATGCCGATGTCAGCAAACTAACGGCCACACTCTCTGTTCTGTTTACTGTTCCCTTTGTGTGTGTGTGTGTGTGTGTGTTTGTGAGTGTGACTGTGTGAATGTGTGTGTGTGTGTGTGTGTGTGTGTGTGAGAGAGATGCGTGAGAGATTCCATTTTTGCTTTTTTCAGATAACTAGCCATATCAGTCAGTACAAAAGTTAGATCAATAGAATTAAATCAGTGTTTAAATTCTGGGTCTGGATGATATTTTAAACTCAGTAAATTCACAGTAGGTAGTTATAGTTCCAACCCAGAGGGTTGATAGATGCAAATAAATATGGTAAGTGAATTCTTGATTCAGTAAATAAATACATAAATAATGCTTATAAATCAGGGCTTGGATGATTTTCCTTATTCAGTGGATCTATCACTCCAACAATGAAATAGCACTGCAGGTTTATTGAATGTCTGTTTTGACTGCAGTTAGTTGTGAGACTCGGGACTTGGCATTGTCGCTGGTCTTTGCCTAAACATTCAGGTGTGCACTTTTGTTGAATTACAGCCATAATGGTAATGTGGTATGTGCAGCAGTATCAGTCCAAAGAGAGTTATGAGGGGTGCAAGACTTTCAGGAACATGGGTGGAGCCGCCAAAGTTGTCCAATCAGCTGTCGCCTTGTATTTCTGTGTGTGATTTTCTCTTTGTGTGGGTGGTGCTCTGATCTGGGGGTGTGGGTCAGGTAGGCCTCGCACACTTGGCTATCCCCACTCCACTCATGGATTCTGCCTCCTGATTGGACAGTGAGGTTTCATGAGTGGTCATAACAGGGTGGAAGAAATCAAAAGGTTTCGCTCTCCACAGTAAAACATAAGGGTCTGTATTCATAAAGAGCCTCAGAATAGAATGGCTGCTCATCTACTATGAGGGTTCCCACATTCAAACCTTGTCTATTATTAGCGAAAGGTCAACGTAGAAGTTCTAATCTGAGATTCTGTATCAATGCTGGCTGAATGCTGATTAGAATCTGTGAGTAATCTCTTGTTTATGGAAGACCCCCCTCATGTTCCCATCGCTAATTCTGCCCCCCCCCCAGCTGAACGAGCCCTGGACACCATGAATTTCGACGTGGTGAAGGGCAAGCCCATCCGGATCATGTGGTCCCAGAGGGACCCCTCGCTCAGGAAATCCGGGGTGGGAAACGTCTTCATCAAAAACCTGGACAAGTCCATCGACAACAAGGCCCTCTACGACACCTTCTCTGCCTTCGGGAACATCCTGTCCTGCAAGGTAGGGCTTTGAGTGTGTGTGTGTGTGTGTGTGTGTGTGTACACACACGTGTATGGATTTGGGGTGCAGAGGCAATAGGTGTATGGTGACTGTGATTTAGCAGAGGGGGGTCAAAGGCTTTTTGCAGGTTTTTGTAACTTCCTGTGTCCCAATACAAGACATTCTTAACAATCTCACCCTCAGACCGACCCGTTGGGATGCTCTGGCCTAATCCCTCTCTCTCGCCCCGGGACAGGTGGTGTGTGACGAAAACGGCTCGAAGGGGTACGCCTTTGTGCACTTCGAGACACAGGATGCAGCGGACCGCGCCATCGAGAAGATGAACGGCATGCTGCTGAACGACCGCAAGGTGTGAGTGTCCTGGCACGGAGAAGCCCCGAGTCTGCGCTACTGCGGCTAACGTGCTCGCTAAGCACTAAGGGAGGCCTGAGTCTGTGCTACTGCAGCTAACGTGCTCGCTAAGCACGAAGACAGGCCAGGGTCTGTGTTACTGAAGCTAACATGCTCGCTCAGCACTAAGGCAGGCCTGAGTCTGTGTTACTGCAGCTAACGTGCTCGCTAAGCGCTAAGACAGGCCTGAGTCTGCCCTACTGCAACTAACGTGCGCTAAGCGCTACGACAGGCCTGAGTCTGTGTTACTGCAGCTAACGTGCGCTAAGCACTAAGACAGGCCTGAGTCTGTGCCACTGCAGCTAATGTGCGCTAAGCGCTAAGACAGGCCTGAGTCTGCGCCTCTGCAGCTAACGTGCACTAAGCGCTAAGACAGGCCTGAGTCTACGCCACTGCAGCTAATGTGTGCTAAGAGCTAAGGCAGGCCTGAGTCTGCACTACTGCAGCTAACATGCGCTAAGCGCTAAGACAGGCCTGAGTCTGTGTTACAGCAGCTAGCGTGCGCTAAGAGCTAAGGCAGGCCTGAGTCTGCGCTACTGCAGCTAACCTGCTCGCTAAGCACTAAGGCAGGCCAGAGTCTGCGCTACTGCAGCTAACATGCTCACGAAGCGCTAAGACAGGCCTGAGTCTGCCCTACTGCAGTTAACATGTTAGCTAACTGCTAAGGCAGGCCTAAGTCTGTGATATAGCTAACATAGCTCATTGTAGTGGGGGTAATCCATCTGTTCATTTCTCTAAGAAAAATTGGGTATGATCCTAAATGGTGATGTTGAAGAGTGATGATGGTGTTGGTGGTGATCGTGAGTCAGGCCAGGAAGAGAGGTTACAGTACTGACCAACAGTCAGGCCAGGGAGTGAGGTCATAGTACTGACCAACAGTCAGGCCAGGGAGTGAGGTCATAGTACTGACCAGCAGTCAGGCCAGGGAGTGAGGTCATAGTACTGACCAACAGTCAGGCCAGGGAGTGGGGTCATAGTACTGACCAGCAGTCAGGCCAGGGAGTGAGGTCATAGTACTGACCAGCAGTCAGGCCAGGGAGTGAGGTCATATTACTGACCAACAGTCAGGCCAGGGAGTGAGGTCATAGTACTGACCAGCAGTCAGGCCAGGGAGTGAGGTCATAGTATTGACCAGCAGTCAGGCCAGGGAGTTAGGTCATAGTACTGACCAGCAGTCAGGCCAGGGAGTGAGGTCATATTACTGACCAACAGTCAGGCCAGGGAGTGAGGTCATAGTACTGACCAGCAGTCAGGCCAGGGAGTGAGGTCATAGTACTGACCAGCAGTCAGGCCAGGGAGTGAGGTCATAGTACTGACCAGCAGTCAGGCCAGGGAGTGAGGTCATAGTACTGACCAGCAGTGACGCAGTGTGCTAGTTGCTTGTTTTTGTGACGGAGCATGTGCAGCAATACGCTGGGTATGGTATGTGTTTTCGTGCTGTTGTCACTATCTTCTGGTTCCTGATGTGGTGTTTTTTTTGGTTTTGTTTTTTGGTGTTTGTAGACAGGCACTTTTCTGTTTACAATTATCTGTGCCTTTCATCCATACAGCCAAAAGTTTCTTTATTCCTCCTTCTCCTCCTCCTCCTCCCAGAAGTCTGTTATTCCAACTGAATCAAATGTTTTTGTTTTTTTCCTGTGCCTAGATGCCATAGAAGGAGGTAGAATATGGAGTCACTGTGTGATGTTTCCCTCGCTGTCACTCACTAGCATCCATATTCTGAATAAGTCCCACCCCCAGGTTTAAATTTAAGGAAAAGGGGGAGACAGTTGCACAGTTGCACTGTTCCTGCACTGGAACCTTTGAGATGAGTCACATGGGGTCCTCTGGTTCCTCAAACGCAGGTTTGTGGGGCGTTTCAAATCTCGGAAGGAGCGGGAGGCTGAATTGGGAGCCAAAGCAAAGGAGTTCACCAACGTCTACATCAAGAACTTCGGCGAGGACATGGACGATGACAGGCTCAAGGAACTCTTTGACAAGTACGGTAAGGGCTCCAAAAACACCTCCCTCTCTTTCAAAAACACTGCTCTCTCTTTCAAAAACACCTCTCTGTCTTTCAGAAACACCTCTCTCTTTCAGAAACACCTCCCTCTCTGTCCTGTTAAATAAGCACCTCTCCTTTTTAGATACGTCTGTCCCTTTGAATCAGTTCTTAGTCACTTTGGCTTAGACACATTTTCCTAATAATTAAATTTTAAACTCTCTTTATTTAATTTCATTATTTAACCTTTATTTAAGCAGGAAGTCTGAAAATCTCTTTTCTGAGGGAGACCCGGCCCGGAAAGTGACCATGCAGTGCAGTTAAAACACGACTGGCCAGACATACGCACTGTATCAAATCAAAATTCAGTGCGACACACATACAAGCAGCACAGCATGTCACAGAGATCATTGGCTGATCTGAGCTTTTCTCTCACATAGGCACAGTGAAACATGTGTTTCAGTGTGTGTTTGTGTTCTGAGTGTTGAATGTAATGTACTGCAGCGTCATTACTTGTGGGAAAGACTGGACTCCCCTCTCTGACCCCCCCCCCCCACAGGTAAAACTCTCAGCGTGAAAGTGATGACGGACCCCACGGGGAAGTCGCGCGGCTTCGGCTTTGTCAGCTACGAGAAGCACGAAGACGCCAACAAGGTGTGTCCGTTAGCACCCAGAATGCACCAGGAAAGGATGCGGCACCTCTGATTGGTCAACAAGGCTTTAAAAATCATATGCTGTCAATGGCTAACATAAGAACCAAACAGGCTGATCCAGAGTGGTGATTGGTCCAAATCAGCGGGTCACACAGGGATGACACACAGCTAGCTCCACCCATTTTGCGGCTGATGACACCTCACTTATCACTAAGCACACTCCAAACATTTAAAGGCCTGAGCCAGGTGTGTGAGCTGATCCAGGTGTGTGAGCAGAGCCAGGTGTGTGAGCTGATCCAGGTGTGTGACCTGAGCCAGGTGTGTGAGCTGATCCAGGTGTGTGACCTGAGCCAGGTGTGTATGCTGATCCAGGTGTGTGAGTTGATCCAGGTGTGTGAGCTGAGCCAGGTGAGCTGAGGGGCGACAGGTGTGTGAGCAGAGCCAGGTGTGTGAGCTGATCCAGGTGTGTGAGCAGAGCCAGGTGTGTGAGCTGATCCAGGTGTGTGAGTTGATCCAGGTGTGTGAACTGAGCCAGGTGTGTGTGTCTGTTACGAGAATTTACTCAAGTGTATGGCCAATCCATGCTTGTATTTGTAATGGTGTGTGTGTGTGTGTGTGTGCAGGCGGTGGAGGAGATGAACAGTACGGAGCTGACCCAGGTGTGTGTGTGTGTGTGTGTGTGTGTGCAGGCGGTGGAGGAGATGAATGGTACGGAGCTGACCCAGGTGTGTGTGTGTGTGTGTGTGCAGGCGGTGGAGGAGATGAATGGTACGGAGCTGACCCAGGTGTGTGTGTGTGTGTGTGTGTGTGCAGGCGGTGGAGGAGATGAATGGTACGGAGCTGACCCAGGTGTGTGTGTGTGTGTGTGTGTGCAGGCAGTGGAGGAGATGAATGGTACAGAGCTGACCGAGGTGTGTGTGTGTGTGTGTGTGTGTGTGTGTGTGTGCAGGCGGTGGAGGAGATGAATGGTACGGAGCTGACCCAGGTGTGTGTGTGTGTGTGTGTGTGTGTGTGTGCAGGCGGTGGAGGAGATGAATGGTACGGAGCTGACCCAGGTGTGTGTGTGTGTGTGTGTGTGTGTGTGTGTGTGTGTGTGTGTGTGTGTGCAGGCGGTGGAGGAGATGAATGGTACGGAGCTGACCCAGGTGTGTGTGTGTGTGTGTGTGTGTGCAGGCGGTGGAGGAGATGAATGGTACGGAGCTGACCCAGGTGTGTGTGTGTGTGTGTGTGTGCAGGCGGTGGAGGAGATGAATGGTACGGAGCTGACCCAGGTGTGTGTGTGTGTGTGTGTGCAGGCGGTGGAGGAGATGAACGGTACGGAGCTGAACGGGAAGGCGGTGTTTGTCGGGCGCGCTCAGAAGCGAATGGAGCGGCAGGCGGAGCTCAAGAGGAAGTTTGAGCAGCTCAAGCAGGAGCGAATCAGCAGATACCAGGTCAGCAAACCCCGCCCACATTTCCATACCCCTGCTCTTCATTGTCCCACGTAAACTGACACTGCATGCAATTTATGCACTGGTCATGTATGACATGACGATGCTTCCGTGTATTATAGTGTAGGGGGGCTTGAGATATGTGTGTGTGTGTGTGTGCACGTGTGTGTGTTCGTGTGTGAGTGTGATTGCGCATGTGAGAGGACCATGTTGTTTTCTCATGCTTCTATACTCTGGACTCAGGGTGTGAATCTCTACATAAAGAACTTGGATGACACCATCGATGATGAAAAACTGCGCAAGGAATTCTCTCCTTTTGGCTCCATAACCAGTGCCAAAGTAAGACCATCTCACAAAATCACCAACCCTCCAACTCACAAACTCACCAAATTGCCAAATCTCCAACTCACTAACTCACCAAATCACAAACTCTTCTACCCACTAGCTCACCAACTCATTAATTGAGCAAATCACCAAATCTCCACTCACTAACTCACCATCACTCCAACTGACTAACTTACCAAATGAAAAACTCATCTCATCAACCCACCAATCTTCCAACTCAGTCACTCACCAAATCACCAACTCTCTAATTTTAAAACTCTTCAGCTCGCAGACTCATAAACTCACGAGTTAATCAGGTCACCTTTAGAAATCCGAGGCAGTGTCTCCTGTTCTGCTGTGCAGCTCTCAGCAGCAGTGCCCGTACCCGCTGCAGGATAAATGCACTGACTGTAATGGGTGTGGCGCTGTGCGGTTTCCGTGGTGACAGGTGATGCTGGAGGAGGGCCGTTCGAAGGGCTTCGGCTTTGTGTGCTTCTCGTCGCCGGAGGAGGCCACCAAGGCGGTGACGGAGATGAACGGGCGCATCGTGGGCTCCAAGCCGCTGTACGTGGCACTGGCGCAGCGCAAGGAGGAGCGCAAGGCCCACCTGACCAACCAGTACATGCAGCGCATCGCTGGCATGCGCGCAGTGCCCGCCAACGCCATCATCAACCAGTTCCAGCCGCCCGGCGGCTACTTCATGCCCGCCGTGCCGCAGGTGAGCCGCAGGACAGGAGTCGAGCGTGCGCCAGCTCACCGCCGCCAGCACTCACATGGTTCCAGCTCCACTGTTAGCGATGCTAATGTCTGTGTCAGCCTGAGTCGCTGTTAGCGATGCTAATGTCTGTCTCAGCCTGAGTCACTGCTAGCGATGCTAATGTCTGTCTAAGCCTGAGTCACTGTTAGTGATGCTAATGTGTGTCTGTCTCAGCCTGAGTCACTGCTAGTGATGTTAATGTCTGTCTCAGCCTGAGTCACTGTTAGCGATGCTAATGTCTGTCTCAGCCTGAGTCGCTGTTAGCGATGCTAATGTCTGTCTCAGCCTGAGTCGCTGCTAGCGATGCTAATGTCTGTCTCAGCCTGAGTCGCTGTTAGCGATGCTGTCTGTCTCAGCCTGAGTCACTGCTAGCGATGCTAATGTCTGTCTCAGCCTGAGTCACTGTTAGCGATGCTAATGTGTGTCTCAGCCTGAGTCACTGCTAGCGATGCTAATGTCTGTCTCAGCCTGAGTCACTGCTAGCGACGGTAATGTGTGTCTGTCTCAGCCTGAGTCACTGTTAGCCATGCTAATGGGGCTATCAGCCTGAGTCACTGTTAGCGATGCTAATATGTGTCTGTCTCTGCCTGAGTCACTGCTAGCGATGCTAATGTGTGTCTGTCTCAGCCTGAATCACTGTTAGCGATGCTAATGTATGTCTGTCTCAGCCTGAGTCACTGTTAGTGATGCTAATGTGTGTCTGTCTCAGCCTGCTAACGGGGCTCTCAATCTGAGTTACAGTTTAATGATGCTAACAGATCTCTTTGGCTGAGCCACTGTTAGCAATGCTAACGAGGCTCTTTGGCTGAGTTTCTCCTCAGGATGCTAACTGGTGTTTCTCTTTGGCAGGCCCAGAACAGAACGACATACTACGCACCGAACCAGCTGGCCCAGATGCGGCCAAACCCTCGCTGGCAGCAGCAAGGGGGTCGGGCACAAGGTGAGGAGTCTTTTGGATGGGGTTCCCATAGTCCCCAAAAATACTCAGACATTTTCAACCTGGATGGTCCAATGCCTTTATAAAGTCTTTGGAAATATCCCAGCTGATGACTTGTATTCAATCAACATTTGTCCTTAATTTACAAGAAAACCCAATGAGTTTTCTTCACAAACTGGCTTTCGTGAGTTAGTTTTAGTGATGACTGAACTCACCAGTAAGTCTTGGTGATGGGGAAAACTTGGGCTTCTGTTCAATTCAAGAGCACTGGCCTGTGAGATCTTTCCCATCATGCACCACTCCCTCTCCAGGTGGGTTCCAGGGGATGCCCAACTCCCTGCGCCAGCCTGGTCCTCGTGCCAACCTGAGACACCTCGCCCCCAATGCCAACACACAAGGGCCCCGGGGCATGACCTCGGGGGCGCAGAGAGTGGGTAAGGAAGTGGGGTACACGGAGTGGGTAAGGAAGTGGGGTACACGGAGTGGGTAAGGAAGTGGGGTACACAGTGTGGGTAAAACACTGGGGTACACAGAGTGGGTAAGGAAGTGGGGCAAAGAGAGAGGGTAAGAGTGGGATACAGAGAGAGGGTAAGAAATTGGGGCATGGATAGAGGGTAAGGAGGTGGGGCAAAGAGAGAGGGTAAGAAGGTGGGGTACAGAGAGAGGGTAAGAGCGGGGCACGGAGAGTGGGTAAGAAGGTGGGATATAGTGGGTATGTTGGAAAGATGGGTGCAGGACCATCTACCATTACTTTCTTCTGTAAATATCTGGTTGTGTAAATGGATGATACCTAAATGTGATCTCTCCTGACTTTGGAAATGAATAATGACATGTACTATGTGTATAGTACAGAGATCATTACATTACTTTTCATTTAAGCCTTAAATGCAAGTGGATGTTCTAATTATTGGAATCACTTGTGTTTTGGTTAAGTACTCAGTGTGAGTGAATGTTGTAGCATTGGATTAGGGTTAGGGTTAGTTTTGACTTGTGTTTTGGGTTAAGTACTCAGTGTGAGTGAACGTTGTAGATATAGTTTTGACTTGTGTTTTGGGTTAAGTACTCAGTGAGAGTGAATGTTGTAGATATAGTTTTGACTTGTGTTTTGGGTTAAGTACTCAGTGTGAGTGAACGTTGTAGATATAGCTTTGACTTGTGTTTTGGGTTAAGTACTCAGTGTGAGTGAATGTTGTAGATATAGTTTTGACTTGTGTTTTGGGTTAAGTACTCAGTGAGAGTGAACGTTGTAGATATAGTTTTGACTTGTGTTTTGGGTTAAGTACTCAGTGAGAGTGAACGTTGTAGGTATAGGTTTGACTTGTGTTTTGAGGTAAGTACTCAGTGTGAGCGAATGTTGTAGCATTGGGTTAGGGTTAGGGTTAGTTTTGACTTGTGTTTTGGGTTAAGTACTCAGTGTGAGTGAATGTTGTAGGTATAGCTTTGACTTGTGTTTTGGGTTAAGTGCTGAATGTGGGGGTACAGACTGCTCTTTCTGCCTGCAGGTGGCGGTCAGTCTCTGGGGCCACGCCCCTCCATGGGGGTCCCCACCCCCCGAGCTATGCCCCCCTACAAATACGCCACCACCGTGCGCAACACCCAGCCTCAGGTGGTGCAGCCAATCGCAATGCAGCAGGTAAACCGGCCCCAGCGAACCCACAAATACACCCAGCGCTGGCAGCCTGCGGCAGGCTTCAGTGTCAGAGTTAATTTTGACTCAGTGTCAGAGTTAATTTTGACTTAGTGTCAAAGTTAATATTGGCTCTTTCAGTGTCAGTGTTAGTATTAACTCAGTGTCAGTGTTAATATGGACTCTCTCAGTGTCAGTGTTATATTGAATCTCTCAGTGTCAGTGTTATATTGACTCTCTAAGTGTCAGTGTTATATTGACTCTCTCAGAGTCAGTGTTATATTGACTCTCTAAGTGTCAGTGTTATATTGACTGTCTCAGTGTCAGTGTTATATTGACTCTCTAAGTGTCAGTGTTATATTGACTGTCTCAGTGTCAGTGTTATATTGACTCTCTCAGTGTCAGTGTTATATTGACTCTCGGTGTCAGTGTTATATTGACTCTCTCAGAGTCAGTGTTATATTGAGTCTCTAAGTGTCAGTGTTATATTGACTCTCTCAGAGTCAGTGTTATATTGACTCTCTCGGTGTCAGTGTTATATTGACTCTCTCAGTGTCAGTGTTATATTGACTCTCTAAGTGTCAGTGTTATATTGACTCTCTCAGAGTCAGTGTTATATTGACTCTCTCAGTGTTAATACTGACGCTCTCTCTCTCAGGCCCAGCCTGCTGTCCATGTTCAGGGGCAGGAGCCCCTGACCGCCTCCATGCTGGCGGCAGCCCCGCCCCAGGAGCAGAAACAGATGCTCGGTGAGTGGAGGAACAGTCGGTGACAGACATGTTGAACAGCCAATCACAGATAGACGGGTGGAACCTATCATTTATTGATGGATGGAATCAGCCAATGAGAGATCTGTAGGGAGCTGAGTGGAACGTTGTGGCTTACGTTAATGTGCAGTTATTTGCCTGCCACAAAACACACACTTTAACACAAAAGTAGTGTCCCCGCTTGGTTCTGGTTGTGAAAACCAAAGCATAAAATTTAAAATAAAAGGAGATGATTGGCTGCCTGTAGTACTGATCATAAATGCAGCCATATCCAATAGACTATGACTCCATACATGGAGAACTGTTAAAAATAAATACAGACCCTGCTGCAGTCTCTGGGGAGGACAGGCCATCTCTGCCAAGTACACGGCTATGACTGAAGTCTGGGCTGCACTGAATGGAGAGCTCAGTAACAAACTACAATTACAGGCCACGTGCGTGGACAAAAAGAGCAGACCTGGGTGGCAAATGCTTTATTTGAACAGCGTTAACCCTTTAGAGACACCAGTGTAATTCCTGCAGATTACAGTGTTTTATTTGCATGATCTTACAGGGCAACCAAAACAAGGGTGACAATTTTTTTTTCACTTTCTGTCATTCTCCTCTCTCCCTCCTTCACTCTTCCTCCACCCCTCTCTCTCCCCCTCCCTCCCTCTCTCTCTCCCTCTCTCTCACCCCCCCTCCCTCTCCCCTCTCTCTCTCTCTCTCTCTCTCTCTCTCTCAGGGGAGCGTCTGTTCCCCCTGATTCAGGCCATGCACCCCAGCCTTGCAGGGAAGATCACCGGCATGCTGCTGGAGATCGACAACTCAGAGCTGCTGCACATGCTGGAGTCCCATGAGTCTCTGCGCTCCAAGGTCTGTGCGCTAACGTGCTGCGCCGCTGCTAACATGCTGCGGCTAACGGACTGCACCGCCGCTAACGTGCTCCAGCTAACATGCTGCGCCACCGCTAATGTACTACAGCTAACATGCAGTGCCGGTGCTAATGTGCTCCAGCTAATGTGCTGCACCGCTGCTAACGTGCTCCAGCTAACGTGCTGCACCACCGCTAACGTGCTGCGGCTAATGTGCTGCACCGCCACTAACTGTGGGACCTGCGCTGGTGTATTCGCCTCTTCACCGCCAAACAGTCAGGTTGACTGCTGTTATTAACAGAGTATATAATATGTAGAGACAGCGACGCCAATAGAAATCTATGGGGAGTGCATCAGAACCAGAAAGTATAATTTTTTTACTCAGACATGCTCAGTTGTGTCCCCTAAATCACGTGTACAATGAGGATAGCGTAGACATTGGCTAAAATAAATAATCATTTAAAAAATTAATATCTTTGTTTGGTAGGAAAAAAATATTTTACCTCGTAAAAAACAGTAAGTGATTTTTATTTCTAATATAATGCACATTAATATTTAACTGGAAGTATTTTATTTCTGCTGTCAAAAATGAATGGAGCCCAATGGGGAAACTTGCTTTTTGGGCAAAAACATAGATATCAGCAGGGGGCGACATTACATCTGGCGCTGAGGTTTGAGAACCGAAAGCTGGGCCCTTCACCCCCTTCAACCCTGCCCTGACCTTTAACCCTCTCCTCTCCTGTCCTGACTGTTCCCCTCTACCCTGACCTTTCACTGGCTGCCCTATCTCCTGACTTTTAACCTTTCACCCTTGACACTCCCCTGACCTTTAACCTCTGCCTCAGCCTTCAACCTCTGCCCCTCCCCTGATCTTTAACCCCCCTGTGCCCTGACCTTTAACCCTCTCCTCTGACTGTTCCCTCCTGCCCTGACCTTTAACCCCACCCCCGTACTCACTCCTTTTACCCCCACCCTGACCTTTGACCCCAGTCTGTGTGTGTGGTTTCCAGGTTGAGGAGGCCGTTGCCGTGCTACAGGCCCACCAGGCCAAGAAAGACGCCACTCAGAAAGTGGGGGTCATCGCCACAGCGACGGCCGCCGCCACGTCTTGACCTGAGCAGAGACCCTGACGACCTCAAAGAAAACAAGTAACTTTTACACCCACAGCTTATAACCACAGCTTATATCTGCTTTTACATCCACTCTGCTTATAACCACAGTTTATAACCACATCTTATATCTGCTTTTACACCCACAGCTTATAACCACAGCTTATATCTGCTTTTACATCCACTCTGCTTATAACCACAGCTTATATCTGCTTTTACACCCACAGCTTATATCTGCTTTTACACCCACACCTTATAACCACAGCTTATATCTGCATTTACTAATTATAATTTGAGTTTTTTTTGTAGGCTATGCTTGTGTATGAGCTGTTTGCCGTGCATTCTCTTTCAAATACAAATTATATTGTTTTAGGGATTTGAATATTTTTTATTTTTGTGTGTTTAGGGTTGCAGGAGCTGAAGAGTCTGGAGAGAATCACTGCACCCCAGCACCTGCCTGCTAGAGGTCCCTCTCAGCAACCCAATGCAAAACACACACACACACACACTACACACATGCACACACATGCTCACAGGCACCTGCACACACAACACACACATACACACACACTCTACACACATACACACACACGCTCACAGGCACACACACACACACTACACACATGCACACACACACGCACCTGCACACACAACACACACACACACTACACACATGCACACACACATGCTCACAGGCACCTACACACGCACAACACACACACACACACGGCATACTTGAAAATGAATTTTTAAAAAGTATAATTACAGTTCTTTGAAATTATATTTTAGTACTGTAATAATTTATCAAAAATAATATATTGAAAACAGCACACAGAGATAGGGTTTATATCACAATATGAACTCTTCTTTGTGGTCAGGCCAGATCCTTTTTTTCTATTAGAAAATATAACTCTTCTCTTTTCCTTTATTTTGTTTGGAAGTTGTGAGTGACTGGTGCTTTGATTGGGACTGTTGAATTCCTCCATCCCAAAAAATAACTTTGGGTGATGTGGCTCTCTCAATAAAGGAATAAAATAATTAAATCAATTATTTGTGTATTTATTTCCAATTCATATGTCACTTCAGCAGTCAACACACAACAGTGTGGAGCAGTGATCAGAGCAGCAGTGTGGAGCTGTGGTTAGAGCAGCAGTGTGGAGCTGTGGTCAGAGCAGCAGGGTGGTGGAGGTACAGGAAATGGCTATGAAATATAACTCGGGTACTGACTGGGTAAGATGCACACAGGCCACACCCAGTATGTGATTGAAGACCAGTCAGCACACAGTACAAGCGGTTAGCCTGAACAATCACAGTGCTAAAATACCAGTTGTAACGGTGACAGCAGTGGCTTGCATGGACAGTGCACGTAAAGGATGTATCTCAGGGACAGCAGCTGTACAGCTGGGACTGCACCCAGCACAGATGTGTAGTGGTGCAGAGAATTAGAAGTATTGTAATGTTAATTAAACTGCACTGTGACTAGATGACCAGGCACTGAGAGTGGGAAATTAATTAGTCTACAAAACGGGCCGAGGCTATTGGGCTAAACAAGCAGGGTTGAAATTTTGATTATGTGAATAAAACTCAACACATATTCCATATATTTTTCTGTAGTTTCAGACTAAAATCGCCGTTCGCTGCTTACGTAGCCTATGTTTTACAAGCAGTCCATTAGTTAAACTGGAAACTCATCCATTTACAAGCACGCGCATACCAACGGTAATGACTCGGGTGGAAATTATACAGAAACTTGTGCACTTTTTAAGATAAACTTAACAACTAAGTATAAACATATCCATTCTGGACTGTAATTTTTCATCAGCTGTTTAAAACAATTCAAAAGATGTCTTCTTCCATGAGATTATTTTTTGTTATTTGACACTTTGATGTGACACAAGGTTTATACGACCACATTTTCTTCAGATGAAAAGATGAAAAAAGACGGCCAAGTTACATTAAATAATTTAGGAAACATTTGGGTAGTATTGCTTTTTAGTAGCGTTTGTTTAATCTGTGTGAGCTACGATAGCTGATATTGTTTATTGTAACTTGGTCTCATTTTGATATCAATATGTTCAACGGCAAGACTAGATTGTGCAAGTTTTAATTATAGACTTATAGACAGTGCTGTATGTGCGTTTTTAACTTAGAATTTTCGTACGTTGAAAACGTTTTTGGCTGAGATCTAAAGAAAGCTGATGCGCATCATCGCAAATGTTTCGCAAGTTTAAATATTGTATGGCGCTTGTTTATCACTTAAAGTTTCGATGTCCTCATCCTCTGTCGCAACTCGCAACTTTTGAGCCCAGTACCGAAGGCGGATCTGGTCGGGAGTCAAACTCCATGAATCAAAAGCTAAAGGTAACGGGCAAAATGGCAGCTTCTACGACCGTGTTTCGGGATCCCGACGGCGATAGATCTGTCTCACAACAAGCTGGAGCCAACGTAGCTACTTAGTGTTGATAACGTGCGCTGGGGACGCCGTGTTACTCTACATTAAAAATGAAATGTTCTTAGTACACGGGTGCTTCGTTATTTTGTCGGTGTTGTAACAAGAAGCACATTTAAATCATTCGCGTGAGCAGCTGCGTATCTAACATGTCAATTGGCTATCCAACAAAAAACGCCGGCAATTTACCCTGTTACCTACGACTGTAATTTGGTTATAACGCTGTTGCCATTATTTGGTTATCGATACAGATGTGTAGGCTACGTAGTTAGGAAGCAAAGATGGTGGTAGTTGAGAGAAAATGTACACTATTTAGATGAGATTATTTAGACATAGATTCTAATAATACCCGATAGTTGTCTGTAATATGACGCGACCAAGGAGCGTTTAAATCCTGATTTAACATCGCCAGTCAAGCCTGCTCATTGCATCGGTTAATTTGTTCTTTACACCTGGTCATATTAGCCAGTGAAGCCATCCAGCGAGCGAATTATTAAAAAAAATGTTTCGGTAACTAATCCTGTAAACATAATCACAAGCATAAAAGTAAAATGCAATTTACACAATTATTTCGTGGGTATTTTACCAAAGGCACATACACGTTTTGTCCGAATTGTGGTTCTCTCAAGGTGGTAGCAAATGCCAATAGCTAACTTTAGCTAGCCAGTCATCTGCAACTTTAGAACTCTTTGCTTGTTGTTTGAGTTAATGGCACCACCTAACGGTGCTGCTCGGGATCGCACGTATTATGGATTGTTGATTTGTTAATTAATTGAAGACTTCAGCGATGATGCGTTTGTTTCGCCGTCTAAAGTATTAATGAATGATTCATTTCAGTCGGTCTTCTCATCTACTGACAAAAATGCGCATGCGCCTCGGTGTCTATCATAATTTCTGAAAGATTGCAAATACAGTTACGGTTTTAACACAAATAGGCGTACTCAAGCCACTTATGCTAATTTTGTGGTCCAGTCTTCAGCAGTCATCCAGTAACTAATGTTACCATGGGTAAATAGCAAGGATAATAATTTATTCTGCACTAGAGATTACCACAGTTTACCAGAGATTCAGCACTTTCTTCAAGTCGCACTTACATTTATTGATAGTCGATCCATTTGACCACGATGTCCAGGTGTATATAGGAATGAGAACATAAAAGTTGCAGGGAAACAAGTCCATTGCATATGATACATATTCTCTCAACTCTCACACCCACAAGAGAGAGAAAAACAACAACTTCATTTCACTCCTTTTAAATCCTGTCCTGCAGGGTCATATCTCCCAGAATGCATCACTTCAGTCATCTGGCCACGACCATGTTGTCATGAATCAGTTAAATAAAGCTGTTAATGTAATAACAGGTCAAAATAAACGTCTTTAGCTGAGGTAGGGGGAGGGAAATCTTCACTCTTCAATTTCAGGGCTTTAAGGGTGATTTTTCCATCCTTCCATCTGGAGTCATGTGTTACTATATCATTAGAGTGCACTAAATGTGGATTACTATACAACAGTTGTCTACTGGGGTTACTATTATAAATATGTACAATTGCCTCCTTGCCACTAGGGGGCGCACCATAGGAATCCCTGGAGTAATTGTCTGTCCCACAGTCTTCTCCCTGGAGACGTCAGTATCACAGCCTCCGCCGGGCAGATTCATTCACGCCCCCAAGCCCCACCCCCCATGCGTCACTCCACATCTTTACACCCCCGAGCCCCGCCCCTGATGTGTCACTCCTCGTCGGCAGCTTCCGTTTTCAGTTCGTCCGGCTTCTGATTGGCCAGGTGTGGGGTGGGGCTGGGGAGAGTCATCACCACGGCAGCCAGTGAGGTCACGTCCGGCTCAGGATCTTTCCTGGTGCACACTTCCTCCTGCTCACAGTGGGGAAACATGTCCTGCTTCTAAATAATCACATATCTTTAACAATCTTAAAACACTGGAAGAACTCTGCAATGCCTGTGCACTCAGACACGTGCACAGGCACACGCACACACACACACACACACACACATTCCTGTGCTGGCCTCATAACCTTCACAAACACACACACGGAACAGTTAACCATCAGAATGAATAATCGTGTAGATAAATACTTGTGTGTCTTCAGGGCTGTTGACAAGCATTGGCTCCGTTAAGAGCATATAATCAGAATTCAGCCTGTTCATATCTCAACATAATCCCACCCCCCTGTGACTGACTATAATCCAGCATTCAGCCTGTTCATATCTCAACATAATCCCACCCCCCTGTGACTGACTATAATCCAGCATTCAGCCTGTTCATATCTCAACATAATCCCACCCACCTGTGACTGACTATAATCCAGCATTCAGCCTGTTCATATCTCAACATAATCCCACCCCCCTGTGACTGACTATAATCCAGCATTCAGCCTGTTCATATCTCAACATAATCCCACCCCCTGTGACTGACTATAATCCAGCATTCAGCCGGTTCATATCTCAACATAATCCCACCCCCCTGTGACTGACTATAATCCAGCATTCAGCCTGTTCATATCTCAACATAATCCCACCCACCTGTGACTGACTATAATCCAGCATTCAGCCGGTTCATATCTCAACATAATCCCACCCCCTGAGACTGACTATAATCCAGCATTCAGCCTGTTCATATCTCAACATAATCCCACCCCCCTGTGACTGACTATAATCCAGCATTCAGCCTGTTCATATCTCAACATAATCCCACCCACCTGTGACTGACTATAATCCAGCATTCAGCCTGTTCATATCTCAACATAATCCCACCCCCTGTGACTGACTATAATCCAGCATTCAGCCTGTTCATATCTCAACATAATCCCACCCCCCTGTGACTGACTACAATCCAGCATTCAGCCTGTTCATATCTCAACATAATCCCACCCCCCTCTGACTGACTATAATCCAGCATTCAGCCTGTTCATATCTCAACATAATCCCACCCCCCTGTGACTGACTATAATCCAGCATTCAGCCTGTTCATATCTCAACATAATCCCACCCCCCTGTGACTGACTATAATCCAGCATTCAGCCTGTTCATATCTCAACATAATCCCACCCCCCTGTGACTGACTATAATCCAGCATTCAGCCTGTTCATATCTCAACATAATCCCGCCCCCCTGTGATTGACATGTCAGCTAGTGTCACCTGATAGAGGGTGGTCTGGCGGAGATCTCCACCCATCTGCTCCATCAGCTCCGGAGGCTCCGCCTCCTCTCCGTTTGAGTGACAGCTGGGGCTCTGCACCTCAATCCCGTGGCTCTCCAGGATAGCAGCCTCTGAGGAAAGAGACCGAATCTGCACACACTCATCCCCCTTTCTACTCATCCCCTCTCCACTCATCCCCTTTCCACTCATCCCCCTTTCTGCTCATCCCCTCTCCACTCATCCCCCTTTCTGCTCATCCCCCTCTTTACTCATCCCCTTTCCACTCATCCCCCTCTCCACTCATCCCCCTCTTTACTCATCCCCTTTCCACACATCCCCCTTTCCACTCATCCCTCTTCACTCTTTGTCCTTCTTCTCTAGATGGGGGAGACATAGCTCAGGAGGTAAGAGCGGTTGTCTGGCAGTCGGAGGGTTACCAGTTCGAAGTGGCATGTCGAAGTGAGCTAGACACCTAACCTCTAATTGCTCCCAACAAGCTGATTGGTACGTTGCATGGCAGCCTTCACCGTTGGTGTGTGTGTGTGTGTGAGTGTGTATGTGAATGGGTGAATGAGAGGCATCAATTGTAAAGCGCTTTGGATAACAATATATATAAATGCAGTCCATTTACCATCTTATCTCCCCCCAGCACAGCCATCACACCTCCAAACTTTTATTTTGATTGAACTGTCCCTCCATCCTCATCTCCATCCATCCACACCCTCTCCAATCAGAGTGAGCAGGTTAAAATACTCTACACCTCCTCCAAACCTCCTCCAATCAGAGCAAGCAGGTTAAGATTCTGCCGCTCCTGTTGTTGAGCTGACGCAGCGCGCACTGGCGGGGGAAGGGGGGGGGGTTCCGGTACGTGCGGTTCCTGAGCAGCCCCCCCCCCCCCCCCCCCCCCCCCCGTCTGAGTGCAGCGCTTACAGTTTGGCTGTTTCCTGTAAGGCGAGTTCTTCAATAACAACAACAGCCCTTAATTAATTACACTGCGTGCACTCAGTTATGTTGACAACAATCGCTCGGCGTTAGGAAGAGAACCGGGCCTGATGTCCTACCCCTCCCAAACGCGCAGGTTTGCCTCCTACCTGAGGCCTGTGGGCGGGGTCCCTGAGCGCACCTGGCTCAGCATGTTTCAACTCTAACCACACGAGGCTCCATTAAAATACAATTCCTCACGTGACATAACTGACATTTTCACTGATATTCTCAACAAAACTCAACAAACTTGTTTCTTTTTTACTTTTTCTGGGTAGCACGTTTTGAGATTTTACTGGCCATCTAAGCATGTATTCGCCCCAGACATAAATGCATGCATGCAGACATAAGTATATTCATGTGTGCATGAATATACTTACGTCTGCATGCATGCATTTGTGTGTGTGTGTGTGTGTGTGTGTGTACTGTACATAGGTCAAAGTACAGGCCAAAAGTAGGTTCTAAGTTCTAAAAAACCTTAGGTAGAGAAGAATTCTGTTAATATATGTGCATTTTTTGAACAACAAACCAAAGGATAACATTTTTTCCCATTTCTACCAACAATAACACAAAAAGATGAGTTGTACTTTGAAATATTTCTTGAAACTTCAGTGCCTATTTTACTTGCACTTACTTACTAAAGGTATTAAGCTACCTGGGTTTTTTAAAAACTTACGGAAGGTAAGATTTCACACAATTTAATTACCCCTCCACCTCCCTTCAACCACCCTTTTGCAAAATTATTGAATAGACTCCCAATAATCAAATTGTCATTAAAGCCAAAACAGGCTATTCCGAGGAAAGCCATGTTCAAGATAACTTTTATGCAAAGCTCATCTTTCTGTGTTTTTGTTTGTTACTCGGTAAATGTGCAGATGTTACCTGAACTCTTCTCTAAGGTTTTTCAGGTGAGGTCTCACCTATGTTAGCCCGCCTTTTCATGTCCTTCCTGCGATTGGCGAACCAGTTGTACACCTTCAGTGCAGTGACACGCTCAAACTCGGACAGCTTGCACCCTAGAGCGACATGACAACACACACCACGTCTGCATAACTGACAAACTGTGTCTGCATAACTGACACACTTTTCAACAGATCAGCATAACTCACATAACACACATTTATACAAACACACATCAATCATCAGTGCTCTGCACAACAGTCAAGGGAACTCCTCTGGTTAGGAAACAAGCCTTGTAACTCAGGAGTTGTAGGTTTGATTCCAAGGTGGGGCACTGCCGTTGCACCCTTGAGCAATTTACTCAACCTGAATCTCTTCCATAAATAGATGTGTTTATCACTTAACTCTGCTACGTCTAACACCATATGCTCAAACCCTTCTGCTACCTAACCCTGCAAGTGATTTCTTGGAATGCTTTTTCAAAATTCCAAGTAGAGTGCTTAAGAACTCCACCGCTTTCAGTTACCAGTAGTAAGGGTTTTTCACACTGCACTTAACCCTGGGCTAAATGAATTCTGGAACTGTTTTAACCCTGGGCTAAATGAATTCTGGAACCATTTTAACCCTGGGCTAAATGTATTCTGGAACTGTTTTAACCCTGGGCTAAATGCATTTTGGAACTGTTTTAACCCTGGGGCTGACTGGGCTCTTAACCCTTTGTTACCAGACGTTTCACACAGTCAAGTTCCAAAGTGGGCTAACCCCGACGTTAGCCTAGGGTTAGCGGGCCCTGCTCCAGGGCAGGGTTATCCCTGAATTTTCGGGGGTTACCCCTGTATGCAGGGGCTGACTGTTGCCAGTGTGAATCGAGGTCAGAATAAACGATGAGCTCCAGCATCGTATTTCTGTACTACTCTAGTCACAGCGCTAATTCTGGTGAAATCGTTTCGTTTTAATATTGAAAACTAGTCAGCTAACGTTAGCTAAATAATAATAATAATAATAATAATAATAATAATAATAATAATAATAATAATAATAATAATAATAACCTGGCTTCTGGATCACGCAGTTGCAAGCGTTGGCGATCTCCTCCCGCTTGGCTTCGTCAGGATACTGGTTCTCCATGAAGAAGCTGAAACACGTTTAATGATGAGAGCAGATCAGCACCTCCACTAGGCCTGTCAATCACCCTGCTGACCAATGAGCACCCAGCCTGTCAATCACCCTGCCACCCAATGAGCACCCAGCCTGTCAATCACCCTGCTGACCAATGAGCACCCAGCCTGTCAATCACCCTACTGACCAATGAGCACCCAGCCTGTCAATCACCCTACTGACCAATGAGCACCCAGCCTGTCAATCACCCTGCTGCCCAATGAGCACCCAGCCTGTCAATCACCCTGCTGACCAATGAGCACCCAGCCTGTCAATCACCCTGCTACCCAATGAGCACACAGCCTGTCAATCACCCTGCTACCCAATGAGCACACAGCCTGTCAATCACCCTGCTACCCAATGAGCACACAGCCTGTCAATCACCCTGCTGACCAATGAGCACACAGCCTGTCAATCACCCTGCTACCCAATCAGCACCCAGCCTGTCAATCACCCTGCTACCCAATCAGCACCCAGCACTGCGTCCCTGGTCCTGATCAGTCTCTCTGCCCTTACTAATGGCTGCTAACATCATTTACTCACATTCACACACAAAATCATTAAACTCCATTTATGAGGTCCACAGTTTACTGTACGGTAAATGTGAGGTTAATACAGTGCCTGTTACCCAACACTGTTGCAGAAAGGGCTATGATTGGCCTACACCATTGAGAGGAGGCTGTGATTGGCTTATACAATTACAGAGAAGGATGTGATTGGCCTACCCGGTTGCACAGAAGGTTGTGATTGGACAGCACAGTTGCAGGGAGGGCAGTGATTGGCTCACCCCTCCATGATTGACAGGCACTCCTTCCTCCAGGTGAAGCGGCTGCCTCTGCGCAGCCTCATAGCTCCGCCCACAGGTGCCACTCCTGCCCCGCCCACAGGAAGCACGGCCCCGCCTCCCCCAGGGCTGATGCTCGCCCTCCAGTCCGGCTCCTCTTTCACAAGGGGCCGCAGTGACAACGTGGCTCCTGCAGGGGGCAGTAACAAGAAGGCTCCTTACACAATAAAGCTCAAAACATCCCCAACATGATCTCTTAGAGGGGGCTGCATCTTTTTACTGGCTCTGTTATACCGATCTGATTAGAGACCACACATGAATGATTCTATATGCATTTAACCCTTGGGCTACCAGTAAGCAAAAACAATTTTCACAAATGTTCGGAGCAAGTATGTTCTTGGTTTTCTTTAAAATTTCCCAGGATCTGCTGGACTGCTTTAAAATTTTGAAAATATGTAATATGTCTGACCAAGGGCTGTTGGGCAACTTAATGGTTTATGACAAGAAGAGAAAAAAAATCAGTATTTAAGTCAGGTCTAAACATTAGACTTAAGTCTAGATTTATCTTATGGAGCAGATTCCCTCTCACTAGTGATAGTGAGTATACCTGTGTGGGCGGGGCCTGTAGAGCTCACCTGTGTGAGAGCTCACCTGTGTGGGCGGGGCCTGTACAGCTCACCTGTGTGGGCGGGGCCTGTGTGAGGCCTCACCTGTGTGGGCGGGGCCTGTGTGAGGGCTCACCTGTGTGGGCGGGGCCTGTGTGAGAGCTCACCTGTGTGGGCGGGGCCTGTGTGAGGGCTCACCTGTGTGGGCGGGGCCTGTGTGAGGGCTCACCTGTGTGGGCGGGGCCTGTGTGAGGGCTCACCTGTGTGGGCGGGGCCTGTGTGAGGGCTCACCTGTGTGGGTGGAGCCTGTGTGAGAGCTCACCTGTGTGGTCAGGGCCTGTGTGAGGGCTCACCTGTGTGGGCGGGGCCTGTGTGAGGGCTCACCTGTGTGGGCGGGGCCTGTGTGAGGGCTCACCTGTGTGAGAGCTCACCTGTGTGGGTGGGGCCTGTGTGAGGGCTCACCTGTGTGGGCGGGGCCTGTGTGAGGGCTCACCTGTGTGGGCGGGGCCTGTGTGAGGGCTCACCTGGGCTGCTCTGCTCCAGCAGGTACCAGCGGTAGAAGGCCCTGCGCTTGGAGTCGCTCATCTCCAGCCCCTGCTGCAGGAGCCACTGGGAGATGTAGCTCTGGCTGATCCCTGGAGAAACCCCCCCCCCCCCAAAAAAAAAAACCAGGCCCCCGCAGGCAGAGGAGAGGCCAGGGGGTCAGGGGTCAGAGAGGAAGGGGAGTAGAAAGGGGTGGGAGGGAGTAAAAAGAACACACCTTAAGATTAGGATGTAAAGGGAGTATTGTTCTTGTTTTGGAAAATACATTCTGATCACTAAAATGCATTAAAACCCGTTAAAATGCAAACATTAGTCAAGGTCACACGAACCTTGACGTTCTGAAAAGCTAATAGCGAATCAGCAGCGTGCGCCGCGTCTCCCTGAGCTCGTCAGAGCAGAAGAGCCCGAGAGACGCAGACACAGCGCTGCATTCCATCCGTGGGCGGAGCCGGCCCACACAGGTGTGTCACACACAGCTCACCTGTCACCTGCCCAACGATCGCCTGCGAGATCCTCCTGCTGTTCAGAAACACCTTGATCTCCTCCTTCACCATGTTGCTGTCCCGCCTGGAATCACACACACACACACACGCACACACACACACACGCAAGCACACGCACACACACACAGACACGCACGCACGCACACACACACACACACACACACGCGCACACACACACACGCGCACACACACGCACACACACACACACGCAAGCACACGCACACACACACACGCACACACACACACACGCACCCACACACACGCGCACACACACACGCACACACACACACACACGCAAGCACACGCACACACACACACGCACACACACACACGCAAGCACACGCACACACACACACAGACACGCACGCACACACACACACAGACACGCACGCACGCACACACACACACACACAGACGCGCATGCGCACACACACACACACACACACACACGCAAGCACACGCACACACACACACGCACACACACACACAGACACGCACGCACGCACACACACACACAGACGCGCACGCGCGCACACACACACACACACACACACGCAAGCACAGATATGCACGCACACACACATAATCAGACAAAGTTACACACACAAAAACAGACAAGCATGCACACACAAATAACCTCTCCCATTTCAAACACAGAAGCACACCTGTACACACCAGCTCACGTGCATATTACTCAGTTCTGTGTTTATTTAAATTACTTGTGGTCTTTATGAGCACTTTCTAAGAGGCTTTTTGTGTGGTTGCTTTTCAACTTGTTTCATTTTTTACAGCTGTCTGTAATTTTTTGAATGAATATTTCTATGGTATGACCACATTGCTGGACCACAGAGAAGAGCCACCTTGGTGATAAATATTTCTATGGTATGACGACATTGCTAGACCACAGAGAAGAGCCACATTGTTGATGAATATTTCTATGGTATGACAACATTGCTAGACCACAGAGAAGAGCCACCCTAGTGATGTATATTTCTATGGTATGACCACATTGCAGGACCACAGAGAAGAGCCACTCTGGTGATTAATATTTCTATGGTATTACCTCATGTACTCCTCCACTTTCTCCTCCACGTCCCAGTCCTCCTCTGCCAGGTCATAACAGAACGACCTCTGACCTCCGCTGACGGGGTAGAGGGGCGGGGGGGAGGCCTCGTAGCTGTTGCTAGGCGACGGCGAGGCGTCCAGGCTGGGGGTCTGAGTAGTGGCGGAGGTGAGGGAGGAGGAGGAGGAGAGGGAGGAGGAGGACTGGGCGTTGGCGGGGGTGGGGGCGGGGCCCGTCGTGGGGGCGGGGCTTGGAATGGGGTCCAGCCTCTCCAGGGACTCGAGGGCGTGGACGATCTGCGGTTTGGACATCCCTGACAGACGCAGCCGCTGCAGCAGGTCGATCTGCTCGATGGTGTAGCGAGGCTCCACGTCACAGTACTCCATCCTGGCATCTGAAGTGTTAACACAGAGCTCAGGGGTCAGGGGTCAGGGGCCAGGGGTGAACTCAACCACAGATTCTATAGAGCAGTAGGCCTCAGCTCTGGCCCTGGAGAGCCACAGGTTTTGCTGGCTCTGCATTTTCACTAGAGTGACCATATCCAGTTAGAAAGAGGACGGGGTGGGTGGGCATTATGAGGACAATACATACATATGGTCATATACGGTGTATGAAATGCGCAAAACCTAACTGGCCACCTTTAGGAATTTAGAAATCCCAGGAAAATGAGGACGCCTGCTCGGCCTAGCGTTCACCTGAAATTCTGCAACCAGATCAGAGAAAAAAAAATAAATAAGGAGTGAGGTGAGTTTGTGAGGCTCGATCTGCTTTAATTGATCAACTAAGAGCTGAGTAAGAACTCTCCAAGAGCAGGGCTGCGTCTGAATCAGCACACTTGCCTACTACTGAGTACACAAGTTTTTATACTTCTCGTGTGCCACTTGTGTACTCAATAGCAGGCGAGTGTGCTGACTCGGACCCGGCCCAGGATTGGTGACCCCTGCTGTAGGGTCCTGGGGTCGCCTCAGGCCTCCCGGGGCTGTAGTACAGTGCCGAACGGCCTCTGCCACAGTACGGCACGGGCTCCCGCCCCTTCATCAAGAACTTCCTGAAAACGTGTCAGGCAGGAATGTTCTGGCTCCTGGCGAGAAGACAAAATTTAACGTTCAGCGTCTTTGGAAGACAATGGCTGCAGCACAGAGTGTACAAGGCCAATCAAACGATCAGCTTTGTAACCGTCGCTTTGCAGAAGTTTACCGGTTCTGTCTCTACTACTGAAGCTGAAGCATTCTGATTGGACGCATTTATAAAATATTCATTAGAGGTTACCTCTATATTTTTTTACTTATTTTTTAATACAGGTTATACAAAATGATGAGAACACACAGGCCAGGATGTTCCAGCTCCCACAGGCCTTCAGCAATAAAGACAAAAAGGGAGGAAGAGAACAAGTTTTACTCTTTTATCGGATGAGGTGGTTGTCCTTGAATCAGAATAAAAAACCAGCACCCACACCAGCCCTTTTCGGCGCTGGGCTAGAACACCTGCACCAACACCGTCCGTCCTCAGATAAGACTGGACACCCCTGCTCTATATGAATACTGACTGACTGCGATCACACTCTGTAGGCTCTAAGGCACGCAGGCAGGCCTGAATCCTGTCCGTGGGGAAAAGAGGGGACACAGCCAGGGGGCACACCCGTCCCTTCAAATGGACCGTGACCATATCCCGCCCGTTTTTATGAGGAGCAGACCGCCCCGGGCCGGGTGGGGCAGAGGCGCAGTCGGGTCAAAAGGTCCCCCTCCCTAAAAGCCGGTCCGTGGAGCTCTCGTTTCCTCTGCAGCCCTCCGGAACGCTGGAACATTCTGATGGAATTTCAGAGCCTTCCTGTGTTATTCTCCTGTTGCTATGGGCGTGGGTGTAAACAGCCCTCCCGAAAGCCCACGGAATGGAGAGCACGTTTTGATGTTCCTCTCTTGGCTTTCGGGCAGCTCGGGGAACCTGAGAAGCTCGGTCCGCATGTGAAGGCCTGCTGCCCTTAGCCTCGCAGGTCTGGGAACGCCGGCTATCCTACTGAAACCTGCCAGAGGAGAAGCTTGAGTATTTTCATTTTAATTTTATGACATAACACAAGTGTCTTGGATGAGAAAAAAACATGTCACAGTGAAAATATGTGCAGTAATATGATTGATTTTATTTGCATTGCGTGTTGCTTGCAGTGCAGGTTTCAGCACGCTGTGGCAGAGTGTACGCTTCCTGAGACTAAGACCAGAGACCCGTGTTCCCAGCAGAGGACAAACATGAACGGGCATTTCCTGGGAGGTTAATAACTCAGATGCACGCACACGTTCCTCCACTGGAGATGATTCAGGATTAAAAGCCTCTGCTAACGGAATGCCATAGCAGTGTAGCGGAACAGACTGGACTCTGTCACTGCAGGCTCAAGCCGAGACTCAGCGAAACCCCCACTGTGGCGGGACGCCATTGGTGGGGTCCCATCGGGGGGGGGGGGGGGGGGGATTTAAGTCACCCAGGGGCTGGCAGGTTACAGTTGCTTTAGGTTCCCTCAATGGTACATGCCAGAGAACCTCTTCTCCAATCAGCACTAGATCTCTCCTGTAGTACTGTGTGTGGCTTGGAGGGTGTAAAATAGTCACTGGGTCTCCTGTGGTATTGTGTGCGGCTTGGAGGGGGTAAAATAGTCACTGGCTCTCCTGTAGTACCGTGCATAGTCTGTAGGGGGTAAAACAGCCACAACATGTACAGTCTCAAGGTGTCACCTAGACCTGTGCCCTCTCAGGTGATGCTCTTGATTCACCTGAAGGACAGACAGTTGTGGCACTCGCTGTGAAATGTTACACGTGCATGATGGTAATCTTTCAATAAGAACCCATAGATTATGAATAGTAATACAGGTTTGATTTGGTTCTGAGTCTTCGTTCTCTCCATGGGCTCTTTTAAGAAATGCATTCTGGGTATTCAGGAAAAACAGAGGCTTTTGGACCTAAATCACTGATGGGCCAAGGATGCCCAGAAAAAAACATTCATGAGAACCTTGATGAATGCGGAGAGGAACAGGGAGTTCTGTAGAAGCACCGTCTGCAGATGCATGTCAGGAAGTCTTTTAAGGACAACCATCCTCACACACACACGCAATAAATATATAACCAACGTGATAACCGCGTTAAACGTCTCACTGTAGCGCTATTTCACAAAGCAGATCAGTACCTAACGGCGCGCCAGGCAGCCGGGGAGACTGTACACCCGTCAGAAGAGGTTCCGAGCTGGGAGCTATGGGCGGAAGGCACCACTGTCGCATGGCTCGCGGAGGCTGAGGAGCTTAATGACACACAGGGAGAGCATCCTAAGAGAGCGCGACGGTGCCGATAATTCTGAAAAAAATAATTAAACACAAAACATTAAAAACAAGCATAGCTGACTCTGCCAAATGCAGTATGCCAATAAACGCCACCATGCTAAAAATAAATGTAAAATGTCGCGGAGGATTTTTATCAATATTATTCGGAGACACGTTCCTATCGTAATCAGATAGACCACGCGCCTACCCCCTCCCTTCTGCAGTGGCAACAATACCCAGCAGCTGCTGTCCGCGCACGCGACGGGAGATAGGAAGCCTTGTCCACCCCTAGTAACGTGCACACAGCCGTCAGTCTTCTCGGCTCGCTTAACGATCAAGCGAGGGGAAATAACGGGACTGTCGCCTTCGCTTACCTCCCAGTGCGGTAGCCGCAGATTGACTGACAGAGTGCGGCAGACGAGGTGATGCGAGCGTCGCTCTCCCCCAGTCTCGCCCGCCCGTGCACGGCGCGCTGCCTCGCGGTGATGCGGGCGTCGCCGCGGACGTCCCCGGGCTTCCTCGCAGCCAAGTGAAGGTGACAGCGGGGTCACTGTCTGCCGCGATGCTGGCGCGCGCAGGAAATGGTACCGAAACGGTACTGGAGCCGATCTCTGGCATCGACCTCTGACCCCCATCGCATCGCGGGTTGATGCAGGAAGTAATCGTTATTAGACCAAGAGGGAAAATCAAACGCGGTACTCAGAACTACTGCCAAATAAATAATGTAGTAATTTTTTAATGGTTCAGCGTGGGAATGAATAAAGAGGTTTATAATTATATGTTGTGTGAATAACGATGCAAACAATACTTCTAATAATTACAAAACCAATTCTTAATGACTTTATTATCATCATCTTCATTATTATTATTATTATTATCCAATATCTACACACGTATGCGTAGACCTGTACAATGTCATTGTTTGATGTAATATTGTTACTACAATTACTACAATGTCTGCTTAGCAATTAAATGGCTTTTCCACAGTAGCATTTACCCTTTTTACCGTGGTGTTCTGTGTACTTTTTAGCCTCTGTGAAACTTGTTAGCCTGGGTGAAATATACCCAGGACATTATTGGGATTTTAAAGTAATATGGAAATGTATACAAAAATACTTAATATATAGCTATTATTTGTATCTTAATTAGAAACATATAAGTAATACATCTGGTTAATAGTTACCATTGCTTGATGACACTTAACAATAAAAAGGCCATTCATTTTTGATAAGAAACACAAATACAATCACAAAACAAGAACCAAATTTACACTGGTTTAGTCACTGGTTATGAAATACATCTCTCAGAAATGTCAATGTTCTTCCTTTATTAAAACTTTAGAACGGGTCAGTTCGACCCAACCCAAACCAGGGTTAAGCTATTTTGATACAGGACAAGTTGTGCGGCAGTGGCACAGTAAGAACGGTGCCACCTCCCTGACACACCTTTCGGCAGGTTGCACAGTTCCGATTCGCATTATTATCCAAACAGAGAGGCGTGCGAACCAGCCTTGCCCTCCCCCTTCCCCGCGGTTCAGAAAAAAACAGCACTGTTCGCCAATCTGGAAAAAGGAATGGAGTTTTTCTCTCTCTCCCGGAGCTACGAACGCATTCACTTCTAGCAACATCGCTGCGCTCTCGCAAAGTAATAAACATCTGTATTCGTAAGTGTTTTAATATAATATATAATAGAATTGTATCTTCTTTTATGTGTAATGTATATAAATAAAAGAATGTAAAGAGAATAAAATAATGTAAAGAGATCTAAAAGTTAATCCAGAGCGTGCGTGAACGTAGCGATCATGTCTGTATTCAGCAGTGAGCTATACACGGACGTATTTCGTACAGTACGGGTGTATTCTTGTGAGGAATGTATAATGAATGCACACTGGTTGTAGATAATCGTTGATTGCACAGGTACACGTTATTTTTCGCGTAGTGTGAATTAAGTTGAAGCATTCCGTGCTGTAGCCTCTTGCTTCCATTTATGATCTCTCCATACGGCAGAAAGTACATAATCAAGTTTTGTAATTAAATACACGCGTGGCGAACGGGTTTGCTTGTGACACAAAAACGTATTGCTGAAAATTACTTCTGTTATTTGAGTTATTTCAGTGTGTTTACTTTAATGTTATTGTAAGTATTTTGAAATAACCCCAAAGTCATTTGGAAAACAAGAAATAAGATTACCTTGTTAATTCAACATAATGTACTTTTAAAATATAAACATCGCTTGTACTATATTAATCTAATCTTAATAGAAACTCTAACCTTATCGTGGTACATTCGGAATGCGTGTTGACTCCGCTTATAACATAAGATAATATACAATGGCATGTACAAACCGGCTTTGTGCAGTGTAAGTGTTGGATTTACATTATAGCGAGAATGTCGTATTTCCGCGATAGTTGCGACAGAACCTCCCGAACCTGTTCAGATGTGTTGGTATTTTGTAACGCTTCTTTTGTGTGTGATTTTGTGATTGTGCACGAAACTGCCGTCCACATGCCCGTAGCCTGGCTCAGCTTTTAGAAACGTCTGCCGTGAAACCATTTTGACCTAAAACCCAGCTGAATTTTTATATTATCTAGGTAACATCAGTAACGTGAGTTAGCTTCTATTCCAACCCGATTAACCCCTGTGAAATGAGTAATGGTTTCTTGTAATTTCCTTAAATAATGTAATGACAAAAATAACCGAAATTGGTGCTAATTGTATGGTATAAAAACGAGTAGGAACAATTTTTCCCGGTAGAATCCTTGTTTTGATAGCATTAAGGACCAGAGGTTTTTGCTTAACAACAGCGCAAATAGAACTACCAAACTGAGTTTTGCCTGACAACGATAAAATGATATGCCCAAAGTGCCGCGGAAGAATGTTTTAATTTCAGCTGATTAAGACGATGGTATATGTACTTAGGAACCTGTGATTCAATCTTGGGGGTTGCAGGTTCGACTCCCAGATGGGGCACTGCATTTAACCCATGACATCTTCAGAGAATAGATAGCATGTCCGGCATTCTGGAAAATCTATGCTAAGTAAACATTTTCCCCATGTACATTATGGCCTGTACTGTTTGTGAACTGTGCTTCATGGAAAAAAAAGGGGTGATTGATGGAGTCATTTCTCTCGCCCTGATAGATCACTGAACCTGCTGGAGACATTTTTTCCCCGATTCTGTTTTTCCCAGAGCTGTAGCCAGTGGACCTTTTTCCACCTGGAGGACAGGTGTCACCTGCTCAGGTGGTTAGTTTTCGGCAGGAAGTTCGGCTACGTTAACAGCGCGCTCTCTAGGATGAACTGGGCCTTCCTCCAGGGCCTCCTCAGCGGGGTCAACAAGTACTCGACGGCGTTCGGACGGGTGTGGCTGTCCATCGTCTTCCTGTTCCGGGTGATGGTGTTCGTGGTGGCGGCGGAGAAGGTGTGGGGGGACGAGCAGAAGGACTTCAAGTGCAACACGGCGCAGCCGGGCTGCCACAACGTCTGCTACGACCACTTCTTCCCCGTGTCCCACGTGCGGCTGTGGGCGCTGCAGCTCATCTTCGTCACCTGCCCCTCGCTGCTGGTGGTGATGCACGTGACGTACCGCGAGGAGCGCGAGAAGAAGAACCAGCTGAAGAACGGCGAGGGCTGTCGCCGGCTCTATCAGGACACGGGCAAGAAGCGCGGCGGCCTGTGGTGGACCTACGTCCTCACGCTGATCTTCAAGATGGTGGTGGACGCCATCTTCGTCTATCTCCTCTACTACATCTACGAGGGCTACGACTTCCCGACGCTGGTCAAGTGCACGCAGGTGCCCTGCCCCAACACGGTGGACTGCTTCATCTCCCGGCCCACGGAGAAGCGCATCTTCACGCTCTTCATGGTGATCACCAGCCTGGTCTGCATCCTGCTCACCTTCCTCGAGATCGTCTACCTGGTGGGCAAGCGCTGTCGGGAGTGCCTCTCCTCCCTCGGGCACTCCCGCCACCTGGTGCCTGTCCACACCTCGCTGGTCAACGGCAAAGACGGCCTCTCCGTGGTGGAGACCCGGTCCGTCAAGCTGAGTAACCACGACAACAACCGGGGCAAGGCTCCAGCCTACAGCGAGGCCATGTCCTGAGAGAGAGGGGGAGAGAGAGAGAGGGGGGGGGACTGAGACTTTACAGACTCTTATTGCGCAGCAGAAAGAGAGGAAGAAGGAGGAAAAGAGGAAGGGACAGAGGTAAAGAACCCTTTGCGGTGGTTGCCATGGCCATTAAAACACTCCACTTCTTCTGGACAGGAATCCACAGGGCCAAGCTTAGTTTTGAGGTTTTTTGGTTCATGTTGATTTTCTGATCCTTTTCCAGCATGACTTTTTAAAATACCCCCCCTCCACTTTTTAAAATAACCCCCCCCACCTCCTAGCAGGCTGCTGTCCGTTGTTAGATCACAGCTGGGTTCCCACAGACGTGAGCAGGAGGAAGACTCCTCCTCTTCTTCTGTAGCTCAGTTGGTGGACTTGTTGGTGTCCAGTAGGCCAGGAAGGAGGCTGGTCCAGTTTGGGTAGAGATCACTGTTATTGCATTCGGGGGGGGGGGGGGGGGGTACAGATCTCTTTTGGGAGAGCTCCAGTCGGTTTTGGTGGGGCTGGATTCCCCATAATTCGAACCCTGAGTATTATCACCTAAATGTCTGTTTACTTTTAACTTTTCTTTTTTGAGCAAAAAACTGCCATATATCACTGCTCTTCCTCTTGTTTGTGTTGACTCTGTGTAAGAAATTTGAACACAATAAAGGAGGCCTGTGATATCTGAATTAATTCAGTGATTACTGCCACTACTACTACTATTAATTTGCACCCTGGATTAGATACCAGACTGTGGGACCCCTCTATGCACTAGAACAGGACAGGCCACCCAGCTGCCCCAAGGTCTGTTTAGATGTGTTTATCCTTTAAGAACAAAAATGTGTTGGTGTTTCAGCTTCAGAAGAGGGTGCATGCTTGCCTGTGCCCCCCCCCCCACCCCCCAGAATTACAGAGGACATTTTCAGGCCATGAACCTGACCGACACGAACAACCGGGCATTACAAAGTGGAAACAAAGATCAAACAGAATTAAAGGGTTAAAACCACAGCTGGCAATGTCAGGGTTGGTCCCTTTGAATTCACTCAGTTCAGGAAATTAAATTAACTAAATACTTTGAAACATGGCAATATTTTTTTTGCGAAGGTTTATCAGTTAGTTAACTGAATTTCCATTGACTACCTGAATTGACTGAGTTGAAATGAAATGGACCACAGCTGTGGTTTTCACCGATCTAAAAGACCCACGTTTTGTGTGAAGGGTAAAAAATGTATATATGACAGCGCAGAGTGAGCGTTTACATTTATGCCGTCTGGATTTACATTCTTTTTGAATAGGCTCAGAGCTGGGCATCCCCCCAGCCACAAGCCCCGCTCAAAAACAAGGATTAACTGCTGCTCACAACCTGCAGCCTGGTCATTTATCCACGCGTTTTACAGGAAGAGTGTTCGGACAGAGCGAGCGAGATCGCAGAAAACTGCAGTTGCAGGAAGAACTTGTCTCGGAACCTGTCACAGATCCAAGACTTTGCCTCTACCCGAAAAACACATGCAAGGAGGTAAGCCTAGCCCCTAACCCTTTACCCTATCGTTTTATCTCTGTATCTTAAACCAAATGTACCGTCGATGAAAATCGGCTTGCGTAAAAAGACAAAAATAAGGGCCGCCTGGTTTGCGCAGTCCTGCTGGTGAGCGGCGGGGGTGTTGAGTTTCGGCTGAACGCATGCACAGCCGGAGCAGAGCTGGCAGTGCTGTGCGTGCGGCGGCGTTTGGGCGCGGCCTGGGCCCGCCGGCACGTTGCCCGAGGCGACCGTCCGCCTCAGACAGTTTAAGGGCGGGTCGCTTCGTGCGTCATCGCTCTACAGCTACAGGAAAAAGCGCGTGAACCTTTCATTTTGGCCTGGTTTGGCCCGCTCCGATCTCCTATACTCTGTTAATTTAATTTTTTTTAAGTACTGGTCTATGTTTTGAAGCACTGCACACTCTCCTTTGTTGTTGGTGGCCACTCTGTTTTCTTCAGTTTTGATGTTTAAATTTTTTTACTTGAGTTCAGAGTTTAAAGCTACTCTGTGAACAAACACTACCCTTGCTCATTTAAAGTGTACGTTTATGCTATTACTACAGAGCTGTTTATTAATTCCTGTGTTTACAGTGTGTTCCCATCTGTACGATGTTCATTTTGTTTGCAGTTTTATACAAACAAACCTCATGCACGCCATGATTTGAAACAAATGCAACAAGTAAATAAATAAAAATGTATTTTTCATACTTCTGTTTGCGTTTCATCACTCCCATAGCATGCATATTAATTCAGGTTATGGCATTAATGGTTATACGTACATTTTTAATGTTTTTAGTTTTCTGTTTTTATTCTACGTAATTTGAGTGAATTCAGCAGCCAGGGTCTGGGTGAAGCACAGGTCATTTGCATATTTGCAGGAAGTCGCTGGCCTGGGCATGCTGTTGGCCTGGGAATGCTGTTAGCCTGGGAATGCTGCTGGCCTGGTCTGGCCGAGCCAGAAACAGGTCAACACACCTGTGCGGTCACCTGATGACCGTTTCACATTTACATTTACACACTGTCCTTGTGATATACCTGCCGGTGCTCTGGGTCCTTCTCAGTGAACACCGGTGCAAAACGTCTGCTTTAGCCATTGAACACTAACAATGACTAATCTCTGGGAATTAACTGGTTAATAAATGTTTATACATCTGTACAGTTTCATACACACTTTTCACATTGTTCTGTGAATATTCAGAAGTATCAGGTGCTGGCAGGTAAAACTAATCACAATTAAAATCCATCCAGTAAGGGCCTGAATGCAGAATTAATTTGAAAACAACCTCAGAAACATAGCATTTCTAAAAAAATCTTTTGAGAACCTTGCTATCTCCATCCAGTACACAGTAATGCCTGTGTACAGGCAGATGTGTATCAACAGTTTCAGCAGTTGGTATTCATCATTCTCAGGAGAAAGTACTTACAGACATAATCTCTTCACCAGGGACCAAAAAAGCCACAGGTCCTCTGGAGACTGTACAGAAGCCAAACCCAAAGCAGGATCCAGGAAGTTACAGAAAAAAAATTTGACAGGGTTTTTGGCCAGTTAGAAGCAAGAATTTCCCACAGAAGCAAGAATTTCAAAAGAACACAATTTCCGTAATGATAGACATGGTGGCATTGTTTCTGAGTTTTTTTTTCTTTTTCCATTTTTTCTTGATTACAGTGATTACATTACTAATTTAGACGTTTATTTAAAAAACTATTGGCTGTTTAAACAGAAAAGAATGTAATAATGATTGAGGTATGTACACTACTTACCAAGGAAACACTGCTTTATCTTGGGCAGCCCTGCACTTGTTTGAAAAATAAATGTAAAAGCAAAAACACAATCAATGTTTTCCCAATACAATCCCATTCTCATTCACAATTACAATCACATTCACAATCACATTCACAACCATAATCCCATTCACAATAACAATCACATTCACAACCACAATTACAACCACAATTCCATACACAATCACAATCATATTCACAATCATATTCACCATCCCATTCACAACCATATTCACCATCCCATTCACAATTCCATTCACAATCATATTCACAATCGCATTCACAACCACAATCATATTCACCATCCCATTCACAATCACATTCACAACTACAAACATATTCACCATCCCATTCACAATCAAAATCACATTCACAATCACATTCACAATCACATTCACAATCCCAATCACAATCACATTTACAATCATATTCACCATCCCATTCACAACCACAAACATATTCACCATCCTATTCACAATCAAAATCATATTCACAATCACATTGACAATCCCATTCACAATCCCATGGTGAAATCAGCCTTTTCCTTTCATGCCCCGCATGTCTGGAATGAGTTACAAGGCATTCTCAATCTGAAATCCTTACCCTCTCTTGACATGTTTAAAATATGTTAAAATCAGTTTTTACTGAACAATGTTATTGCTTTTAGCAACAAGTGCCTTTTAGCTCCTGATCCTTGTATGTCTGTTTTTTTTTTATTTTCTTTGGTATGTTTTTAATATGAAACTTTTATTTTCCTGCTGCCATCTTGACCAGGACTCCCTGGCAGAAGAGATATGGTATCTCAATGGGACCTTCCTGGTTAAATAAAGGATAATGAATAAATAAATAAATTCACAATCCCATTCACAATCACATTCACCATCCCATTCACATTCACAATCACAATCACATTCACAAACACAGTGTGTTCTGCCTGTTTCTTCTTTCTCTATGGTTGGTTTCTCTCTTCCTTCATTTATCTGTGGACTGGGCCTAAGATGACCTATTGCACAACACCTCCCACAATGCACCTGGCTCATCAGAGAGGGCTGGAATCCCATAACGCACCTGGTTTTTGAGTGATTGATGCAGGTGGGGCTGGAATCCCATAATGCAACAGGCTTTTTGGTTGTTGATGCAGGTGGGGTTGGAATCCCATAATGCAACGGGCTATTGGGTGGTTGATTCAGGTGGGGCTGGTGCATTTTGTTGAGATGGGATTCATTGTTCTACTGGGTGTTAGCTTGGGGTGATCTCTCTCTCTCTCCTACACACACACGCACACACATATTCACTACATAATCCAGATACACCTGGAGCCAGTATGCTCCTTCCTTTCTCATTGTCTTGTGAATTGCTCATGTCAGGTCTTGTCTTGCCCCAAGACTGGAGAGGCTCTTGTTTTGAGGGTGGATTTTAAAAACAGAAAAAAGAGTGCCTCACAGTCAATATAAGATATTAACAGGGTCACAAAACCTTCACCCACCCTCACCCAGTACTGTGTGTGTGTGTGTGTGTCTGTGCATGTACGTGTGTGTGTGTCTGTGTCTGTCTGTGTGTCTGTGCATGTATGTGTGTGTGTGTGTCTTTGTCTTTGTGTCTCTGCGTATTTTCTTCCCTGTTACCTTAGAGACAGTAGGGAATTAATGAATTATTTTGCCAAATTATTTTTTGAAGCTACATGTTCGGCAAGAACATTCGGCAAGCCCAATGCTGGTATGGTGAAGAGAGCGGGCAGTGCCCAATGCTGGTATGGTGAAGAGAGCGGGCAGTGCCCAATGCTGGTATGGTGAAGAGAGCGGGCAGTGCCCGATGCTGCTATGGTGAAGAGAGCGGGCAGTGCCCAATGCTGGTATGGTGAAGAGAGCGGGCAGTGCCCAATGCTGGTATGGTGAAGAGAGCGGGCAGTGCCCGATGCTGGTATGGTGAAGAGAGCGGGCAGTGCCCGATGCTGCTATGGTGAAGAGAGCGGGCAGTGCCCGATGCTGGTATGGTGATGAGAGCGGGCAGTGCCCGATGCTGGTATGGTGAAGAGAGAGGGCAGTGCCCGATGCTGCTATGGTGAAGAGAGCGGGCACTGCCCGATGCTGGTATGGTGAAGAGAGCGGGCAGTGCCCAATGCTGGTATGGTGAAGAGAGCGGGCAGTGCCCGATGCTGCTATGGTGAAGAGAGCGGGCAGTGCCCGACGCTGGTATGGTGATGAGAGTGGGCAGTGCCCAATGCTGGTATGGTGATGAGAGCGGGCAGTGCCCGACGCTGCTATGGTGAAGAGAGCGGGCAGTGCCCGATGCTGGTATGGTGAAGAGAGCGGGCAGTGCCCGATGCTGGTATGGTGAAGAGAGCAGGCAGTGCCCGATGCTGGTATGGTGAAGAGAGCGGGCAGTGAGCAGTGGCGAGGAGCAGAGAAGAGCAGTGAGGAGCAGTTAGATGTAGCAGCAGCGTGTTGGGGCAGGCTGTGGGGAGCAGAGAGGAGCAGAGAGAAGCAGAGAGGAGCAGAGAGGAGTAATGAGGAGCAGAGCGGTTAGATGTAGCAGCAGCGTGTTGGGGCAGGCTGTGGGGAGCAGAGAGGAGCAGAGAGAAGCAGAGAGGAGCAGAGAGGAGTAGTCAGGAGCAGAGCAGTTAGATGTAGCAGCAGCGTGTTGGGGCAGGCTGTGAGGAGCAGAGAGAGGCAGTGAGGAGCAGAGGGGGTAGTGAGGAGCAGAGCGGTTAGATGTAGCAGCAGCGTGTTGGGGCAGGCTGTGAGGAGCAGAGAGAGGCAGTGAGGAGCAGAGGGGGTAGTGAGGAGCAGAGCGGTTAGATGTAGCAGCAGCGTGTTGGGGCAGGCTGTGGGGAGCAGAGAGAGGCAGTGAGGAGCAGAGAGGAGCAGTGAGGAGCAGAGCGGTTAGATGTAGCAGCAGCGTGTTGGGGCAGGCTGTGGGGAGCAGAGAGAGGCAGTGAGGAGCAGAGAGGAGCAGTGAGGAGCAGAGAGGAGCAGTGAGGAGCAGAGGGGGTAGTGAGGAGCAGAGCGGTTAGATGTAGCAGCAGCGTGTTGGGGCAGGCTGTGGGGAGCAGAGAGAGGCAGTGAGGAGCAGAGAGGAGCAGAGAGAAGCAGAGAGGAGCAGTGAGGAGCAGAGGGGGTAGTGAGGAGCAGAGCGGTTAGATGTAGCAGCAGCGTGTTGGGGCAGGCTGTGGGGAGCAGAGAGAGGCAGTGAGGAGCAGAGAGGAGCAGTGAGGAGCAGAGCGGTTAGATGTAGCAGCAGCGTGTTGGGGCAGGCTGTGGGGAGCAGAGAGAGGCAGTGAGGAGCAGAGCGGTTAGATGTAGCAGCAGCGTGTTGGGGCAGGCTGTGGGGAGCAGAGAGAGGCAGTGAGGAGCAGAGAGGAGCAGTGAGGAGCAGAGCGGTTAGATGTAGCAGCAGCGTGTTGGGGCAGGCTGTGGGGAGCAGAGAGAGGCAGTGAGGAGCAGAGAGGAGCAGTGAGGAGCAGAGCGGTTAGATGTAGCAGCAGCGTGTTGGGGCAGGCTGTGGGGAGCAGAGAGAGGCAGTGAGGAGCAGAGCGGTTAGATGTAGCAGCAGCGTGTTGGGGCAGGCTGTGGGGAGCAGAGAGAGGCAGTGAGGAGCAGAGGAGGCAGTGAGGAGCAGAGCGGTTAGATGTAGCAGCAGCGTGTTGGGGCAGGCTGTGGGGAGCAGAGAGAGGCAGTGAGGAGCAGAGGGGGTAGTGAGGAGCAGAGCGGTTAGATGTAGCAGCAGCGTGTTGGGGCAGGCTGTGGGGAGCAGAGAGAGGCAGTGAGGAGCAGAGCGGTTAGATGTAGCAGCAGCGTGTTGGGGCAGGCTGTGGGGAGCAGAGAGAGGCAGTGAGGAACAGAGAGGAGTAGTGAGGAGCAGAGGGGGTAGTGAGGAGCAGAGCGGTTAGATGTAGCAGCAGCGTGTTGGGGCAGGCTGTGGGGAACAGAGAGGAGTAGTGAGGAGCAGAGAGAGGCAGTGAGGAGCAGAGCGGTTAGATGTAGCAGCAGCGTGTTGGGGCAGGCTGTGGGGAGCAGAGAGAGGCAGTGAGGAGCAGAGAGAGGCAGTGAGGAGCAGAGCGGTTAGATGTAGCAGCAGCGTGTTGGGGCAGGCTGTGGGGAGCAGAGAGAGGCAGTGAGGAGCAGAGTGGTTAGATGTAGCAGCAGCGTGTTGGGGCAGGCTGTGGGGAGCAGAGAGAGGAGCAGTGAGGAGCAGAGCGGTTAGATGTAGCAGCAGCGTGTTGGGGCAGGCTGTGGGGAGCAGAGAGAGGCAGTGAGGAGCAGAGAGGAGTAGTGAGGAGCAGAGCGGTTAGATGTAGCAGCAGCGTGTTGGGGCAGGCTGTGGGGAGCAGAGAGAGGAGCAGTGAGGAGCAGAGCGGTTAGATGTAGCAGCAGCGTGTTGGGGCAGGCTGTGGGGAGCAGAGAGAGGCAGTGAGGAGCAGAGAGGAGCAGTGAGGAGCAGAGCGGTTAGATGTAGCAGCAGCGTGTTGGGGCAGGCTGTGGGGAGCAGAGAGAGGCAGTGAGGAGCAGAGAGGAGTAGTGAGGAGCAGAGCGGTTAGATGTAGCAGCAGCGTGTTGGGGCAGGCTGTGGGGAGCAGAGAGAGGCAGTGAGGAGCAGAGAGGAGCAGTGAGGAGCAGAGCGGTTAGATGTAGCAGCAGCGTGTTGGGGCAGGCTGTGGGGAGCAGAGAGAGGCAGTGAGGAGCAGAGCGGTTAGATGTAGCAGCAGCGTGTTGGGGCAGGCTGTGGGGAGCAGAGAGAGGCAGTGAGGAGCAGAGGGGGTAGTGAGGAGCAGAGCGGTTAGATGTAGCAGCAGCGTGTTGGGGCAGGCTGTGGGGAGCAGAGAGAGGCAGTGAGGAGCAGAGCGGTTAGATGTAGCAGCAGCGTGTTGGGGCAGGCTGTGGGGAGCAGAGAGAGGCAGTGAGGAACAGAGAGGAGTAGTGAGGAGCAGAGGGGGTAGTGAGGAGCAGAGCGGTTAGATGTAGCAGCAGCGTGTTGGGGCAGGCTGTGGGGAGCAGAGAGAGGCAGTGAGGAGCAGAGAGGAGTAGTGAGGAGCAGAGCAGTTAGATGTAGCAGCAGCGTGTTGGGGCAGGCTGTGGGGAGCAGAGAGAGGCAGTGAGGAGCAGAGGGGGCAGTGAGTAGCAGAGGGTGTAGTGAGGAGCAGAGCGGTTAGATGTAGCAGCAGCGTGTTGGGGCAGGCTGTGGGGAACAGAGAGGAGTAGTGAGGAGCAGAGAGAGGCAGTGAGGAGCAGAGCGGTTAGATGTAGCAGCAGCGTGTTGGGGCAGGCTGTGGGGAGCAGAGAGAGGCAGTGAGGAGCAGAGAGAGGCAGTGAGGAGCAGAGCGGTTAGATGTAGCAGCAGCGTGTTGGGGCAGGCTGTGGGGAGCAGAGAGAGGCAGTGAGGAGCAGAGGGGGTAGTGAGGAGCAGAGTGGTTAGATGTAGCAGCAGCGTGTTGGGGCACGCTGTGGGGAGCAGAGAGAGGAGCAGTGAGGAGCAGAGCGGTTAGATGTAGCAGCAGCGTGTTGGGGCAGGCTGTGGGGAGCAGAGAGAGGCAGTGAGGAGCAGAGAGGAGCAGTGAGGAGCAGTGAGGAGTGGTTAGATGTAGCAGCAGCGTGTTGGGGCAGGCTGTGGGGAGCAGAGAGAGGCAGTGAGGAGCAGAGGGGGTAGTGAGGAGCAGAGTGGTTAGATGTAGCAGCAGCGTGTTGGGGCAGGCTGTGGGGAGCAGAGAGAGGCAGTGAGGAGCAGAGAGGAGCAGTGAGGAGCAGTGAGGAGTGGTTAGATGTAGCAGCAGCGTGTTGGGGCAGGCTGTGGGGAGCAGAGAGAGGCAGTGAGGAGCAGAGGGGGTAGTGAGGAGCAGAGTGGTTAGATGTAGCAGCAGCGTGTTGGGGCAGGCTGTGGGGAGCAGAGAGAGGCAGTGAGGAGCAGAGAGGAGCAGTGAGGAGCAGTGAGGAGTGGTTAGATGTAGCAGCAGCGTGTTGGGGCAGGCTGTGGGGAGCAGAGAGAGGCAGTGAGGAGCAGAGGGGGTAGTGAGGAGCAGAGTGGTTAGATGTAGCAGCAGCGTGTTGGGGCAGGCTGTGGGGAGCAGAGAGAGGAGCAGTGAGGAGTGGTTAGATGTAGCAGCAGCGTGTTGGGGCAGGCTGTGGGGAGCAGAGAGAGGCAGTGAGGAGCAGAGAGGAGCAGTGAGGAGCAGTGAGGAGCGGTTAGATGTAGCAGCAGCGTGTTGGGGCAGGCTGTGGGGAGGCTCTGAGTCAGAGTTGCATTCCTACGCTGTGTCTCACAGACACAGTGAGAGCCAGCTCTGTGGCTGGACTGAGCGTTCAGTGGAAAAACAGAGCAGGCAGGCTCCTCACACCCATCTGCTGTCAGTACTCTGTCCCCAGCTCACTCTAACCGCTTCCTTCCTCCGCCTTCCTAACAATCAGCTGGCGAACAGGAGAAACCCGGACTGGAAGCAGGGCCTTTTCCTGGTGTTTGCTTCCCTGTGTACTCTCTGTGCCAGCACCTCCTGTTCCACTACATACATTCGCTGTCACCTTTAAATTAATCACACAAATGCAATATGGGAATATACACAAAGACTCTTTAAAAGGTGAAAAAATTCTAATGTCTGACAGGGCACCCCTTCAGCGTCCAGTTTGGGAACCCTTGCTCTAATGTCCAATGCCCTTCTCCCTGCCTGACCATATGGCCAACCAAATCACTCGGCCACCCTTACCGAGTTTTAATCAGATTGGAATGTTTCAACTTCAAAGGAACAGAACTTTCAGTGTTACGGAGTTGAATGTCTGGTTGGTCTGTAGAATCTGTTCTAGAAGCCCTCAGAAGCCAGGCCTGAGATGCTATGATGTCACAATGCATTTACAGTTCAGAGCAGAGTACCTGGTAGGCCCATGGAATACGCGCTAGAGCAAGGATTGACATGCTATGATGTCACAATGCATTTACAGTTCAGAGCAGAGTACCTGGTAGGCCCATGGAATACGCGCTAGAGCAAGGATTGACATGCTATGATGTCACAATGCATTTACAGTTCAGAGCAGAGTACCTGGTAGGCCCATGGAATACGCGCTAGAGCAAGGCTTGAGAGGATATGATGTCACAATCTATTTAGCATTAAGATGGGGTACTACGGGACCTCCGGCAGAATGACGAGGAGGGACAGGACAGTGAGGCTGGAGGTTCTCTGGCACGCGAGCATTCCATCGCAGGTGATGAATATGAGCCGCGCGCGGGGGCGGGGCGGGGCGGTTTGGGGATGCCCGGCGGGCGGAAAAGTTCAGGCGAGCGAGAGAGCAAGTTCAGACACGGAGGCCGCGAAATTTCCCGCGCCTGATGTCAATCTCCGCCCCGTGCATGATGGGACACGCTCGGGCACGGCGGGTTCTGCACACAGCCACTCAACGACAACAGTGGCCTATCCGCTCCCAACGACCTCTGACCTCTCTGCTGATGTCACACTGAAGAGATCAGAAACATACACACACAAACTTTTAGCTTCTGATGCAATTTCACATCATACTGTGGTACCAGGTTAGGCAGTATACTCTTACTGAAGACTGCAGAGCATACTGGAAGTGGCTTATTTACACAGTCTAAAAGCTGCAACAGCGTACATAGCCACGCTGGCCAGAGAGGCCAGTATATCTATGTCTTGTAAACCTCCTTGCTTTGACATATTATAAAACCTCACCAGGTATTCATATAAATATTTAATACATTCTTTTTTTCATTGTTTGGGCATCCTGGTCATACTGAAGAGCAAGCTAGAGAGGAATCAGCCTTCTTGTTGGGCGGACACGGTGGCACAGTGGTTAGCACTGTCGCCTCACAGCAGGAAGGTTGTGGGTTTGAATCTCGGCTTGGGGCCTTTCTGTGCGGAGTTTGCATGTTCTCCCCGTGTTCGCGTGGGTTTACTCCAGATACTCCGGTTTCCTCCCACATTCAAAGACATGCATGCTAGGTGCACTCCTGCAGTTGCCCTTGACCAAGGCACTGCCTTCAGAACTGGAGTTGGTCCCCGGGCACTGCACTGTGGCTAGTAACTGGGATGGGTCAAATGCAGAGGACAAATTACCCCACGGAGTTCAGTAAAGTATATCTTTATCTTTGTTCCTTTGCAATAAACAGCTGTGGGTACTGTCCGTAGGTAAAGTGTACCAGAACATTGGCTTCACAGAAGGCATGATGGGAGATGAAGTCCAAAGCAGGTTTGCAAGAAGTCAAGATTGCAGTCCGGAAGTTCCCATGCTCACTGTTGAATGTTCCCATGGTGCACCCGTTCACTGTGAGTGTGAAGAGTGTACATCAGTGTGCGTCAATTCCTTTTCCAGCTCACTCAGTTGGGGTAATTATTTGAAGTTTATTTTTGTCATTGTTTGAAATATTACCACCATTTTTCGAATCATCGACTGAATGTCAATCCATTTCCATGAACGGATTGATTTGGCATGCACTTGATCTGGTGTAGGTGTGCGTCAAATGAACCAGTTTCAGTATGAGTGATGGCTGCAGGTTGTGTATTGCTGAAAGGTCTTCTGTTAAATAGGCAAAATGGTATTTTATAATGTCAATTAAATCAAAAGCGTGACACATGGCTTAGCTTCCAGCATCCTCTTCTTACTGCAGGCCTTCTGAGCTGGGTGAACTCTTCTCTCCTTCCACACAAAAGCACAGGTACACAATTCATCTGGGAGACGAGCTTAATATGAATGCACACTAGAGAGGAAACAGGATCAGGAACATTCAGGAATGGTAACCGGATCCAAAGCAGGGGTGTGAAAAGATCTCTTATTTTTTCAGGAAAGGAGCCCTCTTGTTCGTATAAAATGCCCACTCCCCCACACTGACAATGGAAGAAGTTTAACATCACACTCTGATGCAATCTCCACCAATCAGGGGTGGGCATACAGAGCACAAACGCTCCTATTCACCTCGGGGTGCGGCTCAGTTTTTGTCTTCACTACGCAGAATTCTGACAGGTACAAACAGGACTGGTAGGAAATGCCACGACTCGACAAAGGAATGAAAAACACACACCAAAAAAATTATATGACCAGGGAAGAAAACAGACTTTAAAGTACCCCAGGATGACGACTGTACCCGGGTGTTCGGAGAAATCTTACCCGGAAATCAGATGGTGAAAGTGTCATTCCCACCCCTGTCTCCCTCCCTTTCTCTGAGACCGAAGGGTGCTTTTTGAACTTGACCAAAATTGAAAGGATAGTAAATAAGACTCTGCTGAGTTATTTAATGGTTATGTGAGAGCTAGGCCTGTATTCATTTCGCTCGAAGCTGTGAGCAGCCTGATTTCTTGCTGCAGCAGAATAAAATTGTACAATTACCGGGGCACCTCTGTATTCATCATTACCATGGAAACATATTATATAAACAGACTGCTCCTTTTCTCTTTTTGTGCCTGTGTGCAATGTAATGAACAATTATTTATTTATTTTAATTGACATTTATTTATTTTGTTTTGTTTTATTTTTATTGTACGCGTTTGCTCCCAAGCGCTCGTGTGATTCGTCCAGACTCCACTGCGGAGTCACGGAACGATGCATGCGAAGAGAAAAACAACAGATCCAGCCCATTTCGCTCAAGTTTCGCTCTTTTTTTTTTTTTCTTTTTTTTTTTCTTACTTTAACCACACCCCTAGACAAAAACCAAGAACATTTTTTGTAACTCAGGACATCAGCGTTGGGAGTGACAAATCCTGAGTGTTGGCAAAAATACCGACAGGCGATAGAAGCACGCGAATCAAACGAATAAGCCTCGTATTTTAATACGCAGAAATGGACTGAGAGAACGCACACACTTTCAGTAAGTATATGATTAACTGATCTCTCCATGAGTTCTGTTTTTATTCAAGTTGGAGACGGATTAAGACCCCGAATTTAATTTGCCCGAATTCGATAGACACAATCAGTTGTGTAGGTGCTGAATATAATAAACATATATTGATTTACAACCATTAAACGATACTGTTGACCATTTTGAAATGAAACATGATTTTTACCGCTCGTTGAAATGTTAATGAAATGTCAAATTGTCTACCTCATCGGAATTACTTGTCTTGAATAACCCACCTGTTAGCTGACTATAAATCATAGAAAGTTGATTTATCGCGTAGATTGCGTTTGGGCTATCTGCTAATTTTTAGAAGCGTTTGCTTAATAAAAGCGCCGCGTGTGTTAGATCTAGAATATTCGTGTCTTCATTCTTGATCTTCTGTCTTCCGCTTTCCTTGCGTTACGTTCACCTGCGTTACGATCTTCTGTGGCAGTAAGGCTATCGGTCCATTACCTAACCTTGTTACAGCAGGAAAGAGGCCGGAATCTTGGGGGAAAGTGAAAGGTTGCACCTGAACGCTTACATATTCCTGACTTTGAAATCGGGATTTGGGAATCGTAGGAATTCTAGAAATCATCAGCAGACACATGGTAGTTGGATGCTAGTCTTTCAGAAACAACATGATTGCTTTCCATTTAGTAAAAAAAAATGCTACTAGTTTTCGTTACATTTTTCATGTTTCAAATAGTTATTTTGATTAGCAGCACCAATATCTGCATAAGCGGGTGAATATAATAACTACTAATGTGTGCTGTTGCTCAAAGTTGGTGTGCATTCTTTCCAAACTAGATTTTGTTCAAACTTGTTTTCCTTTGTTTCATGTTTAAATGTGAGTATATTTTGTCGACATTTGTTTGCGATTTGCCTGAACTGACCTGCTGTTTTGGACTGTGCTGGAGGCTCTTGCAGTCCAGAAGGTGTCAGCAGGTCACATGACTCATTTTGGTGGGGGGCCACACATGGGAAAACTCTATGATCTCTGTGATCATTTGCCTAGGCATGAGATCTAAAATAATGCAAACTGCCAAAACAGGACAGCCGATGTTATGACGGAGATAAGTGGGTTTCCTGTTTCCTGGTAACTTCACGCTTCAGACTGTTAACAGACTGGTAGAGGGAGATGGGAGACTGTGGTCTGGGGAGATCTTCTCTGTGTTGGCCAGTTCACACACTCTAACTACACACATTGCACAGCCACCTGAATCTTACCTCCACCTGCACCTCCACCTGCACCTCCACCTCACCTGTCCTTGTGGATTCCAAACCCGCTGATCAGATCAGACAGACTCCCGTTTCTCCATCTTAATCTGAATCGGCCCAGACGCTGTCTGTTTACATTCCTGTCACTTTTTGACGGGAGGGAGACCTGGCTCTGTCTGTAGGTCTGTCCTGGGCTCCATCAGTCCAGAATCACCTCCCTCCCAGTGAGAGAGCTTTGGCCCACTAGAGACAGCTGGTGCAGTTAGCAATAGATGTTTCAGCGCTTTCAAAATGGAGGCACCATTCTATTGAATTTATTTTTTTTATCATGAATTGTGAAAATGTGTTTACTTGTCTTTTTTATCTACCTTTTATATTTTTTATCACTTTGGATTACAATTGTGTACGAAAGGTGCTATGTAACACAGACACACACAGATTAGTTTTGTTGTTATCATTTATTTTTTAATACCTAGTACCTGAGGGTCAATGGCAGTGTGCTTAGCCGGACCTTAAGAACTGCATTATGCCCGTAACAACAAACCCTTATTTCATGGATTTAGGTAATTGTTCCAGTTCAGTCAATCGATCAATCAAACTTCATTTATATAGAACCTTTCGTACAAGTAAATGCAGTTCAAAGTCCTTTCCAAATACCAATATGATTGACAAGAAACAATGTAAAACAAGAATAAAAAAGTTAAACAATAAAATAAGGTAGCCTAGCATACACACAAAAAAAACATTTTTAAGAATAAAATGCTAAAATAAATACATGGATGAATAAAAATGTTTAAAAAAATAATAATAGAAAATAAGTAAATAAAAGTTCCCGGATAAAAAATAGAAAATCTGATATAAACCAGGTTAAAAAGGTAAGTTTTGAACTTACAAACTGTAATCAGTTTCTGTCTTAGAGATTAAAACTGAGGCTTAAACTCCAGCTAAGCTTGCTGCAGTTCACTCTTTGTTTTTCTTGTGTCCCAGACCCTTTCTGTGCCTGCACTGGGTTTATCACTCACCGGTCGAGGAAGTTCCTCTGAAAAAGAGAACATTCTCGGTGAGCAGGTGTGTGTGTTTCCCCTGGAATTCAGGAGTGGCTGTTAAGGCAGCCCTGAGAGATTTTTGCGAAGATTTTTGCATCGTTTGTCCGGATCACACACTACCACCACGCTGGCGTCTTAAATGGCGACTGTCCCTTAAAACTCCGCCCATGTCCAGTAAGGTTCACAGCTCATCCATTCCTCTGGAAGGCTGAATGCTGGGCTTCCCAGCTGACACAAAGCGTTCTCACAATGTTACTAGAATGTTGTGTCAATGTTATTACATTGGACTACATGGCAGCAACATTGTAAGGACATTTTGTGTTAGCTGGGATGGTGGTAAGTGGGTACAAGGGCATGTGTCACCAGCTATTGTCACTTGTGACAGTACCTCTCCTACAGGTGCTAGCTCTCCTGTAGTACTGCGTGGCCTGTAGGGTGTAAAATAGTCACTTGTTCTCCTGTAGTACTGTGTGTGATAACGAACTGACCCTGCATTGTGTTAAAAACATCATACAGGGGTTCTCAGGACCAAGTTTGAGATCCACTGCTTGTTGTGAGTGTTGGAGAAAATCACAGTCTATAGCTGTAGTGTTCTTTCTCTCTGCAAGGGAGTGGGAGACAGGTCATGCTGACATGGCTAAAATACATCTGAAATACTTTCTGTGGGTTCCAGAAAAACTTTATGGAAAAGAACCGTTAGAAAAGATGGAGAACTGGCTGTACAATACAGACTTTATTTGAACAACAGAATTCTCCCAAATGATTCGGCCAGATACGCAAATTCTAAACCATAACCCCCACCTCTGGTTTAGCAAATCCCTTTTTACATGGGATTCAACAGTACACACGTCAGCACGGCTCAATATTTGTGGCCACATTGTTTACAAGTTACTGTTGGGCAAGCGTGACCGAGGCCGTATCATCGGTCAGCTGAAAAGTTCAAATGGAGAGTCTTCTGATTCAAATAGACCGTGCCCTCAGAGAGTGGGTCTTGGTGATTGATGGCTTTGTTATGCAGATGTTGTTGGAGAGATTGGGTCATGCTACAGTGGATTAGCAGTTGAGAAGGTATGTACCACAGGGCAGAATGGAGGTTATCCTGGCCTAAGAAACACATTTGCTTCTGCAAAGAATGGAAACCAGGTACATTGCCCAGGAATAGTCATGCACCTTTGGGGTAAATACCCTGGGATTTTTACCTTTTAGTATTTGTTTTTATAAATCAATCTACTGTGGTTTGCACCTGGTCCACCATGTATCAGTACCTGAGCAGGTGTGTCATGTGCTCTTTCTTCCTGTTGTCTACCTGTGTGTTGATGCAGTCCATGTTGGTGACAGTCATTTACACCATGGAGGACTAATAAGGTCTCTTTTTCAGTCTGTCCTTATTTTACTATTGTGACTTTCAATTTCATCTGTCCGTCAATCATCCATTGCTGGAGTGTCCTGTCTTCTCCAGAAAGGGTTGGTGTGGATGCAGATTTTAGTTTTGGCCCAGCATCAAGACACCTGCTTTTACTTATCAAGGTCTTGATTGAAGATCACAATCAGGTTTCTTAGGTGCTGGGCTATCAGAAAAACTTCAGCTTCAGCCCTTTCCAGGTAAGACTAGACACCCCTGATCTACTGTGTGTACCATCTAATTCAAGAGTTCTATGCTAATCTTTTTTTGTGATGTGTTTTTGTGTGTTTCCAGGCTTACTGAATGACACTTATGAAAAACTAGAGGAATCCAGAGAAAGGAGGGTTTCAGAAGGAACAGTTTTTGGAGAAGGAGGAGGAGAGTACCTGAAGCTGCCAAGATGGACTGGAAGATGTTCCAAGCGCTCCTTAGCGGGGTGAACAAGTACTCGACGGCGTTCGGGCGGATCTGGCTGTCGGTGGTGTTTGTGTTCCGGGTGCTGGTGTACGTGGTCGCGGCAGAGCGCGTTTGGGGGGACGAGCAGAAGGACTTTGACTGCAACACCAAGCAGCCGGGCTGCCCCAACGTCTGCTACGACCACTTCTTCCCCATCTCCCACATCCGCCTCTGGGCGCTGCAGCTCATCTTCGTCACCTGCCCCTCGCTCATGGTGGTGATGCACGTGGCGTACCGCGACGACCGGGAGCGCAAGTACCGGGCCAAGTTCGGCGAGGACGCCAAGCTCTACGACAACACGGGCAAGAAGCACGGCGGCCTGTGGTGGACCTACCTGCTGAGCCTCTTCTTCAAGACGGGCATCGAGATCGTCTTCCTCTACCTGCTGCACATGATCTACGACAGCTTCTACCTTCCCCGGCTGGTCAAGTGCGAAGTCAAGCCCTGCCCCAACCAGGTGGACTGCTACATCGGCCACCCCACGGAGAAGAAGGTCTTCACCTACTTCATGGTGGGCGCCTCGGCCCTGTGCATCGTTCTGAGCGTGTGCGAGATCATCTACCTGATCGCCAAGCGCATCGCGCGCATCATCCGCAAGATGAAGAGCCGCGACCGCCTGGTGGCGCTGCAGCACCAGAGGTACAAGGACGAGGACCGGGGAAGCTACCAGCAGCTGCCCATGAAGCGCCTCGACCTCAAGCCCACCTTCAGGGTCAACGACGAGATGCGGGCGTCCGCCCCCAACCTGTCCACTGCCGCCTGAGGGCCCCAGGGGGCCCCTCGACTTCTTCCAGACTCTTCCGGAACCTTCCACTGCCGCCTGTTTTTTTTAATAATAATTATTATTTTTTTACGATTTCATTATTTTAAAGAGTGAAGTTAAAATGAGGCTGAAACATTAATTCGTTCCCTTTATCAGCGAAACGGGGTTGTGTGTAGGTGGCCGTCTTCTTCCGAGGAGCCACAGCAGGTGCTCAAAGCTCAGAGAGGATCGACCAATCAGAGTCTCAGTTTCCTGGACCGCCACCTGCCCATGACCCACCTACACATGGAAACCCCCCCCCCCCCACCCACACAAAATGTGGGATTCTCTTTGACTTCTTCCAGAGACTTCTAGAACCTTCCACGGCCTCCTGTGTTTGATCTGTATTATTTCATTTTCTAAGAGAGGAAACATGTACACACACACAAACATACACACTCTGATTCCTCACTGACGTCCTGAGTCTCTGGCAGTGAGTGAGGTGGAGTGGGGTAGAGCAGGGCAGGGGGTTGCGAGTGCTCTCTAGTGAAACGCTGTACCCGAATATGGATACCATGGTTACAGCAGAAAGCACAAACCCCCCACCCAAAAACAGCTCTCCGCACCTGACAGGTGCCGAGCATTCATGAAAGAGCAACAGAAAAGAGGAGTTTGGGGGGTAGGTTGCATGTCAGGTATATGTGTATGCAAAACATGTATTTAATCACTGGATTATAGCAGTCATGTTTGAACCCTCTTCCTCTGGGCCCTGATTCTGCTGAAGCAAATATCCTTTGATGATGATGATGATGATGATGATATTCTGATTACAGTATGGCTCCTGAGAGACCTTTTGTCCTGTTCAGCAGCTGTTTGGATGCACTGATTCACTGCCTACTCAGAGGGCCAAATAAGTCGCTTGCAGGTTTTTTTTGGGGGGGGGGGGGGGGGGGGGGGGTTGGGGGGGGGTTACCACGGAGTCCGTCTCCCAGACACGACAGCACAATGTTTACATATCTTTAACACATTATATATTTGTCTGCCAGTTTATAGGAACTTGCGAGTTTGTTTGGGGTTTGGTGTCCCTTTGTTTTGACATGTTTGTACACAGGAGCTCGATCGCCCCGAGTCTCCCCTCTGCAGCCGAGCGCTCCTCAGCCAGGAGAGCAGGATGCTGAAGCACAAACACGTTTGTGCTCTTTAAACCGCTACATACGTCAAAATGATCCACTCCTGTAAACTCTGAGAGAGCGAGAGAGAGAGAGAGAGGGGGGGAGAGAGAGAGAGAGAGAGAGAGAGCGCGAGAGAGAGAGAGAGAGAGAGAGAGAGAGAGCGAGAGAGAGAGAGAGAGAGAGAGAGCGAGCATTAATCCCTTCACAAACTGTGAAAGCTAGGGGAGGGTTTAAATGAATGCTGTTCTAAACTGGACCGACTGGCTTCTGAAAGAGGACAAAGCCTCGAGTTGGATAGAAATCTCTCCACACCCTTCAGGAACAAACACGCTTTAAAGTGGCTTTAAATATGAAATATTCCTGCTTTTTTGTACATTATTTTGATAAATAAATGACATTGAGTCAGCCATGCATCTGTGCCGTCGCTGTTCATGTTTACGAGCACTAAAAACATATTTATGAAAAATGAACATATCACATCTCCTCTACAATCACCTATCAGCGACCAGGAAAGACACACGCACAGATTCATCAGCACACGTATGCCATTGTTACCTGACACATTCATTGAACGTTGCCATAGGAATTAAACGCCAAACTTCAGAAAAAAGATTTTATGAACTATTGCATCAGACATGATTGCAAAATGCAGTTGTATTGTTTGATGTTGTGTAACCTTCTTTATACACGTGGGGGAAGATGTTACACAATTCAGTATCCTAAAGAAAGAAATCAGTGTTTCTCCTGAGAAACCTGCTGAATATGACCTGAGAGACCAGCGATGTAAAATGAGCGAACATTATGGAAAAAATTGGTCTAAATGGTCAAAGAAAACTCTGCAGTCCAACTGTAGGCTGGGGACCTCCAACTGAAGGTGCACTATCTGCTACTTCATATTAGCAAAAGGTGAATTCCACACAGACGTTAGGAAGTATTTTTTCCGCTCAGAGAGTATTCACTGTATGGAAAGTCTTTCCAGGTCATGTAGTAGAGGCAGAAACTCAAGGGATTTTCAAGACCAGGCTTGATACGCTGCTGGAGACTATCTAGTCTGTAAATAATCAGAGCACAAGGTACAATTTAGCGGTAGGAAAATGGTGAGCATTGTTGAGCTGAATAGCTTGCTCTCGTAGTTATGTTGCGTTATGTTCTACACAACTACAAAATGCATCGTTTTTGTTTGATGACCATCATAACCATCTTTTTACATCTGGGAAGATGTTTCACAGTTCAGTCAAGTAACATAACGTCATAATGATGAGAACAGACCAAACTATATTGTATCTAGTGCTCTGATTACCTTCAGACTAGATGGTATCTAACACTGTATCAAGCCTAGTCTTGAAAATCCCCAGAGTTTCTGCCTCTACTACGTGACCTGGCAAGCTGTTCTACACATTGACTACTCTCTGCGTGATAAAGTTCTTCCTTATGTCTACAGAATTTACCTTTTGCTAATTTACATATGTTCCCTCCTTCTACTAACAGGACCTGAAGAATCTCTTGTAGATCACTTTGTTAATCCCCTTTATGAATTTAAAAGCCTCAAACAAATCACCCCTGAGTCTCCTTTTACTAAGCTTGAAGAGATTAAGCATCAAGTATTTCCGCATAGCCTTTGTCTTTAATACAAGGAAACAATTTGGTTGCCCTTCTTTGAACATTTTCCAGAGCTTCTACATCTTTTTCTAGCCTTCACAGTGTTTCAGTACATAGATGCTCGTTGATTGGGTAAAGATTCATTATTTCCAAGAACTCTGAAAAGAAGCCAAAAAAATAAATAAAAATAAGTGCTTTTTTGGCTTTCGAGGAGCAGAGACTAGGATTCCTTTTGTGGGCGTGGCAGTGATTTAAAAAAAAAAAAAAAAAAAAAAAAAAAAAAAAAGAGGCAGGAATCTTGTCTGGGCAGGTCTGCCTGGCCAATCGAGTTTCCCCGCCCACTGGGCAGGAACACATCTCACTGCACAAAAACACCCAACAAACAAATGCTCTGAGTTACAATATTTTTGTTTGGGATGAAAATCAAATGCAGTCAATAGTTCTTGAAACATCAAAAGTTAGTTATTACAGACACGTGCCCATACACTGTGAAACTGACCGTTTGATGTGGTCTCCGTCTTTTCCCTTTACATAAAGAACCAAGCGTTCAAAACCCTCATCCACAAACGTCAGTTCAGAGCAGGTGTGGCCCTGGAACAATAGATCTGAATCTGTGGAGATTTGAGCATGAATAGACGGATACACAGGGGTGTGTGTAAGGCACAGAGAGGAGTATGTGTGTGTGTGTGTGTGTGTGTGTGTGTAAAACACAGGAGTGTGTGTAAGGCTAAGCAGATCAGAGTAGAAGCCATGACGCTCTCCCTCAGATCACAGTGAGTCAGAGGAGCCATTGCACCCACAGCTTTACCACCACAGAAACAAGGCCTCCTCTTCAAAGACCTGGGCAAGCCAAGGCTGTGCCGAACGTCTGGTTTCAGGGGGGGGGGGGGGGGGGGAAATAAGCAGTCTGAAAACGAAAAAGTTCACCCTTTCATAAAGAATCACACCGAGTAAACACATCAGGCACGTTTGAGATTTACTCCATGCACACCGTGTTCACTCTGAACAAATTGCAACATTCTGAAACGAACGCCAAAGAGCGGGGCGAGTCACAGCAGGACGTCCCGCCAGCAGCAGAGGCACCAGCACCCTGCTCCTCCACGTCCACCGCGGGACCGCTCGTTTATTAAACAGACTGCAGAGGTTCGCTCATCGTGACTGCAGCCCAGACAGCGCGGCCCACCTGAACAGGACGACGACAGCAGCAGCTCCAGCTCAGACCTTCCACATGCAGTGAGTCATTGGACCCAGGCACCCATCCATCCCACAAACCATAGAGAAACAAACCCCTCTGCTTTACCACCAAAGTAGTCCTCGGCAGTTACACATCTGCATGCATGAGGATCTGCCAAACATCCTGTTTACGTAGATGTGCAATCATCCCTGATGAGGCCTTGAAGGTTAACTCTATTGCAGTTTCAGCCTTGCCTTGGATCTCTTCCCAAGCCTCTGTCCAATCAGCCGAGAGTTCATTAACCATGGTTGCCATGAAAACAAAACTAGCTTAGATTGACAGGTCTGGAAACTTGTCGCCAGAACTTTATGGCTCACTCTGTCCCCCTCACCCCCCACAGCTTTTTTTTTTCCCCCCTCCCTGGTGAGCAATCTAGCACAAAATGGCTGCCATACTACAGAGGAAGCCACAATTGAGGGGTTTGCTCCTATCATTAACATGCTTTAAGAACTTGTGACTGAATAAACACACACAAAATGAAACCCTTTGTTCAGCAATGTTGAACACTAACACTAGAAAAGGTTGGTACAACAAAACTAAACGCTACTCTTTGGTCCCACCAGCAACTCAAGCTGGCATGCTCTTAAATTTGAGATCAGAAAATCCCTTCATCTGAGTTTGCCCTTGCTTTCAGGCCTCAGAAATGAACTAATACGCCTCTTCAGCACGACTTAAACCTGCAAGCACAAGACTGAGGCCACACAGTTTTAAAATGTTGTTGTTCTGGCAAACTAATGGAACATGTGACTCCATTAAGACCAAATGTGGGTGTGGCGATGCACAAGGCCAAAATAGCATCAATAGAAACCAAATGCAGATTTTAGGACTCGAGGAGGCTGCCCCCTTGTGGCCACAGTACTGAACTCGAAGACCTGGCAGCTCAGTAATGTTCAAATCCACCACAAACTAAATTTGTTTAGATGCTGATGAAGCAGACAAGTTGTCAAACTCAAATGCAATCACGTTAGTGACCTCCAAGCACCATGAAGCCCCATCCAGAGGCGATGGTGCACTGCAGTCTGCACAGGTTTACAATTCAAATTAGATTACAGGCACTTGGCAGAAGCTCTGGACAAGAGCGATTTACACAACTTTCACACAGCATCCATTTATAAAGCTGGATACATACTGAAGCACCCTTGAGCAAGGTTCTTAACCTGCATTGCTTAAGACCAGTTCCTTACCCACCATACTACACTGCTGCCCGCTTGAATTACACAGAAGGCTTGGTCACTCAAACCCCAAGCCCATCCACTCCAAACAGACATTAAAAGGAGAAGACTACTTCAGATGCATTTCAGTAACCCCATTTATATCAATAAGAGGCAGGCCAAACCCAATGTGAAGATGCAGACTACTTTATTCATTTCAGTGTGCTCAGCCACCATTGGAAAGAGTCTGGGTGAGGGAATCACTCCACCTTGTACATTCTCCTAAAGAGGGAGAGAGGCATAATTAGACAGGCCACTGAATATTTCAGCATCCACCACCCCCCCGCACACAAAAAAAAAAAAAAAAAAAAAAAAAAAACCACAGGATGCTACAGCTAGTATTGGGACAGCACGTTCAGGAATACTATGATGGGAGCCATTAAGTTGACAATGGACTTGGCTGAATAAAATCACCCTCTACTGTAAACTATGTCTGTGTTCAGCACTACTGCATACTCAGTCTAAACAGCTCACTTAACGAGTGTGCAATTATAGCTACTTGCATACTGTCAGGTGAACAAGCAGTTTCAGACATGGCCACAAACTCCCTGCATGTTCTCACCATTCCTGGTCGAGGCAGCATTGAATACACCTGACCTTTGACCCTTGACCCAGGCATTGCCCTCACCTCAGCACAGCCCGCAGGGATGAAGGCTGGACATTGTCCTCCTCCAGCAGGACCCTCCTCTTCATCGCTCGGGCCTCCTCAGCCATCCCCTCCTCCTCTTCCTCGTAGCGCAGCTTCTGGGCGGCACCTTTGGTCCGGGTCAGCGCCAGACTGGATCGGAACGCGGACAGCATCGCCGCGTCAGTTTGGCCCCGCCCCTTGTGCATCACCACCTCCGTCCTCTGCACCAGGAGGCCCTCATCCTCCACGCCAACCCCGCCCAGAGAGTCCTTGTCACCATGACGATTCAGATCCCCTTTCCGATCGGCCGGTTCTGGCTGCTGCTGGTTCTGGACCAGTGCTCCCAGACCGCCGCCCCACCGCTTCCGTCTGGACTCATCCAGAACCGGGTCCAAGACGGGCGGCGACAGGAGTCCAGAAGAGTCCCGCCTCCAGGCCTCCAGGGCAGAGGGGTCGTCACGGTGATACTGCCGTACGATGTCACTGTCGTCGTTCTGTAGAGAAACAAGGGAGTCCTCCCCCTTCCCAAAAGCCTCATTCTGCCAACCCACCGGCTCTACAGGGACATGCCCCACCACCACGTCCATACCAGGCTCTTCAGGGACATGCCTGACTATCAGCACCCCGCCATCAGCCACCACTGGGGGGTATAGCCATGTGACGCTTGAAGAGCCTGAACCAGCAGCCAGCCACCCCTGGGGGGCACCCTGGGGCTGCCCCCAGACCCCTTCCTGCACCGGCATCCCATCCAGGTAGGCCACACCGTCTGCAGCAATTAGCTCCGCCCAACCCTGGGGTGGGATGTCAGGGTATCCCGGACGAGACTCTTCTGGGAATTCAGTCAGGACAGACACAGGTGGAAAGGGGGTGGTTTCCATAGCGACCGGTGGTTCACTCCGCAGGGGGGAGGAAGGCTCGAGTTTGGCGTTCCCCGCTGCAGTGCCGTTCACAACAACCAGGGGACCAACACTCACGAGCACCTGGGGACCTGCAGGGAGAAGCACAGCATGCTGGGAAATACAGGAGTGACACAACCAAGGACCCTCCAGGGGGAACCGATGACAGCACGGTGTCAAAGAGGGTAAAAGCAGAAATAAGCAGCTTTAACATCTTTAATTCAGACTGATCTGATGCAGGTTAGGCATCCCCCTCACCTCCTCCTCCACACCAAAAACTCTGATTCTGCAACCAAGGTGTCAATTTTCAATATTCAGTACAGCCTGAAAGAGAAAACCAGTAAGATAATTCACCAACAGCCAAGTCACCTAGTTTCTGGGGTCTGACCTGGTGGCCAGTCTAAAGATGAAGACAAACTGGCAGAACCTGCAGGTCTCAGGTCAGGGTCAGGAGGAGCCCCTGGGGTTAGTCGTACTGACCTGGGGGGGCACTGCGCGGGGCGGGGTCATGGCACTCTGTCCTACAGCAGCTGCACACAGCAAGATCACCGCTGAGCTCCTCCCACCTAGCAGAGCAAGACCATCAAGTCAGCCGTCACCACCACCACCACCACCACAGTCAATCACCCTGTCAGGCCTCAACACTGCCACATGGTCTTTTGCACACAAATCTATGAAACCCTCACAAGACAGGTCAGGTGCACAAACTGGATTGAAAAGCAAACAGACAGGCTTTAACAAGCCCCGCCCACCTCTGAGGCCTTAAAAGCAGAGATCAGAAAACGGGGTTTAATAAAAGCAGAGCTTCCATATATTTTAGACATTCAGCAGATGCTCTCATGCAAAATTAGTAAGATTAATTTTTACATAGTAACCGTGTGTACATGCTGAAACTCATACTTTGCTCAAGGGCACAGCAGTGTCCTACTTGGGAATAAAACCTGCAACCTTTGTTCCAATCCCAGTTCAACTATACTACACCACTCATGTTGAATCAGTGATGCACCCATTTAAACCAATCAGTGCTCCCAAACAGAACGGAAAGCCTTTTGATTGGTTAGGTTCCAGCTCTGCTCGTGGAACTTGTCAGAGCATTATTGAACAGCTCCCTCAGCAGGCCGCTGCAAGGCAGGACACCCACCTTTGCTGCTTCTGGTTGTAGTTGCAGAATTTGCTGGCAGAGGTCATTTCCTGCTCTAGAACAGCCAGTTCACAGTGGATGTAGATCTGTGAAGGGAAGAGGAGAAGGGGGAGAGAAAAAAAAAAAAAAAAAAAAATTCCCCACTGGTATCAGAGGCAGAGTCCCACTGTGGAGCAGCTTCAAGTACAATCATTAGTATGTATAACAGTTCAGAGGCTAGCAGCACACAAACATCCATTATTGAACAAGACCTTGCCCCTAACAGGTAGTAAAGTATGATCAGTTTCCCTGGATGTAGAACTCAAGCTTGGTCTAAGCCCAATATTATCCCATGCAAACACATCATTAGAAACAGACCAAATGCAAAAAATGCCACAGAGGCCCAGCATACCTCAGGAGGGCCAAAATGGAAGGCAGCGAACTTTATATTGACTGCATCGGGTCTCTCGGACAGCACGAACCTTGCGTGGCCTCGCCTGGACACCACGTACGCAACACACCTACAGGACAGGTAAACCCGTGGGGGGGGGGGGGGGGGGGGGGGTTATCAGTTATCCTAGGCGTGAATAGCTTCAGTTTTGTTCCGCAGCCACAAACAGCAGTTTGCTTCTCAGACCAAACATCCACCAGATGTAAATCAGCAACATGGACACCTAATGCACAAGAGATGCTCACACAACTGCCCAGAGCAGAGTCATGCCCATAGTGGGAGGAGCTAACCAAAGGAGTTAGACAGTAAGTTTGTGTTCAAGCCACTTTGAACAGTTGGCTGCAAACACACAATATAAATAGTTTGTTGCTCCCTAAAACTTTGTTCATAAACTTGGATGTTCAAAAGCAAAGATATACAAATCTGAAATTTGTGGCAGGGGCCCAGCTTGCAGGGGGCCCCGTGGCACGCACCCCTTTTTCGCGATGAGGCGTACTCTGGGGCGGGACCGCGGGTCAGGGGACGCAGTGGCATGGCAGGACTGAACGTACAGCTGCTGCTCCTCCTCCAGCCGCCCAACAGCCGCCTGCAGGTGGACCGCCTGCCCCCGCCGGTACACGTTGGTTTCCATGGCACCGGTCCAGGAACCTTCAACAGTGCAAACTCAAGTGGTGACCGACGGTACGAGGGGTTAGGGTTAGGCACAGGCCTCAGCACGCCAGATCACCGGAGGGACTCACGGTTCACAGCCCTCAGCGAGAAGCCAGCGTCAGGGCTGGGCGTGGAAACAGGAAGTGACATCAGAACAGGATGTGACATCAAAACGGGACTCGCAATATCTTGGAGCCTGAAATGCAGAGACGGCAGAATTGCGCAACGCCAGAGGCAATGCAGTGACACACAGCCGCAGGTACAGCTCTGCAGTTAGGGCGCTCACCTGTCCGGAGTACAGTGCACAGGTAGAGAAAAGGCCTCGACCTGTTTGAGGGATGGGTTGAAAGGGCCTGGGGTGTATTGGATGACGTTGCTGTACACCACATCGCCGTTGAGCACCTGTAAGGACAGACCATGAACGCACATCTTTACCACTGCACAACACGGTGCGCCAACTTAAACCTGCATTTTAAAGACCCTGTACCATCGTGCAATTTACATGCCCATGAAAGGTTCATTTACATTCAAACTTTACTCAAAACTCATGAAAATACTATACTTCTGAATCTGGGCCATAGAACTGAAAGTAATGCCAATTCGACAGTAAATGTAAATCACAAAGGGTATTTGGTGGGGAAAAACATTTACATTACATTTATTTGGCAGACGCTTTTATCCAAAGCGACGTACAAAGTGCGTTTCATGGTCATAGACAACTGCTAAACACAGGTTCAGTAAGGTATAATACTTATTTTGTACAGCTAATTCTAGCCAAGAACAGTTTAGTTCACACAGTAAACACTATTCAGACCTAACCTCTGCAAAGCCAATTAGGCAGAAGAATAAGCTACAGTATTAGGACAAATACAAATTACCAAAAAGTGCTGGGATGGGGCAACATGTAACAAGTGTCATGGAAAAGGGGGGGGGGGGGAGAAGAGATTTAGAGTGAAATACAGCGTGGTGGTGGCTAGTCTAGGTATAGTCTGAACAGATGAGTCTTCAGGCCAGGGCAGAAGATGGGTAGTGAGGGGGAGGTTGATATCAGTACAGCAGTAACTACCAGACGGTAGCTTGAAGAGAAACCCACCCACATATCCCCTCACCGATTCTCTGGTAGCACACTGGGACAGGTCGTAGGTAAACCACAGGTAGCCCGCGGACAGCCCGTTGCCCTTGCAGCCATCTCCCAGGGTGAGCGCTTCCGGGTTCAACTCAGCGCCGTTCAGCTTCGTTCCGACGCCCAGGGTCAGCTGGTCACCGATACACCAGATCTCCAGCTCCAAATCCGCACTCTCGCGCTTCCCGCCTGCAGCACCCGAGCCCGACGTCAGCCGATTGGAAGAGTGTCCGTCAACGGCGCGAAGCAGAGAAACACCGGGGTACCACGCATTTTGCGCTACGCCCCCCGGCTCTGGGGAATGATCGGCCAGTGAGCCATCGGCGTTTCTAACCGAAATAGCGGACGATATACCGCCTACAAAAAGCCAGAAGCACAGCGTTAGTCGCCACATTTCTGCGGCACTAATGATGCCAAACATGAAGAAAGACCAAAAATCTGGAGCGGTTAAAAGTATTAGAACGTTTCTGCCATCACAATAGCGAGATTAGCAACGTGCGCTGTTCTTTTGAGTTGTATTTATTGAGTTAATTGATCGGGCTTCGTCCGTCGAATAGCGTTCTGCTTCAGGTGTTCGTTATTATTAACTGTTTATATGACGTTCTGTCAATCAAGCTCGAAGCGACGCTTAACAAAGAATCAACTTGAACAGAGGTTCCCTGTCTGGGTTCAGGGCTGCACCTGTGTATGCTGGTTTTTGTTCCAACCGCAATTGCAACCTCAGAACTTTAACAAACTGTTAGTTGTTCTTAATTCTGTTCTTTTCCTGTTCAGAGGGATTATTTGCCCTCTTAAACTACATTACATCAGAAATAGCTATGCATGCGGTGTATAACAAACTTCCCATGTTCTGCTATATTGAAAAGAATATCATTAAAAGAGGAAGCAAAATTTTTACCTGATCAAATTAAATACTGACATAATAGGCTCCTAATTAGTGAACGTGTGAACACATGCCCACTAAAATTAACCATTTGGTAGATAATGACGATTCAAAGACAAAGAAAATAATAACGAGCCAAACCTGTATTGTGTAAAGAAAAAGATTACGTGTTCAGGAACCTAATTGGGAACATTTACTGATTCAGCTTTAAACAAAGTTTTTGTCACATCTTTATGTGATTGCAATAAAAGCACAATAAGAACAATGTAAACAATATTTTTTTTATTCTTCAAAGCATGAAGAACACCGAATTAAGAAAAATGAACATCTCTGTAAAATTCAGTGATTGCAGTTGTGGTTGGAACGAAAATCAGCATACCCTGGGGGTCCTCGTGACCGAGGTTGGGAACCACCGCACGAGAACACTCTGAATACAGGTGTGGCTGTTCAGGCGAACTGATTAATTGATCACTGAATGATTAGATTCTGATTGACTAAGCCTCCCTGACAGGTCAGTGAATCGGGGGAAATTGTTACAATTTACAAGTTACTATAATTCACCATGAGGTTTCCAATTCATTCTGACGTAAAAAGTTGTAGGTTCGTAAGTTATATTTATTACTCGATGCATTTCCCTTTTTGTGAGTGAGGGCTTTATTTAACAAAACACCAATCAGGTGAATGGTAAAGGGTAAATGGACTGCATTTATATAGCGCTTTTATCCAAAGCGCTTTACAATTGATGCCTCTCATTCGCCAGTGCAGTTAGGGGTTAGGTGTCTTGCTCAAGGACACTTCGACACGCCCAGGGTGGGGTTTGAACCGGCAATCCTCCGACTGCCAGACAATCGCTCTTACCTCCTGAGCTATGTCGCCCCACATGAAGCAGCATTGATACCAACAAAGGTTTGATACTTCGCGTGTTTAACCAAATACATCGCCATTCGTTTGACGAAAGGTAACCGCTGAAGGCAAATCTTCCGCACACCTGCATAGGTATCTGTCGAACCGGACAGAGGCGCTTCTGTCGCTTTAAGGAGGTGGTCGGGGGCGTGGCCTGCGCGAAGTGTGCACCTGTGTTGACGCGCTTCTCTCTCTGGTGTACTGGGGAAGAGACGAGTTCGCCCGCCGAACGCGCCTTCGAGCGAAGAGTTTAAAATATGACGAAAACGGATTTGTAATGATTTGAAACCAAAGATACATTCAACATGGTAAATCTAGGTGAGTTACTTCTGTTCCGATAGACTTCGCTTAGCTTAGGAGACGTTGCTAAACGGGCATGCATAAAGTACTAGTCTCAAAACCAGCCGTAGTCGTTTTTTTCGGGTGGGGTTGGGTTAGGTTACAGTCATAAAGGAAGTACGACGTCTTTCCGGCAATGGTATTGTGTATCTCTCGTCTTTTTTGTAAGGGCGGAACAACTGCATTCCCAGTTTTAAAAGATGGGCGTGATAAACAAAACTGTGTTGAGTTTTACGCGTATTAGGAATAGCATTGAATGTATTTGAATTATTTAAATAGTTTTGAAGCTGAACGCTGATAGTCTGATATTTATGTGGAGAAATAAGCTGCTGTACTGAGGAAGGGTTATGGATTTTTAGGCTTCTCTGGTTTTTTTTTTTTTTTTTTTTTGAGGGGGTGGTCCTCTGACTGATATTCTAAAACATTTCCAGAGAGACTGAAATGGGTGTGAACTGTGGGCAGTGGGTGTGTAACGCACTGACCTGTTGGAAGCACTCAATGGAATGCGTGTGAGTCGGGGGTGGGACGAGGAGATTGGGTGGAGTCTAGACTTCTCTCTATGACCCTGGGTGTGTTTAGGCTGTCCATACCCCTCGGGGCTAGGCAGGGTGCCAACACCAGCACTTTTGGGCTAGCTGCCCCGGGTTTGGAAGGGGGGCCATGTTGATATCGTGGAGTCTTAGACGGTTAGTGGACAAGCCCCCAATGTGCCTGTCCTCTCTCTCGTTCCCTCTCTGTCTCTCTCTCTGTTTGTCTCTCTCTCTGGAACCACACTTCTGCCCCCCCCCTTTAGAAACAGAATTATTTGCATTCAGTTGAAATTCCCCAGGGCTCAGATAAAGGCCATCCTGTGTTTTCCTGCCTGAGTCCCTATTGTTTCCAATACTGAACACAGACAACTCCCACCTGAACACATCCCCCCCACCCCCCCACCCCACCCCTCTCATTAAGCCCTTATGAAGATGTTAAGGCTCCGGAGTGTAAGTGCAGGTAGGGCTTCTGAGGATCATCTGGAAGCGCTTGTGTCAGTGCTGTGTGCCCCGCCCTCTTCCTCCTCTTCCCCCGCCCTCTTCCCCCTCTGCCCCCGCCCTCTTCCCCCACTGCCCCCGCCCTCTTCCCCCTCTGCCCCTGCCCTCTTCCTCCTCTTCCCCGCCCTCTTCCTCCTCTGCCCCCACCCTCTTCTTCCTCTGCCCTGCCCTCTTCCCCCACTGCCCCTGCCCTCTTCCTCCTCTGCTCCAGCCTCTTCCTCCTCTTCCCCCACCCTCTTCCCCTTCTGCCCCCGCCCTCTTCCCCCACTGCCCCCGCCCTCTTCCCCCTCTGCCCCTGCCCTCTTCCTCCTCTTCCCCGCCCTCTTCCTCCTCTGCCCCCACCCTCTTCTTCCTCTGCCCCACCCTCTTCCCCCACTGCCCCTGCCCTCTTCCTCCTCTGCTCCAGCCTCTTCCTCCTCTTCCCCCACCCTCTTCCCCTTCTGCCCCCGCCCTCTTCCCCCACTGCCCCCGCCCTCTTCCCCCACTGCCCCCGCCTTCTTCCTCCTCTGCCCCCGCCCTCTTCCCCCTCTGCCCTGCCCTCTTCCTCCTCTGCCCCCACCCTCTTCCTCCTCTGCCCCGTCCTCTGCCTCCTCTGCCCCCGCCCTCTTCCTCCTCTGCCCCCACCCTCTTCCTCCTCTGCCCTGTCCTCTTCCTCCTGCCCCCACCCTCTTCCTCCTCTGGTCTGATGTCATCATTACAAGGCAGCCGGTTATAACCGGTTCATCTTCCTCAGTCACTCTCCGTGTGTCTCTCGCAGTCTCTTTCATGTTTTTGCAGAAGCGTGACTCACCCTTGGGGGGGTGGGTGGGGGAGCAGGCTTATGCAAAGGTAACGCAGCACCTGAATAGGACTGTGCGATGCGCCGCAACAGTAATTATCCAATGACATAGGTCTTCACCACCATGTGGTGCATTACCTTTCATTTCCTCCTTTTCTTTTAAATTGTATCTCAAGCAGTTGGTAAACAGCCAAACTAAAGAGGCTGCACGAAATGCTTCCAGTTAAAATAAAATAAAAACGTAGCCAAGGTCGTACAGCTTCTGTGTGATCATGTGATGTGTTTTTGTCAATCACGTGGAAGCTGCTGATTGGCTGTCTTATGGTCACCCAAAAGATAACAGTGATGTTTTTTCCAGAGGCATTTCACACGGCCTCTGAAGCTTGGTTGTTTACCTCCGCATCAGGTGTAATTACAGAGAAAAAGACTAAAAGAAAAGCAGTGCACCACGTATTTATTATCACCATATTTCACCCAGCGCTACACTTGAAACAACCACGCTCTCAGCAGTTAGAACACCTTCACTGTGGCTGAGTTACTGTCTCTGTGCAGGGCTGTGTTACTGTGACTGTGCAGGGCTGTGTGACCGTGCAGGGCTGTGTTACTGTAACCGTGCAGGGCTGTGTTACTGTGGCTGTGCAGGGCTGTGTTACTGTAACCGTGCAGGGCTGTGTTACTGTGGCTGTGCAGGGCTGTGTTACTGTAACCGTGCAGGGCTGTGTTACTCTGGCTGTGCAGGGCTGTGTTACTGTGGCTGTGCAGGGCTGTGTTACTCTGGCTGTGCAGGGCTGTGTTACTGTGACTGTGCAGGGCTGTGTTACTCTGGCTGTGCAGGGCTGTGTTACTGTGGCTGTGCAGGGCTGTGTTACTCTGGCTGTGCAGGGCTGTGTTACTGTAACCGTGCAGGGCTGTGTTACTCTGGCTGTGCAGGGCTGTGTTACTGTAACCGTGCAGGGCTGTGTTACTGTAACCGCGCAGGGCTGTGTTACTGTGGCTGTGCAGGGCTGTGTTACTGTAACCGTGCAGGGCTGTGTTACTGTAACCGCGCAGGGCTGTGTTACTGTGGCTGTGCAGGGCTGTGTTACTCTGGCTGTGCAGGGCTGTGTTACTGTAACCGTGCAGGGCTGTGTTACTGTGGCCGTGCAGGGCTGTGTTACTGTGGCTGTGCAGGGCTGTGTTACTCTGGCTGTGCAGGGCTGTGTTACAGTGGCCGTGCAGGGCTGTGTTACTGTGGCTGTGCAGGGCTGTTACTCTGGCTGTGCAGGGCTGTGTTACTGTAACCGTGCAGGGCTGTGTTACTGTAACCGTGCAGGGCTGTGTTACTGTGGCTGTGCAGGGCTGTGTTACTCTGGCTGTGCAGGGCTGTGTTACTGTAACCGTGCAGGGCTGTGTTACTGTGGCTGTGCAGGGCTGTGTTACTGTAACCGTGTAGGGCTGTGTTACTCTGGCTGTGCAGGGCTGTGTTACTGTGGCTGTGTTACTGTGGCCGTGCAGGGCTGTGTTACTGTGGCTGTGCAGGGCTGTGTTACTCTGGCTGTGCAGGGCTGTGTTACTGTAACCGTGCAGGGCTGTGTTACTGTGGCTGTGCAGGGCTGTGTTACTCTGGCTGTGCAGGGCTGTGTTACTCTGGCTGTGCAGGGCTGTGTTACTGTGGCTGTGCAGGGCTGTGTTACTGTGGCCGTGCAGGGCTGTGTTACTCTGGCTGTGCAGGGCTGTGTTACTCTGGCTGTGCAGGGCTGTGTTACTGTGACTGTGCAGGGCTGTGTTACTGTGGCCGTGCAGGGCTGTGTTACTTTGGATGTGCGGGGCTGTGTTACTGTGGCCGTGCAGGGCTGTGTTACTCTGGCTGTGCAGGGCTGTGTTACTGTGGCTGTGTTACTGTGGATTACTGCTGGAGACATTCAGGGTTGCTTTAAGACAGGTTGAGACTGTGTCATCACTCTGCGCCTGCCGTGTCATCACTCTGCGCCCGCCGTGTCATCACTCTGCGCCCGCCGTGTCATCACTCTGCGCCCGCCGCCTCATCACTCTGCGCCCGCTGTCATCATTCTGCGCCCGTCGTCTCATCACTCTGCGCCTGCTGTGTCATCACTCTGCGCCCGCCGTCTCATCACTCTGCGCCCGCTGTCATCATTCTGCGCCTGCCGTGTCATCACTCTGCGCCCGCCGTCTCATCACTCTGCGCCCGCTGTCATCATTCTGCGCCTGCTGTGTCATCACTCTGCGCCCGCTGAGTAACAGTGGTGCCCGGTTTCCCTGCTCCAGGTGTGTGCTGTGCCAGCCTGAAGGACAACAAGGCCCTGATGAAGATGGGTTTGGGCCTGGTGCTGGTCGGGCATGTGAACTTCCTCCTGGGGGCGCTGGTGCACGGCGCGGTGCTGCGGCGGATCAACCTGCATGCCCAGGCCCGCGCCATGGAGTACGCCATCTCCAACGTGATCGCGCTGGTCGCCGGGCTGGTGGTGAGACTGGCCCCGCTGGGACACCGTAGCTCCCCGTCCTCGTTAATACACCGGGCTCCAACTGCAGAGTCGGGCGCTAGGGGAAATAAACCAGCGTTGGAAATCACTCTTATTTTTAATATCACCTTTATTTTGCTGGGACGTCCTGCTGGCCTTCAGCGATCTCTCTTCCCCGGGAGACCTGGGCAAGGGGCGAGCTAAGATTTAAAACCGAAGTGGAAAGGCCATGCAGTGGGGAATGATGGGACATTTGCAGACCTGAGACATATAGGTTATTTTAAATGCTTAAACCTGGTCATAGATGTAGTATGGTTCCTAAAACTGAATTTTAAAAACCAACATCTTTTCTTACTTACAGAACAAGGTTGTCCTTTCATACGATAGCACGTTTTGGTTTGGTTATAGTGTTTTGTTGAAATATCTCAGGGAAGTTTTCACATTTTTACAAGCATTTAAAGACGATTTCAGATATGTATCTGAGCTGGAGTGATGTCAGCATGTCAGGTGACCCATGATGTCACAAATGTGTGCAAGTGTGTGTGTGTGTGTGTGTGTAGTTAAGTCCTCTGTGCTGGCAGTTGCACTAAGCATTATACCCTGGCCCACACAGGCCTTTGATTACCCAGTGCGCTGAGCAGGCTAATAAACATGCTGCATATACGGAGTCAGTGTGTGTGTGCTGTGCAGAGAGGCCTGGCAGAGCCAGTGTTTTATTTCTTTAGCCCGCGGTGCTACGGGTGCTAACCTGTGGGCCTTCCAGAGACCCGTGATATTTACCGTTGCATCAGTTTGGCCTGTCCGTCACGAGCGTCTGCCTGTACTTACAGGGAGCTCCGCTGAAACCAAGCGCTTCAGCTTTCGGCATGGAAACGGCGGTGTCAGTGCCGAGTGAGGCAGGTTTGGGTTTGGCTGTAACCCCTGCCATCTGCCCTTTGACCTCTGACCTTTGTGTGTGTTGCACCTGCAGGCGGTCATCGCGGGAATCTCTGCCATCGTCCTGTCCAAGAATAAGAGGAGTCAACCGATGGTACAGTACTGCCATCTGCCCTCTCTGTCTCTCTCTGTCTCTCTCTCTCTCTCTCTCTCTCTCTCTCTCTCTCTCTCTCTCTCTGTCTCTGTCTCTCTCTCTCGCTGGTACAGTTCTGTCTGTCTGTCTCTCTCTCTCTCTCTCTCTCTCTCTCTCTCAATTTCAATTTTCAATTTTCAATTTAAGTTGCTTTATTATTTATATGTAAAATAATAATAATATTAAAATAATAATGATAAGTGTAACAACATATAACAATAACAGCATTGACAACAACAGAAGTAAATCAATAAATATGTACAATGCTCATAACCCTCAGGTTATGGCAGGCTGAAATGAACTGTGCCGCAATTGGGGCTGTTGATCGTTCCCCTAACAGAATTGCACATTTTTCTTCTTTTGATTTGAAATTAAAGTTATTTATAATTTGGGATAATTTTTGGAAATATTTTTTTGTAATTTGTAAATATTTTGTGCAACTGACACTCTCTCTCTCCCCCTCTCTCTGCCTCTCTCTCTCTCTCCTGCTCTCTCTCCCTGCCTCTCTACTTTTCCTCCCCCTCCCCCCCCCTCTCTCTCTTTCGCTCTCTCTCTCAGTGGTTCAGTCCTGCCCTGTGTCTGTCTCTCTCTATCTCTCACTGTTACAGTACTGCCCTGTGTCTATGTCTGTCTCTGTGTATTTCATTCACGCACACACATGCACGCACACACACACACACACACAATACATGTATTTGTCCTGACTGCACCATTGATCAGTAACCTGATTCCTGTAGGCCTGCCCTCACACACATTCCAGAGCGGCGTTTCTGACGGCTGTTTCTGTAGATAATGCCCCGATAAAGCAGGTCTTTGCAGTGCTGCCTGAGGGTACCACAGCACGGTTCTGTGTGTTTACACAGCCCACTGCCTTCAGGCGTGAAAGGTTAAGTTTGACGTTTGACTAATTGCCTCACGCAGTTCATTTCAGCGTGTTCTCGTTTGCAGACTTTCGACTTCTGTGGGAAGCCAAACGAGCGACGAAACGTGTGCATGGACCCTTCAGTGAAACTCTTTGGCTGCCGGTTTAATACCCCAGGCTATAATCTGCGCGGCTATCTTGTCTGTTTGCTCCTGTAGATTTCACATTGCCGTTCCGCTTCCCTTTATCGAGCCTGTAGCTGTTGATGCTGGGCCAGTGGCCCCTGTTCAGGCTTTTCTGGAGATTTCCTCCCACTGGGGCATTTTAGGGAATTTAGGCGGTTCAGGTTCAGTCTTGCCCCACACACACACACACACACACACTTTACACCAGTGGTGCCCAATCCTGTTCCTGGAGATCTACCGTCCTCTGGGTTTTCACTCCAACCCGAACAATGCACACCTCATTCAACAGCTAGAGATCTCGTTCAGCTGCTAATTAGTAGAATCAGGTGAGCCAAATTAGGGTTGAAATGAAAACCTACTGGACGTAGTAGATCTCCAGGAACAGGATTGGGCACCCCTGCTCTACACAGACAGCGTACACTTTAAATACACAGCACACACTCTCCACACACTCTTTACACACACAGCGGCCTCTCTCTGTTTGCTGAATGTGGGTGTGGTATGAGTGTGTTAACCCCTCCCCTCTTCTTTTCAGTTATGGCTGCTCCTGGTGTTCAGCCTGCTGGCCGGTCTCCTAGCAACCGCTGCCACCGTGGGGTTGACCGTTTCCATGGTGAATGCCATCCTCCAAGATGGGCGGAGTCTGCTGACCCACTGCAAGTTCCCCGATGCCATTGGCTACTCCAGCATCACCAACGAGTGCCCCTTTGACCCCACCCGTGTCTATGTGAGTGAAAGTGGGCATGGTTGGGGTGGCAGGGCGTGGCCTCTGTGAATGTGACCGCAAAAAACAACAAGTTCTGCTCTCTTGCATTTGTGTAAATGTACACACACACACAGTCTCACATTCTCAATGTAGATGGGCGGCTTCATGTGCTTCACTTTGAATTCACTTGGAATTCACTTCCAGAAGCTTATACTGACTAATAACGATGATGATGATGGTGATAATGATGATGGCGGTGATGATAATGGTGATGTATTCCCCCCCCAGAGCACCACCATCATCCTGTGGGTCCCTCTGATTCTCATGAGCGCGGTGGAGCTGGTGTTTTCCGGGCGCTGTTTTGCTGCGTGCCTGTCCTTCATGCACGGCCGAAACCCGTGCCGCCGGAGGAGGGTCGTCAACGCCCGCAGGGTAGGCCCCGTCCACTTCATGACCTCATGACCTCATTTTATCCCAGCAGATCAGTCTGTATGACCCACTGCTTTACGCTCACGCTTTTGCTTCAGGTGCGTGTGCAAATTCCAGAGGAAATGACATCACTACCTCGGACCCCGGTGCAGGAGGTGGGACAGGAAGCTGTGCCGGGAGAGCAGCACGAGCTGCTGAACCGGGCCGCCCAGTCAGGCAAAGAGTGGGCCTGAGTCTGGCGTCTGATTGGACGGCACATCCGGGTCGAAGGTGAAATCTGGCGGCTGATTGGACAGCACATCCAGGTCAAAGGTGAAAGATGCATCCAAAAATGCATTCTTTCCATTACTGGGGAAAAAAATTTTTAAACGCCACCCCCGAAGATCTCTGGGAATTTTGGTACGAAACCTAAACACAAGCAGTCATGTATTAAAGGGGGAGTTTGGTTCTGAACATTGGTGGAAATGGATGCATTCAAAAAAAAAAAAAAAAAAGGAAAAAAAAGATCCAAGTACAAGAACATTTACTGGTGTCTTAGTGGTTCTAATATTTCTGAGTATCAGATTCAGGTCTGCCTGCATCAGTACTCCTCACTGTAGCCGGATGGGGGGACCCCAGCACCCTTCTGGGGGTACCTGAGGGTCACTCTGGTTTTGTCTTTTCCTTTCAATCTTAGCTTTGTTTTCCCTGTTAATTGTTAATAGTCTGCTGTAAAAAAAAATAGCCTTTTAAAGGAGGCACCTGTTGGCCCTACAGCAGAGCTGCAGAAGCCTTCATAAATCTGTGCCTCATAGCGTGTATGTGTCATCCATTCATGTTTTTAATACTCCATATCAGAAGAGTGTCCTGATTGGCCACGATATGGTGATGTCACAACATTGATGGTGACATACAATCCACCCTATGACCACTGATATAAAGTTTTTATGAATGGTTATGTAGAGCCTATGAAAGCTCAATTAACTTTTTTACTGGAGAACTCTCTGTAGACAGTCATTTTAAAAAGTTTTTATTTAAGTTTGAATTGCGGTCACTGAGGTGTGTCTGGAAAAACTCTGTGATGACAAACTTCTTAGTGACATAAAAATGTCCAGGTCCAGGCAGGTACTGAGTTAGTCTGCTGGCACACCATCATTCCCCTGCTCACACACGCAGACCCACCGCCAGGCAACCATCGCCGAGCAACCATCGCCAGGCAACCACCTGGGCAGCTCGGTGCAGCTTAGATGTCCTGCTCAACTGACATGCAGAAGGGTCATATGTGTGTGTGTGTGTGTGCTGGGTCCATCGCTCAGGGACCACCACCATCTTCACACAAGCTAAACCCTAAACTTGTGATATTTCAAACTTTAATGTCCTTGCAGTTACTTACCAGCTGATTCTGAAACAAGCAGAAAGTCCTGAAGTGTTTTTTTTTCTTGTGTGTTTTTTTTTTGTTTCCTCTCCCACTGCCAGGAAAGCCTGTGGTTTTACTTATCCACAGAAACGCTGTATTAGGGACGTTTTACACAGTATGCTACCATATTTATATTTTCTAAATAAATCTCTCCCATTAATACTGAATATGCGTATGTGATGGGTGTTTTATATCGCATCAGAGTACATCTCGGTTCCTTCAGTGTGAGGAGTTGGTCTCTGAGGGCTAAATAAGGCCATAGATTTTATTGGTTGACACCATGCTATGGTTCAGGTGATGGCTATGTGCCAATGACTTGTTTAAACCAATGAAAACACTCTTATTTGTTGCTGTGTGAGATGTCCACGCTAGAGAAGCTCCAGAATGTTCTATTATTAGCTGTACGCTGAATTCGCCAAGCATTAATGTACGAGCACATCAATCACACCTAAATGCTACAGCAGAAAACCACAACAGCCACATAAAGGTTTCTTTCTGAATTTTTTTTTCATGCTTTACAGCTGAAATTTTAAAACCTTTTCACATATTCACAAATCAATTTAGGACATGCACTCACTGAAATGAACATGATTAGTGCTTTATGTAGCCTTATGACACCAGTGCAGGACTTGTTAAGCTTCGTATCTGCATTATGAAGCTGCATATAATGTAAAGCACTAATGACTCTCCTTCATCCTTCTGTTCTTTTTGTGAACGGCCAACATTTCTCTTCACACAGATATGGGGAAAAATTAAATAAAAACAAATCAGCCGGTTTTCAAACAATCGAGTATATTCCTGATTGAGTCTGACAAAAGTGGACACACCATACATGACGTCCTAGTTTATCATGCACCAAAAAATACACACATGCACATACAACACATACGCGCACTCTCACACACATGCTCACACGCACACTCACACATGCACATACAACACATACGCGCACTCTCACACATGCTCACACACGCACACACACACACATGCACATACAACACATACGCGCACTCTCACACACTCATACTCTCACACACACGCACACACACACACTCACACACACTCACACATGCACATACAACACATACGTGCACTCTCACACACATGCTCACACACGCACACACGCTCTCACACACACACGCACACACACACACACACTCACACACACATGCTCACACGCACACACACTGACAGTCACATTCTTTCTCACATACATACACACGCGCACACTCACACAGTATTTCAGACTCTCACACACTCACACACACACACACACACTGCTATCTTATAAGCTGAAGCAGGCAGAGTTTTTGGACGCACCTGTTCAGTTTGAGGACAGAAATCAAAGCAGCTTTCTCCCTTTTCTCCCTTCTCTGTTCTAGAAACAGCACAACTGCCTCAGCGCATGGAGAGAATGGCAGAGTTGCATAAATAATACTTCAGTATAATCTGAATTTAGCACACTGTAGTTTTACTCCTAATGCCATTAAAGAAGCACAGCACACACTACCTCTTAAACATGCTATGCCATGTGCTAGTGACCACGTGGGGACATTGCTGCTTTAGTATTTATCTTAAAATGAATGCTTGGATCCATATGCTGTCATCAGAAATTGCAAAGAAAGATCACACTATGTGGTACCATTAACCTTAACACACACTGTTATGTCCTAGACAGGCTTGTCTCACTCAATCTGATCAACACACACACACACAGACACACACACACACGTGCACACACCCTCCAGTATTGTATCTGCTCCATCTGTCATTTTTTCTTTTTCAGTGTAAAAAAATGTTTTAAATGTCCCTGCTTAGAGAAACATTTCCCATGATGCAGTGCAAAGACCTGGAACTCACAACATTCTGCCCTGAGGGCGATTCGGGCCTCAGAAACACATCATTTCAAAAGACCCCCCCCCCCCCCACACACACAAAATACACCCCTTAAAAACAGCCAAAGGTCTGATTGGATATTAAGTGTCCCGCCCCGTAGGCTGTAAGCTCCAATCAGGGAACATTCCCAGAAATTCCAGTCAATCACAGGCCCTCATGTTACCTGGGTCTACTGGCTCAGGGAGCTAAGCAGCACATTAATACAAAGCTCAGTCACACAGCCTGTTAAATGCACATACACTTGCATCCTCATGCACACCCACACTCCGGACATACAGACAGACTGGCAGACAGACAGACAGATGGACAGACCCTTAGAAACGAGTATAAAACGTGGAAGTAAATCTGTGCTCTCGGGAAGAAAACGATCGGAAACACGCAGAACGCCAAGCACTGCCTGCGGCGCCCTGTTTGAGCTGGGAGCTCAGAACACAACGGCAGGCCACTCCAGGGCCTTCCATGACATCACCGGTGATGCATGATGGACTACTGGCAGTTCAAGCTCCCACCCACCCCCCCCCCCCCCCCCCGCCCTTTACCACTACCTCCTTTCCTTTCTTTAAATGATTATGCTTTTTACAAATTAAATGATAAGGATTCCCCTTCCCTCCGATACACAAAAAGACAGGAACTTTCATGCAGTGTGTGTTTGTTTCCCTCGGGAGAGGGGGATCTTCAGAACTGCGACGCACTGCTGGGATCACACTGAAGTAGTCGCACGATGGAGGGATCGCTTTTGGCACCTTTGATGAATTCCTCCAGAGAGAGCTTGCCTGGAGGAGGGGGAGAGAGAGAGGGAGTGGGAGAGAGAGGGAGAGAGAGGGAGTGGGAGAGAGAGGGAAAGAGAGAGAGAGGGAGAGAGGGAGCAGAAGAGAGAGGGAAAGAGAGGGAGCGAGATAAGGAATGACAGATGGAGAAGAGGAACAGTGAAATAGAGTGGTTAGGAGGACAGAGACTATCATTAATTGCATCACATATGAACTTGCTGGTCATCACCACTCTCCCTTAATTCCTCCAAGACTTCAGAAAGTCTGTAAGGCAGTAAGATTTCAGAAAGTCTGTAAGGCAGTAAGATTTCAGAAAGTCTGTAAGGTAGTAAGATTTCAGAAAGACAGTAAGGTAGTAAGATTTCAGACAAGACTGTAAGGTAGTAAGACTTCAGAAAGACTGTAAGGTAGTAAGATTTCAGACAAGACTGTAAGGTTGAAACTGCTGTAACTCTCTCTCTCTCTCATATGGCCTTGTCTTATCCTGCTGGCCTCTGTTAATTCCCCCCCCCCCCCACCCCAAAGCAATGTTACCCCATCCACCCACACCCACCCCTGTAATGCCCCCCCCCCCCCCCCCGACTCACCGTCATTGTTCAGGTCCATCTGCCTGAAGATCTTGTCTGTCCTCTTCTCAGGAGTGGCCTCGTCGTCTGGCATCTTCATCACCGTGGAGACCATCTTATAGATCGCCTGGGGGACAGAGAGGGAGAGAGGGAGGGCAGGAGTGAGACAAAACAGAAGGAGAAAGAGAGAAACAGAGAGACAATTGCCAAATGGTAACACAGCCAAAACGATACCACCGCCACATTTGCATTACAAATAATGATGAATCCAGTAAAATTTAACTCTGTAATCCATGGGCACCTGAAACACCACCCCTACTCCCCCCCTCACTCCCCCCCCAACTCATCAAATCTCAGCGAAACTATCTGTATGGACCAGTAGCATTAAGGTAAGTGGAAATCCAGCTTAATTGTATTTTTGGGTGAACTGCCCCTTTAAGTAAGACATTTAAAAAAGGTCTGACCCCTGCAAAGAACGAGGACAGTGTGAATGAACTACAGCTCCCAGCATGCCCTCCTCCTCCTCTGACCCACCTCCACGATCTCCAGCATCTCCTCGCGGCTGATGTAGCCGTTGCCGTCCAGGTCGTACATGCTGAAGGCCCACTTGAGCTTCTCCTCCAGCTTGCCGCGCGACGTGACGCTCAGTGCGATGATGAACTCCCGGAAGTCGATGGTGCCATCGGCGTTGGTGTCGAAGGTGCGGAAGACGTGCTCGGCGAACTTGGAGGCGTCGCCGTACGGAAAGAAGTTGGCGTAGATCTTCTTGAACTCCTCCACGTTGAGGTTCCCGCTGGGACAGTCCTTCAGGAAGCCCTGCAGAAGAAAGTGTGAAAAATGATTTAGGAATAATAGTTTATGAATTATGGTTCATGAATAATGATTTATGAATAGTGGTTTATGAATTGCGCTGCAGTCTTGCAGCTTTTTTCTGCAGCCTGTCTGTGCTGAAATGAAAGATGGTACACTAGTGTGTCCTCCAGCCTGATGGAGGCGCTGTGCTCACCTTGTACCACTCCTGCAGCTCGTGGTCGGAGAATTCGGTGTTGTTCCGCAGGTCCTGGAGCACCTCAGGCCTGAGCTTGCTGTTCTGCTTCCCCATGGCGACAAGTCTCTCTCCCCCTGATCAAATCAGAGCCACCCACAGTCAACAACCAACCAATCACAGAGCCTGGGTCCAAACATTCCCACCCCAACCAGCCAAGTTAGTTTAGGGTCACAACCAATCACATTGCCTTTCCAGACAACTTCAGACCACTTAACTGAACATTCTAATGCTGAAGTAACAATCACTGCTGGTGACTGAAAGCAGTGGCGTTCTGGAACACTGACTTAGAATTCAGCAAAAAACAAAAACAAAGAAACATTCCAAAAAGGCCTACAACACTTCAGAGGGTTAATGGCCTTCAACTGCAACATCAGCCAGAGGTTGAAAACGCCCCCACCCTCCGGATGTCAACACCTGCACTCCTGACTTAACCTGCCATACAACGTGGCCCACCCCCGCCGACAGCTGCCTCACAGGGGTGCCCCACCCCCACCACTGACAGCTGCGTCACGGGGGCAAAATCACAAGAATTAATTCTGAAATTAGATTACTGGATGCAAATCCATGGACTTGACCTCATTAACAAACCCCCCCCCCCATGCGTTTCCCCCCAGAGCCAGAGAGGAGCAGGGGGGTGCGGGGGTGAGGGGTACACCCTTACAAACCACAGTGAGGGGAGCTGCATCTGTTCACTGCTTGGAAACACAGCCAATAATAATTTTGTTGCGTGTGCACAAACTGCTTTCCAGACATTTCACTTTGCAGACACATTTTACTGATTTCTGTATTTTACTCTCTACCCACAGTTCTGCCACTAGAGGGAGGTATTTTACTCTCTACTTATTGTTCTGTCACTAGAGGGAAGGCAGGCTAACACTGTGCAGATGCTGACTTGGACAAAGGCGCAATTCTTACTGCAACTGAATAAAACCTTTTTTTTCCTTCTCAATGATCCAGTGGTAACAGAGTATGTCTAGGGAAGGCCATATTACATTTCACTGGCCTTCCATAGACATACCAAAAACTGTCCAAGTCTCTCTACCATATACTGTCCTAGACTCTGCCATGTACTGTCCTAGTCTCTATACCATACACTGTCCTAGACTCTGCCATATACTGTCCTAGTCTCTATACCAAAAACTGTCCTAGTCTCTATACCATACACTGTCCTAGACTCTGCCATATACTGTCCTAGTCTCTATACCAAAAACTGTCCGAGTCTCTATACCATACACTGTCCTAGACTCTGCCATACCCTGTCCTAGTCTCTATACCAATACTGTCCTAGTCTCTATACCATAAACTGTAAGGGACTCTGCCACATTGTCCTCATCTCTGCCATATTCTGCCCCAGTCTATATGACACATATTACCCTTGGAGAACACAAACTGTCCAAGATTCTACAGCACACGTTGCCCTAGTCTCTATTTCACAAACTCTATGGTACACACTGTCATTTGCCATATACTCTATGGTACAAAATATTCTAATCTTTATAGCACATACTCTATGGTACACATTACCCTAGTCCCTATGGTACATACTCTATGGTACAACACTGTTCTAATCTTTATGGTACATACTCTATGGTTCACACTCTCCTAATCTTCATGAAGCATACTCTATGGTACACACTGTCCTAATCTCTATGGTACATACTCTATGGTACACACTGTCCTAATCTCTATGGTACACACTGTCCTGATCTCTATGGTACACACTGTCCTAATCTCTATGGTACATACTCTATGGTACACACTGTCCTAATCTCTATGGTACATAGGGCCACAGGTTGGCCCAACAGGAGGTGCCTTCATAAATGTCTGTGTGATCTCTCCCTTTCCTCCCACTCCAAGATCTCTGATACGTCCCGAGTTTCAGATTTTTCCTGATTCTCCTTGAGCTGGGAGAACAGGCAGGGTGGGGCGGGGAGGGGGGCAAGTTTGGGGCAGGTTTTTACTAAAGATACCACGCGGGGTCAAGTCCTGACCCAGATCAGCAAGGAGATTCTGTGAGTGCCCCTCCGGGGAAATCAGATAATCGCGGCGGTAAAAATAAGATCCAGGCTGTGTCCTTGGTGGCGGTGAGTCCCCCGGTCCGATGGCGAAGGGCGAACTGCAAACGGCGCGGAATTAAATATAAAACGCAATTTCCAAAATTAGGCCCCCAGCGGAGATGGCTGACACACTCTCTGAAACCCCGCCCCCAGATCCCTCGAGGAACATCACACAGTCACTCTTCTGAGCGTAGCTGCACACTCGCCAATTATCACAGTTACGAAGTCAAAATAAACGTAGCTGTGCCAAATTACCTAATTACACTCACCGTAGTGACTGTGGCAAGAGAGAGAGTTTCAGTGAGGTGATTTAGCTCCTGTGTTCTGTGTGTGTGTGTGCGTGTGTGCCTGTGTGTGTGTGTGTGTGTGTGCATGTGTGCGTGTGTGCGCGTGTGTGTGCGTGTGCATGTGTGTGTGCATGTGTGTGTGTGTGTGTGTGTGTGTGTGTGCGCGTGTGCATGTGTGTGTGTGCGCGCTCGTGTGTGCATGTGTGTGTGCGTGTGTGTGTGTGCGCTCGTGTGTGTGCGTGTGTGTGTGTGTGTGTGTGTGTGTGCGCGTGCCACAGCACTAACCGTACCCCAATACTCCACACCTCTAACTGTACCCCGATATGCCACAGCACTAACTGTACCCCGATATGTCACAGCACTGACTGTACCCCGATATGCCACTGCACTGACTGCACCCCGATATGTCACAGCACTAACTGTACCCCGATATGTCACAGCACTAACTGTACCCCGATATGTCACAGCACTAACTGCACCCCGATATGTCACAGCACTAACTGTACCCCGATATGTCGCAGCACTAACTGTACCCCGATATGTCGCAGCACTAACTGCACCCCGATATGTCACAGCACTAACTGTACCCCGATATGCCACAGCACTAACTGCACCCCGATATGTCACAGCACTAACTGTACCCCGATATGCCACAGCACTAACTGCACCCCGATATGTCACAGCACTAACTGCACCCCGATATGTCACAGCACTAACTGCACCCCGATGTCACAGCACTAACTGTACCCCGATATGTCACAGCACTAACTGTACCCCGATATGCCACACCTCTAACTGTACCCCGATATGTCACAGCACTAACTGTACCCCGATATGTCACAGCACTAACTGCACCCCGATATGTCACAGCACTAACTGTACCCCGATATGCCACAGCACTAACTGCACCCCGATATGTCACAGCACTAACTGTACCCCGATATGCCACAGCACTAACTGCACCCCGATGTCACAGCACTAACTGTACCCCGATGTCACAGCACTAACTGCACCCCGATGTCACAGCACTAACTGTACCCCGATATGTCACAGCACTAACTGTACCCCGATATGCCACACCTCTAACTGTACCCCGATATGTCACAGCACTAACTGTACCCCGATATGTCACAGCACTAACTGCACCCCGATATGTCACAGCACTAACTGTACCCCGATATGTCACAGCACTAAATGTACCCCGATATGCCACTGCACTGACTGCACCCCAAACCCCCACGCTGTGCATGGATCTGCTCCTCTGTCAGAGCAGGGAGCAGACAGGCTGCTAACTCCCAGCGCCTGTGGTCACGCTGGAGTGGGTCATTACGTCATTACTGCCACAGGACGCACAAATTAGCCTTCTCCCTTCTCCCACTTTCAGCCACACCCGCCAGTCCCATCTTCCCCCGTTCCATTTGTGGTTTCCCACAGAAGCGATTCTGCTGATGCAATCAGGACTGAACGCGCATGACCGAGTCTTCCATCCGATCTCTGCCCTGTGGCACCAAACGCACAGAGATTACAGCACCTGCACCGTCCTACCTTCGCACAAAAAACAGCCACGGCCAGGGGAAAGAGCTGATCCCGTCAGAGCTAAGGCACAGCTAATCAACACACGCACAAATCCTGGTCCTCACCAGCACCGGGCTTCAGAACCAGGCCTGGAGGTATCACCAGACCGACTGCTGGACCGTCAAAGGAAAGGCAGGGTTTAATTGGCTAAAGAGGCCTGGATATGGTGTCATAGAAAGCACATGATATTCACCTCTGTGACATCACAATTGGATGGTGTCAATGCTCCATTCAGGTGGGGCGGGGCTGACATCACAGATTCTATACACTCAGCAGACAGTCAGCTCCTGTTTTCTCCCCACCCCACCTACCTCTCAAAAACAGGAAGTCCTCGCAGGGAGCAGGAAATTCTGCTGCTCTATCACATGCACGAAACGTCCACCGCCGCAGTGCTATCCTTGAGCAGACCCCTTACCTTTCAGAATGAAATTATAATTATGATGCTTCAGCTTTGATGGCAGGGAGTATCAGGTGTGACTACAGCACTGATACACAGAGCTACAGAGAGGTCATGACCCCTAAGTCCCTGAATACAGGAGCTTTGCGTTACGAGTAGAGATCATAGTCCTGCTGATAGCCCTGTGCTCATAAACACATACAGGGACCACCGTGAGCAGCTATGACCTCCCCGATCTCCTTCCATCCCAGCGAACGTCTGCCCCCTCAGGACTACAGTCTGACTTCCACACAAACTCCATGAAAGAGGGGACTGTCTGAGAAAAAGAGAGACAGCCAGAGGGAGGGAGGGGCCAGAGAAAGAGAGAAAGAAGGAGAAAGGGAGAGAGAGAGTGAGGGAGAAGGGGAGAGAGGGAAAGTGAGGAAGAAGGAGAAAGGGAGAGAGAGGGTGAGGGAGAGAGGGAAAGTGAGGAAGAAGGATAAAGGGAGAAAGGGGGTGAGGGAGAAAGGAGGGAGGGAAAGTGAGGGAGAAGGGGAAAGAGGAGAGAGAAATAGTGAAGAGGTTTTGAATGGGTAGGAGGGTTGCGATAAAGGATTTATGGATAAAAAAGGAAAAAATAACAATCACAGTGCTGCACAAGCCTGACACTGGGAGGGGCAGTGTGCCCTTTGTTCACTAATACAGGACAGAGGAACGCCCCCTTTCACAAACCCCGCCCATTTGTGAAACTCCACCCCCTTTCACAGCCACCCCCGTCCCCCCAGATCCTCCCAACTAGTTGTCCTTTTCACCAATAAAATCAGAACCTGAATTTAGGCCTGAGAAAGCAAGATTGAGTGGAGTTAACAGGGTAATCACCAACTTTAATTCATCAATTAAGCGTGAGTACATTGCCATACATTCCCCAATTAGCGATCACTCTTATCCAGAGAAAACAGGCTCGAGTGCAAAGATCGGGGGTGGAAGCGCAGTAATTTCCTAATGGGGAAAGCATCATTAGAGAACAGCAAGGGCCAGGACTGTAAACTTACCAAACTGCTTATCAGCTACCCTACTGATCTGCATTAAACTGCTTCACACAAACAAGAAACAAGGGCATGCTCAGTGACAGTAAATAGTTACACTCTGTCCGGCGTTCGGGCGGGTAAAAGTGCTAGAGGCGGTCAGGGTGGAGGTGTCGATGTTCAGTCTGAAAAAGCGGGTCTTTGAGTAACGGTGAAACAATGCGGTCGCATACATAGGCCCTACCTAACTCTCCCGCAGACTTACACACATGCTATCATACCGCGAGCAACACACGCTCCACAGTACATTAATTCCGCCCCGCTGCACGACCACAACCTCGCTGTGACTCGGAAATCACCGCTAATGTCTCTAAATTACTGCACTTCCTGAGGCTACCGCAAGCACCTCCGAGCCATTTTAACACACAAATGTAATGCATAGAGTTTTCCTCACGCTCATGCGCAGTAAAAATGCCTAACAGTGCACGAGTATGAACGATATCGCACTCTGTAAGAGTCGATTTAACACTGAACATTTTACCGTGTAAAGAAGCGACGTGTGTAACCGTAACTTCCCCACATCTACAGGCCGTTCGTGTTGAATATATTCAAACGCATGCTGCCACCAGAGCGATTTTGAATGATTGGTTGACTTAAATACCATCGTGACGCCAGTCCGAGCAGTAAACATTTGCGTTTATCCGAAATACCGCTAGAGGAATTCAACTAAAGACCATTTGAACACAGCTATCGTGCGTTCATTTAATTGCTAGAATTAGCAAACTTAATGATGCTTTATTTTGTACTGGAAATAAATCACGAAAATTACACCGCAATAAAAGCGCGCAAGGGAACCCCTCTCCCACGACGCTCTCTCTATTAAAAATGGATTTAAACAGGCCCGAGCATTCGGGTGTGCGACGAGCCTCATCACGCGCCCAGCCCAGGTCCGGCTGTCACTTTAAGCTCCGCGCTGCACGCGGTACTGGGACGGGGGGAGGCGATACGCAACACAATCGGAGAAGAGACAATATGCCGGGCAACACTGCGCAGAGCATCGCAGTGAAACGAATAATGTCACTTACTCCAGTGTATCCATCTCGTAAGAGTACATGAGATCACAGCACAGGGAGTGTATTTTTTTGTATTGACGACAGCTAATAGTAACGATGTACCCATTCAGTTGTTTTGCAGCTAAATGTAGGCCTATGTAATATTTATGTGACTAGAAACATACTGGAGACACTGGAAATGTAATCAACCGTTTACACGGGAATAAATACTGATTCGGCCATGCGACGGCTGGCAAAGCTACTAACTCATTGCTCCGACGCGTTTCATATTCTAACCAGATGAAGGATAATGACAGACGATCGTTCATCTTACCGTGTGATACTGGCCCGGCTCCCCGTCAGCGTGGAAAATATGGTTATATTTGCGTGAGGATAGAGAGAGAGAGAGTGAGCGACAGAGGAAGAGAGAGAGCGAGAGAGAGAGAGAATACGTGATGCCACAGGAGATCTACTGCTCCTCTTTGCAAACCATGCTGTGGTGTCCCGCGGAAACGAACCTTTGTGAGTGCTTCCACGGGGAATGATGCGAGGAGGAGAGGAGGAACTCTTATCCTCAGATCCAGTGGATGAAACGGGGGGGGGGGGGGGGGGCGGGGGGGTTGTGTGATGCTGGCAAGATTACGTCGTGGCGTTTCCAGACAGCTGCCGCTTCGCAGGTGGGCGTCACTCTGCCGTGAAGGCGCGCGGAGGCAGTATCTCCCTTTCTGCCAGTGCTTGTGTTCTAGGCTATTCAAGATCAGTCGTGTGGTATGCTTGAAAGATAAATTCTTTTAAAAACTTGTCTGTGGTACTATCACTCCACCGCAGTTTTTAGAGATATTAGGTCAAAAATGTATTATTATTATTATTATTATTATTATTATTATTATTATTATTATTATTATTATTAGTTGTAGTAGTAATAATGTTGCTGTTGTTATAATATTGCAAATAATAATAACAATAATAATTATAATAATAAATGTTTTATTGTTATTAGTAGTAGTTGTGGTATTGTTGTTGTAATAAGAATAATAATAATAAAAAATAATAAATATTTTTATTTTTGTTATATTATTATTAGTAGTAGTAGCAGCAAGAGGATTGTTATTGTTCTATCCCTGTATGTATTACTTTTGTTGTTTAAATACAATAATAATGTTTTGTGATAACACGTTTTGATGCATAAAATGCGGATTAAGCTATAAGCCATAATAAGCTATAAGTGTCTTGATTATGATGAAATATGAAGAGCTGATGCCCCTCTCACACCCAGGGCCTGGAGCAGGCTGAGTGCACACATCATTAATATCAGAACATTACAGTCCAGCTAGTTACAGCTACTGTGAGTCTGTGATGATGATGATGATGATGATGGTGATGATGATGGTGATGGTGATAATGATGATTGTGAGCCCTGTTAGAGCTGATTATTATTGTGTAGTGTTTATGAATGCGCGCTGTTAAATTGTGACACCTCCCCACGCCATTATGCCACTATATATCGGATTGCTATCCTTGGGGCTATCCCCCCCCCCCCTCCACCCCCATCTCTCTCTCTCTCTCCCTCTCCCCCCTCTCTCCCCATCTTTCTCTTTCTCCCTCTCTCTCTCTCTCTCTCCCCCTCCTCTCTCTCTCTCATCTCTCTCCCTCTCTCCCCCCCTCCCCATCGCTCTCTCTCTCTCTCCCTCTCTCCACCCCTGTCTCTCTCTCTCTCTCTCTCTCTCTCTCTCTCTCTCTCTCTCTCCCCTCTCTCCCCCTCGTCTCCCATCCCTCTGGGAGACACAGGGAAGTTAAATATGTACCTGAGCGGTCACATTAGGTCGGTAAGTCATCTGAAGCGATCGTCTCGGGGACCCTGAAGCCCTTCTCTCCGGCGAGGCTGCCGCGCAGGGTCAAGCCCAGGGAACTCACGGGCGGAGGGAGCCCCGCTCACGCACAGGCACCCGGGAAACTTTCATCGAAACCTCGAGACGGCTTACCACAACGCGGCTTGCTTACTGGTGTAGATGAAGAGCCTGGGATGCCGGTGGCCTCCTGGTTATCCCGAGCCCAGGGGCAGTATCGGCAGCGTTGGGTCCTGCAGCGGCTGAAGGGCCTCGCTCCGCACGCAGATATTACAGGCTCACCGCCTGCGTTCCTCTGAGCTACTCAACCCGATTTTACTCGGGAAGATGTCCCCCTGGACGGACAGCACGTAAAGTGTAGGTGTGAGAGGGTCTGCTGCTGATGCTGATTAAACAGGGGCTGTGGTGAAAGAGGTGGTCGAGCCCGAGGTGTTGCGCAACGCGCGGGCTGCAGTGGAGCGGCGGGACTGCAGCCCGCGCGGCTTCCATTTTTTAATGAGTTAATTTCCCCTCCCATCAATCAGTGCCACTGCAGGTCCTTAAAAATAGTGTTTTATTTGAGGTCTGTGGGGGAATGAATTCATCAGGTTTTCTGACACTCTTGGCCCTGTTTTTCAGAGCAGGGCATGGGCGTGGTGAAGCGGGAGCGTCTGGTGAATGTTGGTATATTCGGAACCAGAGGCACACCTGGGAACTGGGCTGGATTATTCTGAATATATTATCAGTGGGGGGGGGGTCATGCGGCTGGTTTAATCAAGACATTCTTTTGCAGGAGGTACAGATTTGGCCTCCATTTCATTTCAGCCATAATTTGGCACACCTGATTCTACTGTGTGCCTCCCCAGTCAGCAACAGCTGACTTCCTGTTGCTCAATACACCCCCAGTGTTAAAAGTAAAAATGACATGTAAAAGTGAATGATATCAAAATACACTAGATTCATAAAATGGCAAATCTGTATGATATGTATGTATGACATGTAAATGGCTCCAGAACTCATGTTTGATGCAGACTGCCTGTTACAGTCAAACCAGTTGCGCAAGAGTCACCACAAAAGACCATCAGTGACGATGGTCGGCAGTGTAGCACAGTGGGTAAGGAAGTGGACTTGTGACCGGAAGGTCATAGGTTCAATTCCTGGGTAGGACACTGCCATTATAACCTGAATTGCTTCAGTATGCATCCAGCTGTATAAATGGATACAGTGTAGAATGCTGTGTTAAAGTTGTGTAAGTCATTCTGGATAAGAGCGTCTGCTAAATACCTGTAATGCACGCTATGACTGGGTTCCAGGCTGTTGGTCTCTTGGCGATGGGCTGAGATCGGTGTTTGTTTGCTTTTGTCTGTGACCATACACTCCCTCCGTACGGTCTGCCGTGCTAACAGAACAAAAAACCCATTTCCTGCCCTCCCCAGGCGGGATGTGAGGAATGCTCAGAGCTCGGTTCTTGGCTCGGTCTTCACCGGGCTCACCGTTAATCGAAACCATTCACACTTCCGTGCAAATTTGCAGATTAGCCTTCATCTTCGCCGAAATTCCCCGAGCGCTGGCTTCTCCCAATTACGGAGGACCCCTGGATTCTCTGCAAATCCATCTCTCCCTCTCCGGGGACCCAAATTCGCGAGTCAAATGCGGGCGTGTGGAAAATGTGCTTTTCTGTTTGTGGGATTCGGGAGGGAGGGAGGGAGGGGAGAGGGAGGGAGGGAGGGAGGGGACAGCCAGATGGATGCTCTGCGCTCTTCCCCAGGTCAGGAAGTCCAGCCTGGGCGCAGAGTGCACGGAGGCAGGTCACTGATGAGCACCTCAGGCTCAGTCAGGCGCTGTCCCCAGGGCTGGCAGTGGGACGGTGTGGCTTCCAGAGATGGGTGACTGGACCGGGACAAGAAAGCGGCTCATTTTGTCTTTCCATTTTTGGGAAAACTGCCATTATTATTATTATTATTAAACTGATGCACAACAGCCTGATTTGCCTGACAAAGCATTGGACTGCAGTCCAGCGGATTAACTCCCCCACCCCCGAAATCCCACAAAGGCCGTTTGGAAGGAGCTCCTCTCATTGGTGGAATGTAATTGATTGTGCTGAGCAGTAATTGAGCTTCGAGGAGCAGACCCCAGCACAGGGAAAGCGTTCACAGTACTTCATAATTCACAGTCTCATAATTACAGAAATGTGTTAAAATAACTGATGACCCAGTTTACAAAATATTTAATCTTTAATGTTATAAGTGTGAGAAATGTGTCTGAAATACTCAGGGCTATCATTGACTATGTGTGTGTGTGTGTGTGTGTGTGTGCCATGTAAGGTGTAAAATAGTCACTGGCTCTTCTGTAGTACTGTGTGGCCTGTAGGGTTTAAAATAGTCACAGACCCTCCTGTAGTACTGTGTATGGCCTGTAGGGTGTAAAATACTCACTGGATCCCCTGTAGTAGTATTGTGTGTGGGTTGTAGGGTGTAAAATACTCACTGGATCCCCTGTAGTAGTACTGTGTGTGGGTTGTAAGGTGTGAAATACTCACTGGATCCCCTGTAGTAGTACTGTGTGTGGGTTGTAGGGTGTAAAATACTCACTGGCTTGTGGGTCAGTGAATTGATGTTCAGTACACACGTGTCACAGTCTCTGGAGCCAGTTGCCTGAAGGGGGGGGGGGGGGGGGCGGCGGGTCAGGCTCGGGGGGTGTGAGGGTTCTCACGGGGGATTCTGATGTTGTGTTGCAGCGTGTGGGTCCAGCTGCTGACTGGTGCTCAGGCCTGCTGACTGTAAATGAGTGAATCTGCCTCAGCATGACACACTGATAATTAAGCTCATAAATACTGCCTGTCAGGTGTTCGTCTTAGCGTTGCCCTGGGAGACGATTGTGCATTTCAAGGCCGGGAAATGCAAAAATCAATGTCTGTCTCCTGAATATTAATGACACTGTCCGACACAATGTTTTATAGAGGCAGGAGCAGATGAGAAAGAGAAGGGCAGTTAACAAGAACAACAAGAGCTGAATAACTCTTCCTTGAAGCACATTTTTTTGTGTACAGAAAAATCCCAGATATCAGTGTGTAATTGTGTCATCTCTAATAATTCTGCCTTGTCCAGCTTCTTACAGAATTAATCCAACAAAAAAAAATCACCCTTTTTACATGTTCAGTCTGTGCTTGTAACACCAGCAGTCTACACCCTACGCACAGAGGCACACGTTGTCTGTGCCCCATCTGTTAGCGTCAGCTAGCCTGTGAACTGCAGCATGTTAGCGGTAGTGAACCTGTTAGCTTTAGCATGTTAGCTTTAGCTTGCATGTTAGCTGTAGCGCACCCTTTTCACTTTAGCATGTTAGCTTTAGCCTACCTGTTAGCTGTGGTGCACCTGTTAGCTTTAGCATGTTAGCTTTAGCCTACCTGTTAGCTGTGGTGCACCTGTTAACTTTAGCATGTTAGCTGCAGCGCACCTGTTAGCTGTAGCATGCTAAATTTAGCCTGTCTGTAGACTGAGCTTGGGCTATGAATAACGGATGGTACAGTGGTGCTGGGCTATTAAAAACGAAAACAGACTTTTGGGGATTCATTCCCTGACAGGAATGCCAAACTGGGCCAGCCAGGCATGATGCTCCTGCAGTCTCTCTCACTCAGAACACACCACATGGAGCATATCACATCTGGACATGTGCAGTGAGGATAATAATAATAATAATAATAATAATAATAATAATAATAATAATAATAATAATAATAATAATAATAATAATAATAATAATACTCACCTCAGACACACCATGCCATGCAGACAGACAGCACTCAATAGAGACAAGAAGCTCCATCTAGCCCCTCCTATGAGCTTCATTGAAAATACCAACTTTATTATGTTTTGCTTGGGCTCAAAGTTTATTAGGTTTGTACACTACAATGAAACCAACCTCACCAGGAATATGAATAGAAATAACTTTTCATAAGGACACCACTGTCATGTGACCTTTCTCAAAATTAGTTATTTCTCCCCTAAGTTTGGAAGAGCCAGTTGTTTACAGTGATCTTCAGAGATGAGTTCACTTGTCACACCTCTTAGTGACAAGAACAAAATGTTTTCAGTTTCGTCGCACTGACCAACCTTGAACATCATATTGAATTTGGAATAACAATGTGATTCAGAGAAAGAGCTGGGTAGCTTTTAAGCAGCATAGAATAGTTTTAAATAAGCAGTTAGTCTGATACTAACACACAGTATAACACAGATTCTGGGCCAGGGTAACACACACACAGGCACACACACATCCAGTTTCTCAATCACAGGATACCTTCCTGTCTCATTCGTAAAGAAATTGTTTACTCACTCACACACACGCACACACACACATTCACTCACACACGCAAACACACACACACACACATACGTGCATGAATGAAATTTGCTGCACAGGAATTGGAGAGCTCCTCAACTCATGCTCGGTTGACAGGGTGAAGGGGATTGACTGCTTAACGGAAACCTGGTTTATGAGGAAGAAGCGGGACAGGGTGGGGCAGGGTGGGGAGGAGCAGGGCAGGGCAGGGCAGGGTGGGGAGGAGCAGGGCGGGGGAGGAGCAGGGCAGGACGGGGCAGGGCGGGGAGGAGCAGGGTCGTGTGGGGCCCGGCTCTACAGCATCAAATAACTTCCACTGTAGGCGGGGAGAGAGTGGAGAGAGCGGGAAGGAGACAGAGAGAGAGGGAGGATGAAAGAGAGAGGGGGAGAGGTACTCAGGGAAAGTAATGAAGGAGACAGAGATGAGAGGAGGAATAAGAGGGAGGGTAAGAGCGCCGGATGAAAGGCACACAGATGAGAGAAGACAATCATACAGAGGAAGAGAAGTGAAGGAAGGAAAGAGGGGGAGGGGAGGGAGAAGCAGAGATGTTAGACTGTCAGCTCAGTGTGCTGAAGCAGCTCTGCAGAAGCTGCAGTCCATTCCCGGAGGTACCTGATCCGTTTCTGGATTTCATGCAAGCTACAAAATTTGATCAGCCCCCCGTCATACATGTGATCTTCAAAATATCTCTACCAGCATTTACTGATGAGCTCATAGAGCAGAGCTGAAGACTGTAACCCGTGGGGTGGGGGGGTGGGGGGGGTAAGGGTCTCGCTTTCCAGCAGACTCCTGGAACCCTGAGGGGTTATCTTTGGGGGGGGGAGGGGGGGGGCATTCCAGTTGCCATAGGAACCATATCAAGATGCTTCCAACCTGATAAATCCTGTGAAATGCACAGAACCCCCCCCTCCCCCTCCATCTCCCACCCACCGATGGGCCACCCTCAGCAGCCTGTCACCATGGAGACGGCTTTCCCAAAAGCTGCAAGCCAGTTTTTTTTTGTTATAATAATTTTAGATAAACATGGAAGGTGGTGTGGTATTAGTTATTTATTTATTCTTTAATAACACTTGATTAGATAACATGTACATGAAATATATAAATGGATGAATAATATACACTTACTTTTCTCTCTACAGCACTGATCTCTCTACAGCACTGATCTCCCCACAGCACTGATCTCTCTACAGCACTGATATCTCCACAGCACTGATCTCTCTACAGCACTGATCTCTCCACAGCACTGATCTCCCCCACAGCACTGATATCTCCACAGCACTGATCTCTCTACAGCACAGATCTCCCACAGCACTGATCTCTCTAGAACACTGATCTCCCCCACAGCACTGATCTCCCCCACAGCATTGATCTCCCCCACAGCACTGATATCTCCACAGCACTGATCTCTCTACAGCACTGATCTCCCCCACAGCACTGATATCTCCACAGCACTGATCTCTCTACAGCACTGATCTCCCCACAGCACTGATCTCCTCCACAGCACTGATCTCCCCACAGCACTGATATCTCCACAGCACTGATCTCTCTACAGCACTGATCTCCCCCACAGCACTGATCTCTCCACAGCATTGATCTCCCCCACAGCACTGATCTCTCCACAGCACTGGTAGAGTTTGACCGTGTGATGGCATTTATGCTCTTCAGTGTGAGTGCGGTTCTGGTTCTGGATCAGCGGGCATTTGGCACTGCTGAGATTTTAACGTCACGCAGTTCTGTGCGGTTAAAGGGTGAAGCCTTCAGTCTTCGGTCTTAAGTGACATATTATCTCCTGCTTTAAGTCCTTCCTGAAAAATCTCTCTTTTTACACATGCTGTTATTGGGCCTCAATCACAAAACATTTCTTAAATTATTACTTATGTTCCAATGAAAAACCAATATGGGATGCATGACACATGTGCAGGTGGTGCATTGGGTAGCAGTTGCCTCACGGCAAGAAGGTTGTGGGTTTGAATCTCAGCTTGGGGCCTTTCTGTGTGGAGTTTGCGTGTTCTCCCCGTGTCTGCGTGGGTTTCCTCTGGGTAATCCGGTTTCCTCCCGCAGTCCAAAGACATGCAGGTAGGTTAAAATTTTCTGTAATGTCCGCTAAAAGATGTGTAAAAGAAGGCCACGTTTGATTAGTTGAAAGACCTGCAGATGAAATCAGTCCTAAATGCTGAACGCGTGGACAGCTAGCCACTGAAACTAAACCAGTTGTGGAAAATTAACAGTCCAAAGATAAAGCAAACAATAATGAGCAAATCTGCATTGTCTAACTATGAAGAAACTTGCAAAATTATACGAGCACTTAAATGTGGGTTTTCACCAAAACTGATCAATAGGCCAACTAGAAGGAAAACCAGCAAACGTCAGGGTTTGACCGGCACACAAAAACCAGGAACTAAAAGCAGTGCGGAAAGGACGTCCCAGGACCTTTCAGAAGTGTTTCTGGAACATTCTTTCACTTGATTGCAGTCCACGCCTCATGAAACCATGGCTATTTATAGAGTGAAACTCCACAGGTGGGACTGGGGCTAAATGGCAATGATGACTTACTGCTGGAGGACAGGACGGCTAAATCGGGCGCAGGACAGCTTGCGACTCTCCAGTGGCAGAGTACCCGGCCCAGTTCTGTGACGGAGACAGGATGTGGCTGCCACCTAGTGGATCAAAGGGGCATTGCACATGGGGCCGCAGTGGCTGCAGGTTTAAGTCCAGTCCTGGAGGGTCGCAGTGTCTGCAGGTTTAACTCCAGTCCTAGAGGGCTGCAGTGTCTGCAGGTTTAGCTCCAGTCCTGGAGGGTCGCAGTGTCTGCAGGTTTAACTCCAGTCCTGGAGGGCTGCAGTGCCTGCAGGTTTAACTCCAGTCCTGGAGGGTCGCAGTGTCTGCAGGTTTAACTCCAGTCCTGGAGGGGGCGCTGTGGCTGCGGGTTGTGTGGCACAGTGGGTAAGGAACTGGGCTTGTAACCGAAAGGTCGCAGGTTCGATTCCTGGGTAGGGCACTGCTGTTGTACCCTTGAGCAAGGTACTTAACCGAAATTGCTTCAGTATATATCCAGCTGTATAAAATGGATACAATGTAAAATGCTATGTAAAAGTTGTGTAAGTCGCTCTGGATAAGAGCGTCTGCTAAATGCCTGTAATGTAATGTAATGTTTAACTCCAGTCCAGGGGGGTCGCAGTGTCTGCGGGTTCAACTCCAGTCCTGGAGGGCCGCAGTTCTATACATTTTTCTTGTTTCCATCAGTAACCAATTTTCAGGCTAATGACTTAAGTACTTCAGAGTTGAAACGCATTTTATCTGAAAAAGCCAGTATGGGTACAGTCTACATTACGTTACAGGCATTTCCCACACCCTCAGCTGTCGTATTTTCATCGTTGATGTAAGTACCTTGACCAAGGGCACAACAGCAGTGAGCAGTGTCCCACCTGGGAGTTAGGTTGCAAGTCCAGCTCCCTAACTATTATAGGACACACCGGCAGTGTGGGGAAAGCCTCAAACCGGCAGACGCCTGTGCTTGACCTCAGACACCCTGGGATTGAAGCTACCATGCAGACCGACACCAGAACCACACGGCATGCCGAGTTCAGGAGCAGCCGCAGTGCGACAACAGGGGCGGGGGCGGGGAGACCTTTGACCTTGAGGGGGTGGGGGGTGTCCTCAGAGGATCATGGAGTTTTTTGGCGTGAATCTGGGGCAGGTCGTTGCAGTTGTGCCCTTGAGGTGTGTTTCAAACTTCTGAGCAAAACTAAGTTTAGTGTGAGCTAGAGAGCCTGGAGAGGGAGGAGACTCTGACTCTGGGGGCGTGGCCACTGCTGGATAATAAGACTCTGGGGGCGTGGCCACTGCCGGGGAGAAGTCTGGACTAAATCAGGACCAGTACCAGTAGTACTTCTGATTTTTGCTATTCCCTTCAAATCAGGGACTGATTTAGACTCTGGACACCAGGTGAGTGAGATCTTTGGCCAGTTGGTGACATCATTAACCATCAACCATCAGGTAGGAAAGAACTCTGGCAGAGTATTCCTGTGCTAGGAGGTTCTCACCCCGACCAAAATCACAATTGTGTTTCACTTAAACCTAAACCCACTTCTCAAAAGCACATCCTTACCCACCGGAAACCACCCCCAATCAAATCCTCACTGCCCTTCAACCAATCATGCCCACCTTCCACCCAAAACCACTCTCTTCTACCCAAACCCATAACTTCTCAAAACCACACCCTTCTCCACCCAAACCCATAACTACTCAAAACCACATCCTCCTCCACCCAAACCCATAACTACTCAAATCCACATCCTCCTCCATCCAAACCCATAACTACTCAAAACCACACCCTCCTCCACCCAACCCATAACTACTCGAAACCACATCCTCCTCCACCCAAACCCTAACTGCTCAAAACCACACCCTCCTCCACCCAAACCCATTACTCAAAACCACACCCTCCTCCACCCAACCCCATAACTACTCAAAACCACACCCTCCTCCACCCAAACCCATAACTGCTCAAAACCACGCCCTCCTCCACCCAAACCCATAACCTCTATTCAAAACCACGCCCTCCTCCACCCAAACCCATAACCTCTATTCAAAACCACACCCTCCTCCACCCAAACCCATAACCTCTATTCAAAACCACACCCTCCTTCACCCAAACCCATAACTACTCAAAACCATGCACTCCTCCACTAGATCACTAAAAGCAACATCACGTTTTTCACTTGCACTCAGTGTTATTTATTATAAATATTTTCTATACAAAATATTAAAACAACTACATTTACAAGATATGTACATTTAAAAAGACTGAATTCCAATGCATTTGGCATCAACTTTCTTACTCTAAAAGCTTAAAGCAATATTTAAAAAGCCCCAAGAATAAACAGCAAAGGATTTGATTGCTCTTGCAAGAGATCAATGAACTATAAGCACAGATCCTTTTGGAAGAGGATAAACTGGGAGTTGAAGTCAGGAAGACAGGTTGAAAACTGACCGCTTGTGGCCTACATCTCCCATCAGGCCCTTTGTGAACATTGTAGTGCTTATCTGAGCAAGCTGGGCACTGGTGGAAAGGTATATAGCAAATATTAAGATTTCTTTACAAATCCAGTCCATACAGCCTAAATATTTACAAACATATCCTCTTAAAATACTAGGGGGCCATACAACCTGCAACAAGCTATATTCATTTATCTACATTAGTAAAAAAAAAAATCATTGTGCTTAAGAGAAACGGTGTTTAAAAAGCATTGGAGGTTAGAGGGCAGTTAACTGGGTCCTCTGGCGCAGGTTTTTAAAAGTCAGCTTCCAGAGTGAAGGTGTTGTCCACAGCCTTGGACATGACCCCCATCTTCTGGTACTCCCCCACACGCTTCTCAAAGAAGTTGGTCTTCCCCTCCAGGGAGATGTTCTCCATGAAGTCGAAGGGGTTCTCCACATTGTACACCTGCACCACACACACACACACACACACACACACACACACAACAAACATCAAATCAAATATTTTGAACACACATAACACACCTCAATGATAAGCAAAAAGGAGCAGTGGGGAGGGGTATGGTTCACCTGCACAGGTGAGAGTGGGGGGGAGGGGTGTGGTTCACCTGCACAGGTGAGAGCAGTGGGAAGGGGCCTGGCTCACCTGCCCAGGTGAGAGGGGGGGGAGGGGCCTGGCTCACCTGCCCAGGTGAGAGTGGGGGGGGGAGGGGCCTGGCTCACCTGCCCAGGTGAGAGGGTGGGTGGTTCACTTGCTCAGGTGAGAGCATTGGGGAGGGGCCTGGCTCACCTGCCCAGGTGAGAGCAGTGGGGAGGGGCCTGGCTCACCTGCCCAGGTGAGGGGGGGGGGGGAGGGGTGTGGTTCACCTGCCCAGGTGAGAGGGTGGGTGGTTCACTTGCTCAGGTGAGAGCATTGGGGAGGGGCCTGGCTCACCTGCCCAGGTGAGAGCAGTGGGGAGGGGCCTGGCTCACCTGCACAGGTGAGGGGGGGGGGGGGCTGGCTCACCTTGCTGAAGCCCAGCTCGAGCAGCAGGCGGTCGGCCACAAACTGGATGTAGCTCTTCATGAGCGTGCAGTTCATCCCGATCAGGCTGACGGGCAGCGCCCCGGTCAGGAACTCCTGCTCGATGGCCACGGCGTCCATGATCACCTCCTTCACCCGCGCCTCCGACGGGCGCTGCTGCAGGTGGCTGAACATCAGGCAGGCAAAGTCACAGTGCAGGCCCTGGGGGAAGCAGGCACAGGGAAAAATCAGTCTAGGGTTACTGCAGGACTCTGTGTGTGTGTGTGTGTGTGTGTGCGCGTGTGTCTGTGAGAGCGTGTGTGTGAGTGAGAGTGCGTGTGAGAGTATGTGAGAGTGTGTGTGTGAGCGTGTATGTGAGAGAGTGTGTGAGCGTGTGTGTGTTTGTGTGTGTGTGTGTGAGTGAGTGTGAGTGTGTGTGTGAGAGTCAGTGTGTGTGAGTGTGTGTGAGAGAGTGAGTGTGTGTGAGTGTGTGTGTGAGAGTCAGTGTGTGTGAGTGTGTGTGAGAGAGTGAGTGTGTGTGTGAGTGTGTGTGTGAGAGTCAGTGTGTGTGAGTGTGTACCTCGTCTCGGCTGATGAGCTCATTGGAGAAGGTCAGGCCCGGCATGAGGCCGCGTTTCTTCAGCCAGAAGATGGCAGCAAACGAACCGGAGAAAAAGATCCCTTCCACAGCTGCGAACGCCACCACACGCTCACCTGAGAGAGGGAGAGGGAGAGGGAGAGGGAGAGGGAGAGGGAGAGACAGTCGCACAGAACACAACACCTCAGAGAACGGTCACAGAATGATGCACTTGGGAGTATTTACACACTACAACCACAAAAGAACCACAGCACACACCTAGCAACAAATCGACCAATAACCTGCAGCATCCCATAAAAAACAAGAAGAAAGTCAGGCCCACCGAAAGAGGCATCGCTGTCACCGATCCAGCGCATGGCCCAATCCGCTTTCTTCCTCACACAGGGCAGCGTCTCGATGGCGTTGAACAGGAACTCCCTGAGGACACACAGACGGACGGACGGTCAGAAACCCTTTCGCAAACTCAGCAGATTTAAATCCCAGCGCTGATTTTTCCGCATGTTTCACACGCGTGTTCCTCAGGCAGAAATAACAAACAGCACAACAGTATGGGCCAGGGTGAGGGTTAATGCTAGCCCACTCTGCTGTAAAGGAGAAACCAGGAACAAAAAGACTCTTCATAAAATAAATGCACGCTTAAAAATGAGCAAGCTCTGCATGTGTCTTAATCACTAGTGACTAAATTTCACAAACACGCACGCACACGGACGGACAGATGGACAGACGGACCTCTCAGCAGAGTCCTTGATGTAGGTGTCGATCAGCAGGCTGTACATCTCAGAGTGTATGTTCTCCATGGCGATCTGGAAACCGTAGAAACAGCGGGCTTCCGTCACCTGCACCTCCTTGCTGAAGCGCTCCACCTGTACACAGGTGAGAGAGGAGTCAGGAGGAGCCAATCCAATGTGCCGCCATTCGGCACACAGCAAATATTTAACCATTACACCCATCACAGTACTGCCAAGGATAAGTAAGATGCAACTGATAAAATCTGAAAATGTAAACATCATTTTAATTACATTTTTGTTGTGGAGCCCACAGGCACTCCTGGGGGGTTGGGGGTACTCCAGTTTAAGAGATCCCCAGCTTACACAGATCTAGCCAATGTGTGGACAAATTACACCCATTTTGTGCAGGCTGGTGCCTGCTGCCCCCTCTGGTCAGTCATGGCAACTGCACCCACCAGGTTCTCGTTGACGATGCCGTCGCTGGCGGCGAAGAAGGCCAGCACGTGGGAGATGAAGAAGCGCTCCTCCTGCTTCAGACCCTCCCAATGCTGCATGTCCTTGGACAGGTCAACCTGCAGGGGACAAGCACAGTCAGCCACCGCCACTCCAGGCCTGTAGGTGGCAGCAGAGCATCTCCACAGTGACCCTACGTTCAGCTCCCCTGTTTCTTCTCCCTACTGAAGTCCCTACTCTTTGAGTGGTGGATTGAGAAATCATTTTTGAGCAATCACCTATTAGTTTGGTCTTTCCAGAACAGTCTGTGGCTTCTTAAAAATGTGACCATCATTTGGCCAGGTTCACTGCTGTAACCACCCAGTCCATTCACACAAGCAGGTGCTATCCACACAACTTAGAGGGCAATTCACAAGCAAATATTAATAACATTGGCATACAGAGCTTATCGTTAAATCACATACTTACAACCCAAATTAAATTTATAAAACGTGGTCAGTGTTCATTCGTACAAGTAAAATAAGCGCATGACTGAATTAGCAGTTGTGAAATACGACCGGAAGTGGCGGGAACAGACGGTACCTCTTCCGCGGTCCAGAAAGAAGCTTCCGCCTTCTTGTACATTTGCCATATGTCGTGATATTGGATGGGGAAGATGACAAACCGTCTGGGGTTGTCACGAAGTAAGGGTTCGTCCTTTATGTCGACAAGACGTTTCAGTTTCTAAAGCAGCACAAACGCACAAAGGTTATCAAACAGGGACTTGCTCGATGCATAACTTGTGGGCACTTAAATATTCTGTGCAGGTCGTACAATTAACGCAACCTGCAATATCGTAAATTATTCGTTATAATCGTTAGCCAGCAGCTCCCAGCTTGCTGGTGATATGCTTCTATTTCCGTTTGATATTCATTGGTATTAATCTAGCCGGCAACGTGGACTATTTGTTAAATAAAATAAGATGTACCTCAATTAAAAACTACATTTCAAAGAGTGCTAAAGACTGATGCCTACGTGGCTGGCTGGCTAGTTAATGCTAGCTACCTAGCCAAGTGTCTATCCCGCCAAATCTGGAAAAGGAACACAATGACGAGATGGCAATCTACCAAATTGAATAACTTCAAAGCAATTTTAAAAGTTAAACGTGTTTATGACAAAGTTACCCGGCTTGTTGTTCGTCTTACCTCTGTGCGACTGGATGATAGACTCTTCTGGTTCTGTAACAATACAGACAAGCGCGTAAGTTCAAAGACAGCACAATGCTGGCATTTAGGCGAATAGTTAACTTACTAACGTTGGATTGCTAGCCACTCGTACTGCAATGGAGACTGGCTGATATTTGGCATTAGCCGCCTTACCTTAGTGTTAGTGTTGCTCGCATCCGCCAAAATCTTGCGAGCCGTTTGAGAGGCCAGTATCCGCGTTTTGCTGAACGAAGGTGGCTGAGGAGAATCGGACTGTGTTAACAGCAGCCGAAAAGAAATCTAACACCTACGGATTCTATGGCAGATCAATTTGCAACTTGTTGGCAAGATCGGTCATTTCAACTTACGGTGTTTTCGTCGTTGATAAGTTGGTTTTCTTTTTTTGGTGAGAGTGGTGTCCGGTTTGCAGAGTTTGAAGACAGCATCTTTGTTTTCTCACTCGTAGTTTAAAATAATAATGATGGAAAATGCAGTGACTCGCCCCCTTGGCAGCTTGATAGCTGTATAAAGTGCAGATAAAAAGAAAGAAACTTAAAATACGAAGTAATGTTGGTACCGCTGAATAGACACTAGCTCCTAACTACTGGGACTGTATTGAATGAATGACTGTTCTGGCGCATTTTGCCGGCAATTATAGTTTTTGTATTTTTCGCGCTGTTCTACTCCAGCCAATCGGTTCCAACTGCATTGTCAGCTAACAGGGCAGTATGTCACATGTCTTAAGGTGGTCCCTCTACACGTCATATTGAGTTTTCAGAGGGGTATCTTTGTTAATTTGACTTCACGAAATTCAATAATTTTGAGTGTATTCAATAAGCTGCTCTCAGATGAGGAACATATAGGATGTTCACAGAAAGGTTTTTTTTGCGCAAAGACAGAGGCGAGCAACAGCATTTTTACTTTAAAATTAAAATAACACTGCACGCCCTTAAAATTCTCAGCGCCATGCACAACAGATGGAGGTATTTAAATTCTATTCTGCGAACTCGAAAACAGGCGGGTAAATTATAGGCTGTGTCCTAAATGGCTCCATAAACTGATATGCCGATTCAATTTGCAGGAAAAATGATTTAAATGTTTCTTTCTGTTGGTGAACACAGCTGTCGGTCCGGAAGCCATTGTCGGCCGTGACGTGGTGGAGTCAAACTGGTGGCCGTTGTCATAAGCACACGAATCTCTGGATTCTGGTTGAGGAAGCCTTTTTCCTGCCTCTGTTTCCCACCGTCCACGTTTTTAAAAACATATTATTAATATTCTGAATAGCCTAATAAAGAAAAGGTTAAAAAAATACAAACGATGAATTGAAAGCGGAGAAGAGACGGAATTGCACGTTACGTTTCCGTTTCACCCGAAAGCTTTTCTCATTTGTATTCTAGATAGAGGTCATGGTCTGGCTGTTATAACCGGGGGGTCTACCACAGTAGGTGAAGACTTAACCTCTTCAGTCTCCATCTGGGTTCTGGTCATATTCACAGCCCTAGTGCTCTATTTTACTTCAGGTCAACTGTACGGTTTTATGGGGACGATTATTTATGATTTAATAATATGCTTCTGGATTTGAATATATTGCTAAGTTTACTTGTATGCATTGATTTATTGACTAACTGGTCTGGGAATGTTGTTATCCAGTTCCTGCAGTGTTGCTTGCATACGTAACTCTGGTGAATGCTCCTCATGTTCTCTCTCTGAAATCTGCTCTAGATAACCGCTTCTGCTGAGATAACGTGATGGAGGTCCAGGTGTGTGTGTTCATAATGTGAACATGGTTGGCATAGTCAGCCTGCACTCATTCTTTAGTGCTGGTGGTACGTCCCCCTCGCTGGTCTGGGAATGTGGCTCGTGCTTCAGTTTCTCCTTCGCTGTCGGTCTTTCTGCCGGGATTCCATTCGGGCATTTGCCAGAGCCAATTACCTGTCTGCAGGTTTGACTCCAGTCCTGGAGGTGGCACAGCGACTGCAGGTTTGACTCCAGTCCTGGAGGTGGCACAGCGACTGCAGGTTTGACTCTAGTCCTAGAGGTGGCGCAGTGACTACGGGTTTGACTCCAGTCCTGAAGGGGCCACAGCGTCTGCAGGTTTAACTCCAGTCCTGGAGGGCTGCAGCGTCTGCAGGTATATTGACTTAGATTTAAATCTGGAGGTCCATATCAGAAATGTGACAAAGTTAACCTTTCACCATCTGAGAAATATTGCAAAGGTCCGACCGTTTCTCTCTCAGGCTGATGCGGAAAATTAGTGCATGGCTTGATTATTGCAATGCTCTCCTGTCTGGTCTACAGAAAAAAGTACTTAGTTACAACGTGTACAGAATGCAGCAGCACGCGTACTGACAAAGACCAGATGGAGACCACCCACCCCCCAGGGCCAGTGTGGCCATGGGCTCTATTCCAACCATGTAATTTTTTTGTTTTTTGTACTGTGATCCCATCTCTCCCTGACTGGATCCCTCCCAACAGATTGTTTTTGTTTTTTTAAATATTTGTATTTTTTATTATTCTTTTGAAAAAAATATAAACACTGAAAATATATTTTTAAATCATAATTTTGAAGCTTTCCCCCTGAGTCTCAGGAGAATAAAGCATAGTTGTTGAGATCATTTTAAAATACCCTCAAATTGCTGATCGTCCTATTTTCCTTCCGGGTTACATCCCCGCACAATGGCCCAGATTATTAAAGCGCTCACGTGACGAGTGGGATCAGTGACTTTAGCTGACTGATCATATAGAGCCTTCGGAGAATTAAACACGCAGGTGACACAATGGCTTCATGCAATCTGATACGGTGGTTTTTATGGGAAGATACATAATTTCTTTCGTCAAATACAGTGTCTGACCGCTCCTTCGGTGTTTTTTTAAAAATAGCCAAAAAAGTCCGCGTGCAGGTAAGAATATGCAGCTACGTACTTCGCCGTTGGCTGTTTTGTACGTAATGTAATTTAATGTTTTGTTTTGTTTTTTCAACTAGACTGTTATTTGTGGAGACGGTTAGAAATTAAGGCTCTGTTGCTATTTCTGAATTCATGTACCCGTACATTATCATTAATTTTATAGAATGATTTGCACAAATTATTTACATATTTAGTGAAAGTGAAACCTATTAGTTAGTGACGCAGTTTTTTTTTTATCAAGTAGCTAGCTATCACGAGCATGCCTAATTATCATCTTATTCAGCTTACATTTTCCGAGGAAGTAAAGTTTATTAAAAAGTTACTATAAATAATTTTAATTTCGGTATCGCTTTTACCATATCAAAGCAAATCTCTTCTTACTGTGAAAAAAAGAGAAAAAGGTTTTGGTATTCTGAAATTCGACGCACTTCCGGGCTACAGTCCACCTTCCCAAGTGCCTGCATTTCTTCGACTTCATAATACTCACTTAGCAGTATCGACTCATCGTAACCAAGTTCATTCATAAGTACATAAATCTGTGCCTGAAGGTTCCTTTGATGTCGTCATTCGTTTATACTGGGCGGGAGTGTAGTATAAAAGGGTAAGGAATTGGTCTTGTAAACTAAGGGTCGCAGTTTAGTTTTCTGGGTAGGACAGTGCCATTGTACCTTTGAGCAACGTACTGCTGAATGTAATATGTTGCATTTACAACTTGGAAAGAGACTGTTTTAATTTTGTACAACCAATTTGCTGTCAAAATTTTAATCCTTGAATTGTTTTTTTTATATCTTTTACAGTCAACAATGAGCTTAAGGAAGTGTTTGCTGTTTGTCCTCTTGACAACAGTCTTTCGCTGTAAGTGGAAACATTACATTACATTTATTTGGCAGACGCTTTTATCCAAAGCGACGTACCAAAAGTGCATTTCATCGTCATAGACAACTGCTAAACACAGGTTCAGTAAGGTACAATACTTATTTTGTACAGCTATTTCTAGCCAAGAACACAGTTTAGTTCACACAGAACACTATTCAGACCCAACCTCTGCAAAGCCAACTAGGCAGAAGAATAAGCTACAGTATTAGGACAAATACAAATTACCAAAAAGTGCTGGGATGGGGCAACATGTAACAAGTGTCATGAAAAGGGGGGGGGGGGGGGATTTAGAGTGAAATATACAGCGTGGTGGTGGCTAGTCTAGGTATAGTCTGAAGAGATGAGTCTTCAGGCCACGGCGGAAGATGGGTAGTGAGGGGGAGGTTCAGAGGGGGATGGGGAGTTCGTTCCACCACTGGGGAGCTAGGGTGGAGAAGCTCTGTGATCCCTTTGGGCGGGTGGGAGGGGTTACAAGGCGCCCTGCTGCGCAGAGCGGAGTGGTCGAGCAGGCACATAGGATCGAATGATGTCCTGCAAGTAGATGGGGGCTGTCCTGTTGGCAGCAGTGTAGGCAAGGGTCAGTGCTTTAAACCGGATCCTGGCAGCGACCGGTAGCCAGTGGAGTGATCGTAGCAGAGGAGTGACGTGGGAGAATTTGGGAAGGTTGTAGATGAGTCGGGCAGTGGCATTCTGAATCATCTGTAGTGGCTGTATGGCACAAGCTGGCAGGCTTGCAAGGAGAGAGTTGCAGTAATCAAGGCGAGAGGTCACTGTAGCCTGGACGAGCAGCTGGGTGGAGTGCGCTGTCAGGTATGGTCGAATCCTTCTGAGGTTGTACAGAAGGAATCTGCAGGACCGTGATGTTGCCTTGATGTGCTCCTTGAGGTCCAGTTGGTCATCCAGGACCACCCCCAAGCTCTTGGCAGAGTGAGAGGCAGTCACTGTGGTGCCATCAACCATGATTGAGAGCTCACGAAGTAAGGAGGTCTTGCACGGGAAGAAGAGCAGCTCAGTTTTGTTGAGGTTGAGCTTCAGATGGTGGCTGGCCATCCAGGTGGAGATGTCAGCCAGGCAGGAAGATATCTTATCATTGACCTGTGTGGCCGAGGGGGGGAAAGAGAAGAAGAGTTGTGTGTCATCTGCATAACAATGGTAGGAGAAGCCATGTGAATTAATAACTGTTTAAACTGGTATTTTTACTGTCAAAACATAATGTTCATATGTGTGATTAAGCTCAACGATTGCTGATCATAAATGTGTAAATGTTTGGTTGTGACTATTTAAGGATGAAGGGTAAGGTTACTTGGAATGAATGTTTTAATTTTGACCTTAAGGGAGTATGGTGCACTGGGCACATTATTATCTGGTATTTCCAGTGTTATGGATCTGGTGAAGATATGTTGTGGTGGGGGTGCTGGGTGGCATTATAACAGAGTTGCGAAATTAAGGGGCAATCTCTGAGTGTTAGAGTGTGAGGTTGCAGCAAAAGTATGAAATAAGATTTTTTTTAAGGATGATGAGAACTTGCAGCCATTTTAAAACCCCGTTTTCATTCTAATAACCATGTGTCTGTAGTGGTAGGAAACCAGGCCAAGCCCATGCAGCGGGTGCAGGTGAAGGTGGGGGACACGGCTGTTTTGCCCTGCAATGTCTCAGCGCCCATGAACGGTGAAACAGAGGACGGCTTGTACATCCGGTGGGTCACTAATGATAGGCCCGTCTGTGAGTTCACCAAGGGAAAATCCCACCCTCATGATGACTACCGCAACCGAACTGAGATATCCAAGGAGAAGAACTCAAAGCATCTGTACCACCTCATCATTAACAAAACCAGGTTATTGGACAATGGAAAGTACCATTGTAAATTGGACAAGCCAGATTTATTTTTTTCTGGTATCGCGAGTGTTCAGCTTATTGTTCAAGGTGAGAATATTTGGAAATCTGTACCCTCATTTAAAAAAACAAAAAAAAAACATTTTTGTATTTCAAAATGTAAAATTACAAGGGGCTATTAAGGCTCTGTTCCAATGTATGGATGAGCCCTATGGTCTGGTATCTGTTAAGGCTCTGTTCCTGTGTGTGGATGGGCCCCATGGTCTGGCATCTGTTAAGGCTCTGTTCCAGTGTGTGGATGGGCCCCATGGTCTGGTATCTGTTAAGGCTCTGTTCCAGTGTGTGGATGGGCCCCATGGTCTGGTATCTGGTAAGGCTCTGTTCCAGTGTGTGGATGGGCCCCATGGTCTGGTATCTGTTAAGGCTCTGTTCCAGTGTGTGGATGGACCCCATGGTCTGGTATCTGTTAAGGCTCTGTTCCAGTGTGTGGATGGGCCCCATGGTCTGGTACCTGTTAAGGCTCTGTTCCTGTCTGTGGATGGGCCCCACGGTCTGGTACCTGTTAAGGCTCTGTCTGCATTAATGGGTAGTGCGTCTGGTTGGCCGATAATGTCAATGTCTATGTTGGGTGGTACTTGTACTGTTTAATGTTTCAATGTCAACAGGAGATCCTAATTCTGTGTGGAATTCTATTTTCTGTGCGCAGGCCATGAAGAAAAGGTTTCCGTTGTTTTCGGGAAAACGTTGGCTATAGGCCTGCCTGCAACAGAAAGCGCGAGAGTCCGGTTCGCGCCAGCGTCAAGCTCCACTGAGGCTGACGTGTGCACCGTGCGGCAGAACACGCTAACACCAGCCAGTGCGTACGCATCGCGCGCGGCGCTCGAGAACAACGAGCTACGGCTGGATCGCGTCACGTTCGCAGATGAAGGCAGCTACTCCGTCATCGACGTTGCGACGGGACACGTCATGAAGACCGTTGTGCTGGCGGTGGAAGGTGAGTTCCTGCCAGGAGACTGATGAGGACTGACGTGGACTGGCGGATGTCGTTTGCGTTTTAATGTTGATTTTAAGTTCCATGGCTCTGAGTCGCAGGGAAAGTCAATAGCGTTGGTTTCTTCAATGTTTCAGCAATGAATTGGACTAAAATGCACTTTGGAAGAAAAGGGAAAATGGTGATAAAATGATTGTGTTTTTTAAATCCCTATTTTAATGTTAACTTTTCTCTCATTTTTGTTTTGGCCTTTCCTTCAAGACTGTTGTTTTGACAGTTTGAAGTGTGAAATCAGCCAAAGACTCAGTGCAGTAATGCAGTGGGTCCCAACCTCGGTCCTGAAGTACCCCTGTGTATGCTGGTTTTCGTTCCAACCCCAAATGCAATTTTAGAGGGATTATTTACCCTCTTCAACCACATTGTCAGATATAGCTAAGAATTCCACGAAGAATAAAATTCCCATGTCCATACTGTGCTTATTGTGCTACATTGCAAACAAAATACCTTAAAAGGTAAATTATTTTTAACAGATCAAATTAAAGACTGAGGTGAGTCAATAGGCTTCTAATTGGTCAAAGTGTGGACACCTGGCCACTAAAACTAACCATCTGGAAGATAATGAAGAATTCAGAGACAAAGCAAATGATAACGAGCCAAACCTGCATTGTGTTAATACATTTCAGGAAATTAAACATGTTCAGGGGTATATTGATTAATCTCGGTCTTTCAATTGGTCCAAAAAGTTTGCTACCGCTTCTATGTAATTGTTTGCAATTAAGCACAATTAAGCACAGTTTGAACATGGTAACTTTATTGTTTATGGCTAGTTTTGACATGATGTGGCTTAAGTGGGTTAATAATCCCTCTAAACATGAAAAGCACCTAATTAAGAAAAATGAACAACTTGTTAAAATTCTGGCATTGCAATTGTGGTTGGAACAAAAACCAGCATACACAGGGGCAGAGGTGGGTAGAGTAACCAAAACCTGTACTCAAGTAAAAGTATTGTTACTTTAAAATAATAATGACTCAAGTAAAAGTAAAAGTAGTCATCCAAATAATTACTTGAGTAAGAGTAAGAAAGTATCTCGTGAAAAGACTACTCAAGTACTGAGTTACTTCATATAATCTGATTTAATGTTGAAATAAGAAGAGCAAGATGAACGTAAAAATCTAAATGTCCAAAATATAAAATTGTAAATGCTTGTCCAATAGAAATAAACAAAATATAAAATAGCCATGTGCAATTTCAAATATGGCCTAAATCATATCTCTTTAAATAAAACAATACACAGGAGGTTCGTCATAAGAGGAGGATTTTCGCTTTCTGTTGGACTCTATTAAGTCTGTATACCACGTCAGTTTGTTGGGGTGAACCCTCCGTTGAGAGAAAAAATATCAATGAGGCTACCTGGATTTATCCATTAAAATATACTCATCATCACAACAAAGAGGAGCCTGCTCAAATTCAAACAGAAACTTTATATGTGGGAAACATAATGCTTTGTAGCACCATTATTGTACCTTATGCACTTCTCCACGATATTCCAAGGTCCCATGATGCCTTGCGCGGAATATGTGCAGAACTTCCAGTTTAGCGTAAACAAACGTTATGTATGCTATGCAATGTTCCAGCGCTCACGTTATGACTCTTGCATGCTTCACAAGAACTAATACACTACTAACTAATGTTTACATTACAGTGTGAAATATCCACAATAATACCAGTAACCTATTTAAGCACACTCAATTTACATAGCAATGATGAAATCTTATCTGTGTTCAGTAGATGGAGACAGAGACCTTAAATCAACAATATAGTTCAATCCGCTTCTGTTTTGCTCCAGAAAACGATGTCATCTAGGTCTATCAGCAAACATACGGCTTAGCTATGCCCAGAAGTCCTCAATAATAATAGTATTTCCCAAGAAATTACGAATAATCATTGACCACGTTCCGTGCTGCGTCTTTTACTGCTACCAGGGCAAAACAAAGCTTTATAATGTCGCCAGCAGTGTATGCGCGTGAGCTTGACAATACATTTCTCACAGAAAAGGTGGTTTGTCGCATTTTTTTAGTTCATTACAGTGGTGATAGAAGTGACCAGAATTAAGTGGTACTGTGCTGTTAGCCTTTATTGATCGCCGTACAAGGTTAATGTGAAGTAGCTAGCACAATCTGACAGTACTAACCCATAAAAATGTACTTTGAATGGTACTTGGTCAATCGAACGGTAAATGAGAAAAACATTCGATTATAGTCAGCGGCACCAAAATTTTCTGTCACACCCTCAATAAACGGCAAAAGTCCCAGTAGAAGATTGAATTAAATCTTTAAAAGTTATATATTTTCTGAAACCTTATCGATTCCGCTTGGCCGTAGTGAGTGAAACTAAGCGATCTGAGCATACAGACGCTATATAAATTACGTCAGAAGGATTCAGCCTTGTTGTTTGCTACCTAAACTTCACAGCACACTCAAATCCGTTAGTATGCTTGTAGCATGAAGTGTCTACTTTCAAAATCCATTTAAACCATTCACAAATGACTTGGGACTTTGAAGTCATGAAGCGGGATGTATCAAGTGTCCAGTGAAAATACTGACCTGGCTATCAGTCAGAATTCTGAGAGAACCAACTGCCATAAATGGCCGCGTAAAATCAACCAGTAAGAGTTATTATGATGTCACTGGTTCAGAACCCCATAAATGTAAACAGTCGAATGTTCAGTGAAATCTATCAGTTTTCGATGCCGTCTGAGTCCCGATCTTATCATTGATGGAAATTTGGGTGCGAGCTAAAAGGCCACAAAACAGCCAATATATCACATTAATAATCCATATATGTACGATTGCTGTTCACAATACGTTAATTTAAGGCTAAACTGGTATTTTAATCACAATACTTATGTTAATTTCCGGAAATAAGTTTTTCGATTGTCCTCTCTACGTACCAGAGAGTAAATGCATAAGTGAATGCGATGATAAGAAAAATTTCGGTTATGCTGACCTAAAAAACGCTATTCCAAAAGCAAAATTAGACATGTTATACATCGTTAGAAAGCTTATACTCTCACCTACTGAATAAATGAATTGTCAATCAAGCCAGACTGTACTAAAAAGGGCGACAACGCCGTAAACAACGCGTGTGGTATTACGCACAGCTATTTTGGAAGATACCGAGGCATCACAAATGCCCGTACATTTCACAAACGGATTGTCCAAGACAATAAATGACCACTCAGTCAAATGGTTAGCTATCCACAGCCAAAACTAACCTACAACTTACCGCCACATATTTTCTCAAGTTCGAAGTTGAGTTCTTGTAGGCTGAAATGTCCACATTTCTAGGCAGACAAAGAAGGCAGCGCATAATGTAACTACTGTTTTTGGTAGTCTGTAAGTAAAACGTAGTTTGAACGTGAGGCCAGGGGTTTTCTGCCTCCTACGAATCACCCGCCGTTGTTTCAGCCATTGTTGTCGCCCACTCATCCTTCTGTGTGCTGTGACTGGCTACGTTTGATTGGTGAAACGGAGTCATGTGGGGCTATGACAGAGCCAAAGCAAAGACCAGTCAGCCTCTTTGGCTGAAGTCTCTCTGAGAGAATGAAACGAACAGAACGTGCATTGAATAAAAAATGGGTAAAAAATAAAAGTAACGAGCGGAATGTAGCCGAATATAACGGAGTAAAAGTAACATTTTTTCTTCACAAATATACTCGAGTAAAAGTGAAAAGTATGTTGCATTAAAACTAATCTTACAAGTACAGTTTATTCAAAAAGTTACTTAAGTAAATGTAACGGAGTAAATATAACGCGTTACTACCCACCTCTGCACAGGGGTACCTCAGGACTGAGGTTGGGAACCACTGCAGTAATGTATGGTGTAGTGTCACACACGCGGTGGTGCTGCCCTCTGCAGGTCTGGTGGAGAACCACGAACTGTCCGAAGGCGATAACCTCACCATTCCTCTCTGCTGCTTGAGCTCGCCCTACATTGAGTTCTGTGGACTGGCAGGGAACTCCACTGCGGATGGAGTGTGCCAGGAGCACATGGAGAGGCTTACTGTGCAGAACGGATCCCTGACACTGAGCAACTTCACAACAAAGGATCAAGGGAAATACATTGTGCAGGAGAAAATAGGAGGAGGAGTCGTCCTGACCCTCACTCTCAAAACCATACCTTTTGGAAACCAAAGCACAGGTAAGAGGTGTATCTGTATTTAATCAAATCAGATCAAGTCAATTTTTTACAGAAAACAAGAGGCTTTACAGAATAGCAGAAAAAGAGCAGAAACCAGGCCTGAACCCCCAGGTAGCACAGTACATGTGGTAAAAAAAACTCCCCAGTGGGGAGAAGAACCTTCAAATGGTGACGAGAAAAAAACTCCCTGATGGGAAGAAATCTCAGGAAGAACTCTGCTATAGAGGGGGGAGCCCAATGCACTAAAGAAAAAAGTTTCACACTGCCTGCACCTGTTCTGAGTGTATTTAATTACACCTAAAACACCAGGTGTGTTCCTGCTTTGTTTTATTTCCATTGCTTTCTTTCTGTTCCAGACTGGCGCTTTAGTATTGGGGTAATAGCGGGAATATGTGTGCTACTACTACTACTAGTACTACTAGTGCACATTTCAGTGCGTGCTATTAAACTGTGCACCGAAAGAAGGATGGAGCGGGAAAACAGGATAACAGAGCATGAGTGGGATAGGAGGATAGCAGAGCAGCCTGACGAGCAGATCCCCTTCAGTGTGAGTTAAGTCATCTGGGGACATTGAGGAGAAGTGAAGACGTCTGTCCTCATCGTCAGCGGTTGTGCAAGTCAGCAGGGATCCGCTGTGGTGATTTCGGTGCTCGTGTCCCAGGACAAGGTGAAAGGTCACCGCCATCTTGTGTGTGTGATGCCGTGGGTGCGGCCCAAAACTGAAAAAAATGCATCCTCCTTTCCTCCTCCACCTCCTTGTCTCCTCCCTGCCCCAGAAACCGTTCTGTGTGTCCTTCCCACCTCCAGTGTCCCAGTATTGGAGGAGACGAGCGAAGCGGCCTCAAACTGGGCTCCTCGCCTCCTCCGGACGAAGGATTCATCGATGCATCCTATCGCAGAAGTCTTTTCACATTTCTGGGTGACATCATCGCACTCATGCCCACTTAGATGGAAATCCCATCGCTCAGGATCTGACACTACCCAAACTTTTAAAAGTGGAGGCGGTGGAGAACTTGAATTTTCTACTAAAAATTTTTATTGTTCACCAAATTTGTGCCTCAATAGGTTATTATGACACAAAATGCCAGTTCATTTCATGATCTAGACAGTGGAGTATAATGGGTAAGGCTGGTTTTGTAACCTAAAGCTTGCAGGTTTGATTCCTGTGTGGGGCACTGCTGTTGTACTCTTGAGGAAGGTACTTAACTACTGGATAAGCTGCCTGTAAGGACTGTTATTCTACAAATTCACCAAGACAGGTTTTTTTTTTTTTTAAATATGCATCTACGTGAATTTTGTTTAAATGAACATGACTCTAAATATAAATAGGCTACCGTTATTTCAGTATATGAATATGCATTATAGTGGAGAAGTATTGAGACGCACCCCGTGAATACCTGATACCGTCCGCTGCCTGCTCCACTGCAGTGGGATATCAGATTGACTTGTTCTCTGTGACAGAGCTCCCCCTACTGGCTGACCAATGTAACTTCCAGGTTCCCACAAGCATCCAGGTGTAATGTTACATAACATAGCGTTATGGGCATTCTCCAGACGGTTCATATTTGTACAGCACATTTTTTGTTGCATTTTTGCATAGTGTCCATTTATAAGGCTGGATATTGAATCAAGCTGCCAGTGTCCTGTCTGGGAACAAGACCCTCCTGGTGTGGAGTGTCATGACATCTGAGAAATAAGAACTTTGACAACTTTCAGAAGTGACATTTGTAAGTGAAATTGACACATACACACACACACACACACACGTACACACATACGTGCACACACACACACACGTACACACACGTACACACACACACATGCATAAGGAAAGTAAGGTCAGACTCCTAACCTGATAAAGATCACTGCATCAGAACAGGATGTAGCTGGGGTCTGGCGTTACTTCCTGTTGGACCCACAGTTAAATTCTCTCATGCGTTATACTTTGACGATACCACTGTCAGAATCAACGTAAAGAATTTTCATATTTTATTTTATTTCAGCTTCTATTTATGCAATGTTGTATTTTAACATTGTATAATGTATAATGACTGGATGCCGCACGGTGGAACGTGAAAAAGTTGTGCTTTGGCGCCCGGCAACAGTGAACAGGAAGTCACACCTGTAGCCTGATGGCGCAAACCAGACGGCCATTACGCAGGGCCGGAAGCTGCGAGCCGCTAATGCAGAAACGCACGCAAGCGATCGCGCAGGCTGCCGTGTAAACATCCGACACAATGCCAGAATGCCACACTGAGGGTGACTGCAGTAAACCGGGGGGGCATTTCTGCCTCACACTCCAAATAAAAAGCGCAGGAAACAGGCTGTGATGCGTGCGATGAAGGGTTCATTCGCCATTTCTCTGTTTTCATGTTGCAGTCCTGCGTGTCCGTCTCTTCATCCTTTACAAAGATGAAATATTTTTACCAAACTTTTATAAAATATTTTTTTTTTTTTTTACATTTTTCTTATTTGTAGCACATAGTAGGTTGGTTACAGCTGTATTTGTATTGTCGTCCTGTATGTAAGACCCCCTGTTTCTGGTGTTGGGTTTTTATGAATAAACCTGAATCTGGTAACCCGCAGCCCTGAGTGTTCACTGCTCTGATCGTGACTGTTTCTGTGATCCTCTAATCTGTGGGACCTTCCAGTCATCTGAGAGCCACAGTGATGAACTGATTTAATTTAATTTGATTTAATCCAAGGTCTCGCTGGGTAAATGTAATCTCATAAAAAACATGTTTTCAACATACAACAATGTCAAGTTACTCACACATACAAGACATACCCCGTCTATAACTCATTCATTCAGACTGCCAAAATCCAGGCCAGCGATTAAAAGTATTGATAACAAAATGACGCCAAGTTATGGTACTACAAACAATATAGGCTATCTTGCCTCACCTGAATTACATGAGATGTATTCCAAAGCAATGCTACCCAATATTTCCTCAATTCTTTCAAGTCATTGAAAGAATTGCTTTGGAATACATAGTATGTAATTTAGGTGAGGCAAGATAGCCTATATTGTTTGTAGTACCGTAACTTGGCATCATTTTGATATCAATACTTTTAATCACAGGCCTGGATTTTGACAGTCTGAGTTATAGACAGGGTATGTCTTGTATGTGTGAGTAACTTGGCATTTTTGTACGTTGAAAACGTGTTTTTTATGAGATATCATTTCTTTTTGCAAAGCGTTTTATTATGAGAGTGAGAAATGCGAAGTGACCCTGTAAGAAACGGTTGTGGATTATGGCTATCCTTGTGTGAATTTGTACAGTCTGATGAGCGTGTACCGTTTGGCCGTTTTGGTTTGCTATATATGTAAAACACTGGCTGTGACAAAGGGTGCGGTGGCGTAAGTGTAAACGCATTAGAAACGCAGGTGAAATATGGCCAGTGTATGTACTCACGGATTTGACGGCCATCCGAGCCTTGATTGACAAAAGAATCAGCAAGCCCGTAGAATTAGAGCTGCCTAGGTCGCAATTAGTGTACCCTTCTGTCCTGCTCCGTTGTCTGTTATTTCGTGGAGATGTACTTTTAGTGTTTGTAAGGTTTATAAGCCATTTTGATAGGCTTATCTGCAGGTGGGAATCCTCTTCGCTGTTTTGCTAAGCTAGACCCGGAAAACATGATAGTGGAGAATAGGAGCAGACGCATATGTCCCAGCAGGCTTTGCATATGAGAAAATAACAAGAGTGTGAGAGAAATTAGGATGAAATTATGAAATTTTGTAGTTGAAACAATATGTTTTTAGCAGAATGGTCATGTAGGTGAAGGTTGACATGATCACAGACTATAGTGTGAAGTAAATGAAGTGACCATGAGCGAGCTTAGAATCCCTATCGAACGGTATATATAACAGTCTGTATAAGGCATTAGCTGTTAAAATGGAGGATTAAGTAACATGAAATCTATTGCACTAATGTGCTTTTCTCATGTTCAGTACTAGTAGTTATAATTATGATGGAGTCATGATTTGAAATGTAATGTTTTAATGAGGAGTTGCAGAACGTACATACGTAGTAATTGTTTGTATGTGGCTAGATAGAGAACAGGGCGAGGTAACATGAATGTAGAAACGTGGCGTTTGCCGATAAGAAGGTTTTGTATGGTGGCCAAGTGAAGAAATATAGTTAGTAGAAATGGCACAGTGGTGAACTGGTGTAACTTTTTAATAAAAGGAATACATTTGCCGTCATGGAATGCATATGGGTGGCCGTGAGTGAGTTTTGGTAAAGCAAATATAAGCGTAAAAAAACGTTATTGTAAACGATGAAATTATCTGCATGAGGGCGAGGCGGGATTCAATCCTTCATCAACCGGAGGTTTACCAGTCTGTGATTTTGTTAGTGCAGTACCATGACATAGCTGTGCAATGCATGAAATATCATTAGCAAACCTGTCCGTGGTTTTAAAGAAGAACACAGGCCAGTAAGCACAGAAGAGCTCCCGTTGAATCCATATGGCTTTGCAATATTGTAGCCGGTTAATAACTGAACGTGCAGACGGTACGTCATAATGCAGTGTATAGGTTCGGTGAACGGCGGGTAGATATGGTGCAAAAGCAATAATTGAGAAGTAGCAGACAATTATTAGTGAGGGTAAAAGCAGGTTGAAGAAACGTGTTCCTAGCTGGGATTGCACCTAGAACCCCACGTTCCCAAGACTGGGACCTTGCCCACTACGCCACAGGCCAATTAGCTGTTTAAACTGGAAATGATTCAGAGTAAAACGGTATGGGTATTTTTCGTGTGTATGCGCGTTTTTGATTGGGTCGTGTAGGTGAAGATTTGGCTGGTGTCGGTAAAATGTCCAATGGAGAGACATGTTGTTAGTGGGATTGGCGGCAGGAAAAATAAGAATGAGAAGAAGAAGAAGGAGAAGAAGAAGAAGAAGAAGGAGGAGAAAACACGAAATCCCCTTAGTTTGGGGCTTTATTGTGTGGACATGTGAAGTTGTTTATGAAATCTGTCTGTTGAAATGGGGTGAGAATGTACAGAATTTAATGTTTTTAAGGGCTGAGTGTCTGTGGCTGTTGTGGTTATTTCTGTGGGGAACCCTGAAAAGTGCCAAACTCTTGGTGCTGTATAGGTATGGGGCTTGTCCCCGCCAAGGCGTAACTTGGTGGGATGGCATACCTGCCATCCCAAAAATTATTATATATGGGGCATGCCCCCGCCAAGGCGTAACTTGGCGGGATGGCATACCTGCCATCCCAATAACTTGGCGGAATGGCATACCTGCCATCTCAATTAATCCCAAGATTGTTTTTTTTTTTTTTTTTTTAATATATATTTTTTATTACTCTTTTGAAAAAAATATAAACACTGAAAATATATTTTTAAATCATAATTTTGAACCTTTCCCCCTGAGTCTCAGGAGAATAAAGCATAGTTCAGGGTTCATACACTTTTCACCAATGATTTTCAATGACTTTTCCATGACTTCTCCACAACCTTTAACTGAATTTCCATGACCAAAACAAATGACTTTATCACAGCGGGACGATATAAAATTATTTATTGTAACACTAAGTAAAATTAGGTCTGCATCTGAAACATATGGTGCCTCTCTAAAACAAATAAACACCAGACAGACACACTTGGATACATTCTCTCATATTTTAATTCGAATAGTTTAACATTTTTGTCAATGTCTCAAACAGGGCTCGAAATTGCGACCATTTTGGTCGCATATGCTCCCGAAATTTAATCTGTTCGACCTCGAAATATAATTGGGAGCATTTGTGCAAATAATTGGCCTGGTGCGACCTTTTTATTTTTTTCTTTCTCCAGTCGAACGTCTCTTTCGCTGTACATTCGCTAGCTAGTACACTCAGTATGTGCCTTGTGAGCTGACGGTGACCCTTCTAACCAATCGTGAGCTTGACATTCTTACCTTTAATGCTGATTTTAAATTGGTTAATATTAGCCTTCAATCACTCCCTTTCGCTGCACTCCACTGTCACGCGACACAGAGAGCTAACGCGTTAACTAATGTTACCTGAAGACAAAAGTTTATGTTCAATTTATTAGCGTTATCAAAAGCTCAAAAGTTGAAGCGAACAATTACGGCATTTTTTTTAAACGTTAACGTAATGTTTTGTGTAGCGACCCGGTTGAACAGCTAATTTCTCCGATGCAGTTTACTGGCGGTTGATTTAATTAGCGGTATTAATGTGATGAGAAACGCTTTGTCGTTTGAATGCATAACACGCAATTCCTTGAAGAGTCGACACATTTTAGGCGTGACAGTTTAACTGTTACTTGTAAACCGTACTGCTATATTGTGGTTACCTCCTAGACCTGATCTTCCTGAGGACCTGCTCCAGCTCTGATCTTACGGTTACCCCCCTGCATAAGTCTGACCATCACTTCATCTCCTTCTCCCTCCCCCTCTCTCCACATCCTCCCTCTCCTCCTCCCACCCCCACTATCACTGTCTGCCGTAACCTCCGCTCCCTATCACCCTCTTCTCTTGCTCCCAGAGTGACTGCTTCCCTCCCCCCTCTTCAATCATTTTCCAAGCTCCCCACTAACTCTGCATCCTCCACCCTAACTTCATCTCTCTCCTCAGCACTCGACTCCCTATGCCCCTTTGTCCCTAGGCCAGCACGTTCATCCCCTTCCAGTCCATGGATGTCTGACATCCTACGCACCTCCAGGGCCAGCCTCCGCGCTGCTGAGAGGAAGTGGGCCAAATCCAGGGACCCATCTGACCTCTCAGCCTATCAGTCTCTCCTGACAGAGTTTTCTTCTGCTGTCACTGCCGCTAAGGCTAAATTCTACCAAACTAAAATTCATAACTCCATCTCTAACCCTCGTCAACTTTTCTCTATCTTCTCTTCTCTCCTCAGCGTGCCACCTCCTCCACCCCAGTCTTCCTTCACTGCAGATGACTTTGCAGCATTCTTTGACGGAAAGATTGCAGACATCCGCAGCTCCTTTGACCCCTCTGCCCCCTCTGTGCCCTCTGCGCCCTCCACCCCCTGTTTCTCCACATTTTCTCTCCTCTCAGACTCTGAAGTTTCCCAGCTTCTACTCACCCACCGCCCTACCACCTGCGCCCTCGACCCTATCCCCTCATCTCTCCTCCAGGCAATCACACCAGACATCCTCCCCTTTGTCACCTCTCTTGTAAACTCCTCCCTATCTTCTGGATGTTTTCCCTCATCCTTCAAGAGGGCCCACATCACCCCGCTGCTGAAGAAACCCACACTGGATCCTTCAGTCATTCAGAACTACCGCCCGGTATTTCTCCTCCCTTTCCTATCCAAAACACTTGAACGTGCTGCATCTAACCAACTCTCTGCTTTCTTCTCTCAAAACAACCTGCTTGACCCCCACCAGTCTGGCTTCAGGCCTGGCCACTCGACCGAGACTGCACTCTTCTCGGTCAGTGAGTCACTCCATGCCGCACGAGCAGCCTCCCTCTCCTCTGTCCTGATTCTTCTAGACCTCTCCGCTGCATTTGACACCGTGGAGCACTCTATCCTCCTGTCCTCACTGGCAGCAACAGGGATCTGTGGCACAGTCCTTGACTGGATTGAGTCTTACCTCTCTGACCGTTCCTTCCAGGTTGCCTGGGCGGGTAAGGTATCACCACCCCGTCCCCTGGCCACCGGAGTTCCCCAGGGCTCAGTCCTCGGTCCCCTTCTCTTCACCTTATACACCAGATCCCTTGGCCCTGTAATATCTGCCCATGGCTTGTCCTATCACTCTTATGCCGACGACACACAACTCTTTCTCTCCTTCTCCCCATCGGACACACAGGTCCCTGCCCGCATCTCCGCTTGCCTGAGGGACATCCAGAGCTGGATGGACAATCACCACCTGAAGCTCAACCTGGGAAAGACAGAACTAATCTTTATTCCTGCCCTATCCTCTCCCCTCCTCGACTTTTCTATTTCAATAGGGGACACCTTAGTGACATCATCACCCTGGGCCAAGAATCTCGGAGTGGTGATGGACAACAGGCTGTCCCTCTCCAAGAACATCGCAGCAGTAAGCCGGGCATGCAGATTTTTCCTGTATAACATCCGGAGAATCCGCCCCTTTCTCACCACCTACTCAACCCAGCTCCTGGTCCAAGCAATGGTTCTATCCTGCCTGGACTACTGCAACTCTCTTCTGGCTGGACTACCGGCATCTGCCACCAGACCCCTGCAACTCATTCAGAACGCTGCGGCGCGTCTGGTCTTCAACCTCCCCAGACACTCCCACGTCACTCCCCTGCTCACCACCCTCCACTGGCTGCCTGTTATAGCTCGCATCAAATTTAAAACATTGGTCCTAGCATACCAGGCCGTCAAGGGGTCAGCCCCAGCATACCTCCACAAGATATTCAAACCCTACATGCCAGCCAGATCCCTCCATTCTGCTACCTCAGGACGCCTGGCACCTCCCCCTCTTCGCACCTGCACTTCCAGAACACGTCTCCTGTCTGTTCTGGCCCCACGATGGTGGAATGACCTCCCCGAGGAGATCAGAACAGCTGAGACACTGACCCATTTCAAGCGACGACTGAAGACTCACCTCTTCAGGCTGCACCTCTCCCCATCCCTCCCTACCTCCCTGTAATATCTTAAATGACTGTAAGCTTAGGGTTGTAACTAGGTAGCTGTTTCATAGGTGACTTAGGTGCATTAACTCTTAACTACTGCTTGTATTTTTTCCATAGACTATGTTGCTGCCGTTCTTGTTGTGTTAGTGTTAATCAGTTTAACCTTCAGGGTCCAAGTTGAACTATGCGGTTGTTCCCTGCACTTGGACCGGTACTTCTCTCTAGGGTTTTTCGGCATACTTGTTCCTGATTATGGTTATACACTTTGTTGTACGTCGCTCTGGATAAGAGCGTCTGCCAAATGCCTGTAATGTAATGTAATGTAATGTTTTTTATCAATAAAACATCTATTGCATATATTGTTGGTGCTCCTTACATTTTGGTGGGTGCTCCTAATTTTTTGAAGTTGGGAGCACCAGTGCTACCAAGTAAAAAAGTTAATTTCGAGCCCTGATATATTATTGAAGCTGCACTCCCCTGGCATATTGTCGGCACAGTAAGGCCTACTAACTGCTACATCAGCAGAAGCGTGCCTGTTTGGGCGTGCCTGTAAACAGACTGAGCCGGACCGAATTAAGTTCTCACACCACTAAAATACCGCGAAGGTTATGTGCCAATTTACGTTTTATTACTAGGCTATACATATTATTTTTATGATTGGATTAATTAGTAATTATATTTGATGCAACTTTAGCTACATTTCCATTACTTTTCCAAAAATATTATTTTCCATAACTTTTCCAGGGCCTGGAAATTGCATTTTAAATTTCAATGACTTTTCCAGGTTTTTCATGACCTTATGAACCCTGATAGTTGTTGATATCATTTTAAAATACTGTGGGAAATAAATACAGATGTACTCAAAAAACACAAGCCCATTGTTTTGGGAAAGATATGTAGTTAGAGAGCACAGGCCCAGTGTATATGGGAAAGAAATGTATTAATGAGCACCAGCCGTCTCCTCCCTAACGTATCATCCGGCTAGCGAAGGAGGAAGGATACAGGTGGACCAAGGACGACCTTGGTCATAAGATAACAACTGGCAGCAGGGAAGCGCCTCATTAAAATAAGTGCGATTAGAACAAACACATAATACACACATAATTTCTGCCCTGCTAATTAAGCTGTATACAAGCACATCTATGGAACTAACGGAAGCTTCTGCCTTTTCTGGAAAATGTATCGTCAGAATATGTGATTTATGATAGAAGGGGGAGGGAGATTCAAGTGGGAGACGAGCACTATCATTTTTAAAAAATAAGGAAGGAAGGGGCTGATAAATAATGGTGTCCAAGAATTGGGAAATAATGGTGTCAAAAACAGGATGTAATTAACAAAAAATTAAGTGGGAAGTACTAAATTTAAGCTCCACAACAGGAGGAGTTAGAAAAATGGATAAAAGAAACAGTTGGCCCCAGGGGATTTCAGAGTGTGTTTTGGGAATGCCTGGAGAATGATTGGACGTATTGTCTTTACTTATGAGTGACTGTTAGATGTACTGAACTGCGCAGGTCAGCCTGGGTTCTTGTATGAAATCTTTGATTCACTAACAATAAACCCAGTTGCATCAGACTATGAGAAGTGTGCATCTTTTGAAGAAGCATTCAACAGTGTGGAGGAGAGCGACCTCGGCATTCCTGGCCCAGGCCGGGGCCCGTTTTTCCTGCCCACAATACCCTCAAATTGTAGATCATTCTCTTTGCCCCAGATTATTAAAGCGCTCACGTGACGAGTGGGATCAGTGACTTTAGCTGGCTGATCATATAGACCGGGGGCAATTGTAACAAGGGGCAATTGTAACATCTCAAATTGCATCAATCAGAAACGAGACAGAACCATGAAACTCATTATGCACATGGTCTGTGATGATCCCTCTCTGCCTGCCAAAGGACAAACTGATGTCTCATACTTCTCATAGTTTTTCTGCTAAGAATCATTTTTGAGGTATGAAAGTAATTTTTTCATCTACTGTATTTTCCTCATACTGTTTTAACCTTTAATATCTATAAATTTAAATCAGTCTAGTTTTGATGACCATTCTGTTGTCTAACATTTTATATCTTTGTCAAATGTTAGCTTCGTTGTTTCTAGCCTGCAGGGTAGCTTGTGTCATGGGTGGCACAGTTGGGGGCAATTGTAACACTGTGTTACTATTGCCCCCGCCACCATCAAAATGGTGTCCGGCTTAGTAACGACATCAAAATAATAGTTTTGTTTTCTAATAATTTAAGAAAAGTGTCTTGTGTTCAGTTTAAATGTCTATGTATACTCTATTTATTATATATTTCGTGGCATAGTCCAGTGGTTAAGTCTTTTGCCTCTCAATCTGGGGACCCAGGTTCAATTCCTGCCAAAAGCCAATTTCTTGCTGTCAAAATCTTCAATGTCTATGAATCAGAAGTCGTCTTAACTTTAAATACTGCCATATTGGCTAAAAATTAACATTTTTCAACTATTATTTTGTAATAGTAGTATAGAAACTCACCCCAACCAACCAGTAGGACTCGCTAATGCAACAGTCGGGACTCATACCCTCACTGGCTTCCCACCTGTGAACACTGCCAATTGTGTTCGTAGGAACATCTGACCAAGCCTGAGGTACCGCTGCTGGGTTGAACCCCGGTCTTTACGGTGGTAGGCGAGTGCTTATACCTCTACACTACCCAGAGGGCCCTGGAGCCATTTAATTTTTTAATAAGAGTTCCTCCATTTGTTTTAACTCCCATGTGATTGTGTTCCCATTTTGTCAGTTGTCCGTTTTCCAGTTGTTTTTTTTATAACTGTTGGTTATAGGTTTTATATTTGTATAATTATATGATGATACTGTTTTAATTAAACTGGAATTAATTGTTCAATGAATATTAAATTGTTTTAACTATATAAATATTCTTGGGAGTTTATTGTGGTCCTTGGTATTTATATGAAGGTATTATGTGTGTTGTTACAATTGCCCCCATATGCTGTTACAATCGCCCCCGCACATGGGGGCAGATGTAACATTTGACGTCTAGTGTTTCAATCAATATTGTGACTCTAACATTGCGTGTAAAAACACTTGATGACTGTTAACAAGTAGAACACAGATACAAGGTACCTACATAAAAATTGTATCCAAATAGTTCAAGAGGTTTTTGAGTAATGACATCAAAACCAATTAAAGCCGCAAGCAGCGTTGGGAGGGGTCCAAGCATTGGCACCATCGCGCCCCCTATGGACCGATTTTAAAATGGCTTTTTCCTCATGATCATATGCCTTCACCCAACATATCTACTGAATATCATGATTATTGTATAAAATATTGATGACTTACGGCCAATTTTGTGCTAAGAGACGCTGTAGGATGACTTAGTTGCGTCGCCATGGATGTGTCCTGGCCGCTTCCCGTGAAGGCCTTTACTATGTCGTAACACTTAGATGGGATGTCGTAACACTTAGATGGCATGTCTTAACGCACATATGGCCTGGCGTGTTTGTACAGCTGCAGCGCTTCCATGCTGTAACTAAAAAACGCATCACACTAGTGTTGTCACGATACCAAAATTTTGACTTTGATACCGATACCAAGTTTAGTATCACAATAATTAATACTGAAACGGTATTGATTCAATACTCGGTACCTAACGATACTGAAATTACCTTAATAGATGAGAAACGTAATGTCCACAAGGGTTGACCTCATTTTCGAATTCATGGTTTATTAACAACCTGGTTCATTAACAACCTCTAAGTTGAAGCCTCTTCAACATATTAATATGCATAGGCCTATAGTGTTACAACACTGAACAATAGAAAAATATGTTAAATATATTTCAAAAATTAAACAGTTGTAAAGTAAAGTAATGTTTAAAACAGGTCTTTCACCTTTAAATAGATTTAAAAACAGCATATTTTAATAACAATACAGCATCTATCTATAATAAAATATTTCCAAATTGGAACACCTATTGCTACTGAAGTGAACTGAGTCAAAGCTTGCGCTGTATCAAGGAGCTGAGTGCACAAGCGCAAGTCACCTCACTTGGCAACCTTAGTTGCCACTGCCTTCTAGCGAAGATTCTGACAAATTACACTTTTCATCCTCTCAATCAGTAATGCGGGAGACAATTTTCCCTGGCTTTTACATTTGACTCAAAACTACCGAACGTCGGAATATTCTAATACCGAACCGCTTCTTTTTCTTTTCTTTTTTTTTTTTTTAAGTACCGAGAAAGTGCTGAAGTTTTGGTATACCGTGCAACACTACGTCAGACACATATTCCAATCCATTGCTCAGCTTAGCAGAGAATGCACATTTCAGAGCGCCACAACGACAGATAGAATAATAACACATGAATGCACATTTCAAATAATAAATACGACATTGAGAAAAAACGGAAAAAAAGACGTAATATCAACTCGCGATCTGCGTGCTGCGCGCAAAGTAGCCTACCGTTTTATTTATTTAGACATTGGCATATAAGAACATTTTCGGTTACGCTGACCTATAAAACGCTATTCCAAAAGCAAAATCAGACATGTTATACATCGTTAGAAAGCTTATACTCTCACCTACTGAATAAATGAGTTGTCAATCAAGCCGAATTGTACTAAAAAGGGCGACAACGCCGTAAGCTACAGGTGTGGTATTACGCACAGCTATTATTGAAGATAGCCGACCCAGGCGTGACAGATGCGCGTATATTTCGCAAACGGATTGTCCAAGACAATATATGACCACTCATTCGCAAAAGGGACATCTCTACGCGTAAAACCAATGGTAAGATTGTATATTTATTCAATGTTTAGTCCCAGATATTGACTGTAGAATGACATGGTATAATGTTTAAAAAAAGTTTGTCTAGCTTATTTCGTTATTCAGTGAGCAGCGTTTTCACTGCTGTATTGGCATATTTTAGGGCTAATGTCGGGTTTATCTTGTTGCTACGGAATATTGCATTACATTACATTACATTACATGACAGGCATTTGGCAGACGCTCTTATCCAGAGCGACGTAGGCTACAACAAAATGTATAACCATAACCAGGAACAAGTGTGTCGAAAACCCTAGAGGGCAGTAGCCTACCGTTCCAAGTGCAGGGAACAACCGCATAGTTCAACTTGGATCCTGTAGGTTAAACTGATTAACACTAACACAAACAAGAACAGCAACAATGCAGTCTATGCAAAAATACAAGCAATAGTTAAGACGAGTTAAATCACCGACGAAACAACTACTTAGTTACAACCCTAAGCTTACAGTCAATTTAGAGATTAAATTGAGAATACGATTTCTCTCAGCATAATGACGGATTTAAACACTAAACGAACTCACCCGATATTGTCTTCAAATGGATCCATGCCAAAGAAAAGTAATGATTCATCTTCTCAAAGCTTTTACTAACAAACTTTTAATAGCAAAACATGAAAGACCAATTCGCCATCCATGCTGCCTACGCGCAGAGTACCCTATTATTTATTCAGACATTGGCAGAGTACAGCATAAATTGCGTCTTTTGTTTACATTCAATATAAGAAATTGCAGCGAGAAACTGCAGCTGTAGACACAAGATAGTTTATGTTATGGTAACAACGGAACGAAGCGGACTATACATGTATTGCCATCATTGATTTTTTATACCAGCGTGTTTTCGCGCGTTTGCACAGACTCTCAAAACCTACCAATAAAATGGTTTAGCTATTTCTCACCACAATGACAGATTTAAAGACTGAATGAACTCATCCGATACTGTCTTCAAATGGATCCATGCCAAAGAAAAGTAATTATTCATCCTCTCAAAAAGCTTTACTAACAAACTTAGCCTAGCATGCACTCTGGCTGGTACTGTCTTTCATTGCTTCCGCGACGCTCATTCCCGCCTCAGAGACAGATAGAATAATAACACATAAATACACATTTCAAATAATAAATACGACATTGAGAAAAAACGAAACAAAAGACGAGATATCAAGTCGCGACCTACGCGCAGAGCAGCCTACCGTTTTATTCATGTAGACACTGGCATATAAGAACATTTTCGGTTACGCTGACCTATAAAACGCTATTCCAAAAGCAAAAACAGACATGTTATACATCGTTAGAAAGCTTACACTCTCACCTACGGAATAAATGAGTTGTCAATCAAGCCAAATTGTACTAAAAAGGGCGACAACGCCGTAAGCAACAAGTGTGGTATTACACACAGCTATTTATGAAGATAGCCGACCCAGGCGTCACATATGCGCGTATTTTTAGGGGTCCAAGCAGCGAAGCTGGTGGAACCCTATTGTATCTGTTAGGATTATTAGGGGTCCAAGCAGCGAAGCTGGTGGAACCCTATTGTATCTGTTAGGATTATTATTATTAGGGGTCCAAGCAGCGAAGCTGGTGGAACCCTATTGTTTTTGTTAGGATAATTATTATTAGGGGTCCAAGCAGCGAAGCTGGTGGAACCCTATTGTATCTGTTAGGATTATTAGGGGTCCAAGCAGCGAAGCTGGTGGAACCCTATTGTTTTTGTTAGGATTATTATTATTATTATTATTATTATTCTTATTATTTTTCTCCGCTAAAAGTGTCTGAGGCTCAGCAACCATAAGTCGTAGAGCAACCAAATTTGGCAGGTGGATTCCTATGGCCCCCCACTACTCAGGCACTAAAAATCACCTATGTCGGCCAGATGGTGGCGCTATAACAAAGGGTTTTGCGTAAAAGGCCATAACTCCCACACCATAAGTTAGATCAACACAAAACTTCATCGACCTATGCATCTGAACGTGCTCTACAACTTTGCCATTGGCACCACCCATGTCCGCCATATTGTTTGCCCGCCATTTTAACTTTTACGTTGGGGCGTGGAAGCTTTCTCTGCTAAAATGTCTGAGGCTCAGCAACCATAAGTCCTAGAGCAACCAAATTTGGCAGGTGGGTTCCTATGGCCCCCCACTACTCAGGCACTAAAAATCACCTATGTCGGCCAGATGGTGGCGCTATAACAAAGGATTTTGCCTAAAAGGTCATAACTCCCACACCGTAAATCAGATCAACACAAAACTTCATAGACCGACGCATGTGAATGTGCTCTACAACTTTGCTGTTGGGGCTACATATCTCCGCCATATGGTTTGCCTGCCATTTCGACTTTTTTATTAGGTGGGGTGCGGAAGAGCTGTGGCTCCAAATCTAAACGATTACGACATCTACTAAACTTCTTTACGGCAAGCGACATCCATGGCGACGCAAGTAATCCGACACCGTAGGGTCTAGTTTTTATCAGTGAGGGGACGGTCTGAACGTCGGGGAAGCAGTGGAAGACAGTGCCAGACATTATTTGAAGACAGTATCGGGTGAGTTCGTTTAGTCTTTGAATCTGTCATTATGCTGAGAAATAGCTAAACCATTTTATTGATAGATTCTGAGTTTCTGTGCAAACGCGCGAAAACACGCTGGTCCAATGAAACAATGACGGTAATGCATATAGTCCGCTTCGTGCCGTTGCTACCATAACATAACAAACTATCTTGTGTCTACAGCTGCAGTTTCTCGCTGCAATTTCTAATATTGAATATAAACAAAAGACGCAATTTATGCTGTAGTCTGCCAATGTCTAAATAAACTATACGGTCCATTTGAAGACAATATCGGGTGAGTTCGTTTAGTCTTTAAATCCGTCATTATGCTGACAGAAATTGTTTTCTCAATTTAATCTCTAAATTGACTGTAAGCTTAGGGTTGTAACTAGTTAGCTGTTTCGTTGGTGACTTAGTTAATGCACTCGTCTTAACTATTGCTTGTATTTTTGCATAGACTGCGTTGTTGCTGTTCTTGTTTGTGTTAGTGTTAATCAGTTTAACCTACAGGGTCCAAGTTGAACTAACGGTTGTTCCCTGCACTTGGAACGGCATTTCTCTCTAGGGTTTTCGACACACTTGTTCCTGGTTATGGTTATACACTTTGTTGTACGTCACTCTGGATAAGAGCGTCTGCCGAATGCCTGTATTGTAATGGAATGTAATGTAATATTCCGTAGCAACAAGATAAACCCGACGTTAGCCCTAAAATATGCCAATATAGCAGTGAAAACGCTGCTCACTGAATAAGGAAATAAACGAGACAAAGTTTTTTAAAATTATGCCATGTCATTCTACATTCAATATCTGGGACTAAACATCGAATAAATATAAATTCTTACCACTGGTTTTACGCGTAGAGATGTCCCTTTTGCGAATGAGTGGTCATATATTGTCTTGGACAATCCGTTTGCGAAATATACGCGCATCTGTGACGCCAGGGTCGGCTATCTTCGGCTAGCTGTGCTTAATACCACACCTGTTGCTTACGGCGTTGTCGCCCTTTTTAGTGCAATTTGGCTTGATTGACAATTCATTTATTCAGTAGGTGAGAGTATAAGCATTCTAACGATGTATAACATGTCTGATTTTGCTTTTGGAATAGCGTTTTATAGGTCAGCGTAACCAAAATGTATCTTATCTGCCAATGTCTAAATAAATAAAACGGTAGACTACTTTGCGCGCAGCACGCAGATCGCGAGTTGATATTACGTCTTTTATTTCCGTTTTTTCTCAATGTCGTATTTATTATTTGAAATGTGCATTTATGTGTTATTATTCTATCTGTCTCTGTGGCGCTCTGAAATGTGCATTCTCTGCTAAGCTGAGCAATGGATTGGAATATGTGTCTGACGTAGTGTTGCACGGTATACCAAAACTTCAGCACTTTCTCGGTACTTAAAAAAAAAAAAAAAAAAAGAAACGCTTCGGTATTAGAATATTCCGACGTTCGGTAGTTTGAGTCAAATGTAAAAGCCAGGGAAAATTGTCTCCCGCATTACTGATTGAGAGGATGAAAAGTGTCATTTGTCAGAATCTTCGCTAGAAGGCAGTAGCAACTAAGGTTGCCAAGTGAGGTGACTTGTGCTTGCACTCAGCTCCTTGATACAGCGCAAGCTTTGACTCAGTTCACTTCAGTAGCAATAGGTGTTCCAATTTGGAAATATTTTATTATATATAGATGCTGCATTGTTATTAAAATATACTGTTTTTAAATCTATTTAAAGGTGAAAGACCTGTTGTAAATATTATTTACTTTACAACTGTTTAATTTTTGAAATATATTTAACATATTTTTCTATTGTTCAGTGTTGTAACACTATAGGCCTATGCATATTAATATGTTGAAGAGGCTTCAACTTAAAGGTTGTTAATGAACCAGGTAGTTAATAAACCATGAATTCGAAAATGAGGTCAGCCCTTGTGGACATTACATTTCTCATCTATTAAAGTAATTTCAGTATCGTTAGGTACCGAGTATCGAATTAACATTGTTTATTTTTTAAGTATCATTTCAGTATTGAGTTTCGTAATACTAAACCTGGTATCACTATCAAAGTCAAAATTTTGGTATCGTGACATTACTAGTGTGACGCCTTTTTTAGTTGCGGCACAGAAACACTGCAGCTGTGCATACACGCCGGACCATCTAAGTGTTACGACATGCCATCTAAGTGTTACGGCATAGTAAAGGCCTTCGCGGGAAGCGGCCAGGACATATCCATGGCGACGTAACTAAGTCATCCGACAGCGTCTCTTAGCACAAAATTTGCCATAAGTCATCAATATTTTATACGATCATCATGATATTCAGTAGATATGTTGGGTGAAGGCATATGATCATGAGGACAAAGCCATTTTAAAATCGCTCCATAGGGGGCGCGATGGTGCCAATGCTTGGACCCCTCCCAACGCCGCTTGCGGCTTTAATTAGGGGTCCAAGCAGCGAAGCTGGTGGAACCCTATTGTATTTGTTAGGATTATTAGGGGTCCAAGCAGCGAAGCTGGTGGAACCCTATTGTATCTGTTAGGATTATTATTATTATTATTATTATTATTATTATTATTATTATTCTTATTATTTTTCTCCGCTAAAAGTGTCTGAGGCTCAGCAACCATAAGTCCTAGAGCAACCAAATTTGGCAGGTGGGTTCCTATGGCCCCCCACTACTCAGGCACTAAAAATCACCTATGTCGGCCATATGGTGGCGCTATAACAAAGGGTTAGGCGTAAAAGGCCATAACTCCCACACCATAAGTTAGATCAACACAAAACTTCATTGACATATGCATCTGAACGTGCTCTATCACTTTGCCATTGGCACTACCTATGTCTGCCATATTGTTTGCCCGCCATTTTAACTTTTTAGTTGGGGCGTGGCAGTTTTCTCCGCTAAAATGTCTGAGGCTCAGCAACCATAAGTTGTACACCAACCAAATTTGGGAGGTGGGTTCCTATGGCCCCCCACTACTCAGGCACTAAAAATCACCTATGTCGGCCAGATGGTGGCGCTATAACAAAGGGTTTTGCCTAAAAGGTCATAACTCCCACACCGTAAGTCAGATCAACACAAAACTTCATAGACCGACGCATGTGAATGTGCTCTACAACTTTGCTATTGGGGCTACATATCTCCGCCATATTGTTTGCCTGCCATTTGGACTTCTTTATTAGGTGGGGTGCGGAAGAGCTGTGGCTCCAAATCTAAACGATTACGACATCTAGTAAACTTCTTTACGGCAAGCGACATCCATGGCGACGCAAGTAATCCGACACCGTAGGGTCTAGTTTTTATCAGTGAGGGGACGGTCTGAACGTCGGGGAAGCAGTGGAAGACAGTGCCAGACATTATTTGAAGACAGTATCGGGTGAGTTCGTTTAGTCTTTGAATCTGTCATTATGCTGAGAAATAGCTAAACCATTTTATTGATAGGTTCTGAGTTTTTGTGCAAACGCGCGAAAACACGCTGGTCCAATGAAACAATGACGGTAATACATATAGTCCGCTTCGTGCCGTTGCTACCATAACATAACAAACTATCTTGTGTCTACAGCTGCAGTTTCTCGCTGCAATTTCTAATATTGAATATAAACAAAAGACGCAATTTATGCTGTAGTCTGCCAATGTCTAAATAAATAATACGGTCCATTTGAAGACAATATCGGGTGAGTTCGTTTAGTCTTTAAATCCGTCATTATGCTGAGAGAAATTGTTTTCTCAATTTAATCTCTAAATTGACTGTAAGCTTAGGGTTGTAACTAGTTAGCTGTTTCGTTGGTGACTTAGTTAATGCACTCGTCTTAACTATTGCTTGTATTTTTGCATAGACTGCGTTGTTGCTGTTCTTGTTTGTGTTAGTGTTAATCAGTTTAACCTACAGGGTCCAAGTTGAACTAACGGTTGTTCCCTGCACTTGGAACGGCATTTCTCTCTAGGGTTTTCGACACACTTGTTCCTGGTTATGGTTATACACTTTGTTGTACGTCACTCTGGATAAGAGCGTCTGCCAAATGCCTGTATTGTAATGGAATGGAATGTAATATTCCGTAGCAACAAGATAAACCCGACGTTAGCCCTAAAATATGCCAATATAGCAGTGAAAACGCTGCTCACTGAATAAGTAAATAAACGAGACAAAGTTTTTTAAAATTATGCCATGTCATTCTACATTCAATATCTGGGACTAAACATCGAATAAATATACAATCTTACCACTGGTTTTACGCGTAGAGATGTCCCTTTTGCGAATGAGTGGTCATATATTGTCTTGGACAATCCGTTTGAGAAATATAGGCTACGCGCATTTGTCACGCCTGGGCTATCTTCAAAAATAGCTGTGCGTAATACCACACCTGTTGCTTACGGCATTGTCGCCCTTTTTAGTGCAATTTGGCTTGATTGACAATTAATTTATTCAGTAGGTGAGAGTATAAGCTTTCTAACGATGTATAACATGTCTGTTTTTGCTTTTGGAATAGCGTTTTATAGGTCAGCGTAACCGAACATTTTCTTATATGCCAGTGTCTACATAAATAAAACGGTAGGCTGCTCTGCGCGTAGGTCGCGACTTGATATCTCGTCTTTTGTTTCGTTTTTTCTCAATGTCGTATTTATTATTTGAAATGCGTATTTATGCGTTATTATTCTGTCTGTCTCTGTGGCGCTCTGAAATGTCCATTCTCTGCTAAGCTGAGCAATGGATTGGAATATGTGTCTGACGTAGTGTGGCACGGTATTCCAAAACTTCAGCACTTTCTCGGTACTTAAAAAAAAAAAAAAGAAGAAAAAAGAAACGGTTCGCTATTAGAATATTCCGACGTTTGGTAGTTTTGAGTCAAATGTAAAAGCCAGAGAAAATTGTCTCCCGCATTACTGATTGAGAGGATGAAAAGTGTAATTTGTCAGAATCTTCGCTAGAGGGCAGTAGCAACTAAGGTTGGCAAGTGAGGTGACCTGCGCTTGTGCATTCTTCGTGGTTGATACAGCGCAAGCTTAGACTCAGGTGACTTCAGTAGCAATAGGTGTTCTAATTTGTAAATATTTTATTATAGGAAGATGCTGTATTGTTATTGAAATATGCTGTTTTTAGATTTATTTAAAAGTGAAAGACCTGTTTAAAGATAATTTACTTTGCAATTGTTTAATTTCTGAAATATATTTAATATAGTTTTCTATGGTTCAGTGTTGTAACACTATAGGCCTATGCTTATTGATGTTGAATAGGCTTCAACTTAAAGGATGTTAATAAACCAGGTTTTTAATAAACCGTGAATTCGAAAATGAGGTCAACCCTTGTGGACATTACGTTTCTGATCAATTAACGTAATTTCTGTATCAGTATCGTTTCAGTATCAATTATTGTTATACTAAACATTACATTACATTTATTTCGCAGACGCTTTTATCCAAAGCGACGTACAAAAAGTGCATATCATGGTCATAGGCAACTGCTGAACACAGGTTCAGAAAGGTATAATACTTATTTTGTACAGCTATTTCTAGCCAAGAACACAGTTCACACAGTGAACACTATTCTGACCTAACCTCTGCAAAGCCAACTAGGCAGAAGAATAAGCTACAGTATTAGGACAAATGCAAATTACCAAAACGTGCTGGGATGGGGCAACATGTAACAAGTGACATGAAAAGGGGGGGGGGTGTTTTTAAATGTTTTATTATTTTTTTATTAAAGAGTGAAATATACAGCATGGTGGTGGTTAGTCTAGGTATAGTCTGAAGAGATGAGTCTTCAGGCCACGGCGGAAGATGGGTAGTGAGGGGGAGGTTCGGAGAGGAACGGGAAGTTCGTTCCACCACTGGGGAGCTAGGGTGGAGAAACCTGATAGCGGTATAAAAGTCAAAATTTTGGTATCAAGACAACGCTAGTGTGATACCTTTTTTAGTTGTGGCATGGAGGCGCTGCAGCTGTACATACACACCAGGCCATCTAAGTGTTACGACATGCCATATAAGTGTTACAACATGGTAAAGACCTTTATGGGACGCGGTCAGGACACATCCATGGCGACGCAACTCAGTCATCCGCCAGCGTTTCTTAGCACAAAATTGGCCATAAGTCATCAATATTTTACACAATCATCATGATATTCAGTAGATATGTTGGATGAAGGCATATGATGCTGAGGAAAAAGCCATTTTAACATTGCTCTATAGGGGGCGCGATGGTGCCAATGCTTGGACCCCTCCCAACGCCGCTTGCGGCTTTAATTATTATTATTATTCTTATTTTTCTCCGCTAAAAGTGTCTGAGGCTCAGCAACCGTAAGTCCTGGAGCAACCAAATTTGGCAGATGGGTTCCTATGGCCCCCCACTACTCAGGCACTAAAAATCACGTATGTCGGCCAGATGGTGGCGCTATAACAAAGGGTTTTGCGTAAAAGGCCATAACTCCCACACCATAAGTTAGATCAACACAAAACTTCATCGACCTATGCCTCTGAACGTGCTCTACAACTTTGCCATTGGCACCACCTATGTCCGTCATATTGTTTGCCCGCCATTTAGACTTTTTCGTTGGGGCGTGGCAGTTTTCCCCGCTAAAATGTCTGAGGCTCAGCAACCATAAGTTGTAGACCAACCAACTTTGGTAGGTGGGTTCCTATGGCCCCCCACTACTCACGCACGAAAAATCTCCTATGTCGCCCAGATGGTGGCGCTATAACAAAGGATCACTCTTTTAAAGGCTATAACTGTCACACTATAAGTCCGATCAACACAAAACTTCATCGACCGATGCATCTGAATGTGCTCTACAACTTTGCTTTTGGGACCACCTATGTCCGCCATATGGTTTGCCCGCCATTTGGACTTTTTTATTAGGTGGGGTGCGGAAAAGCTGGAGCTCCAAATTCTAAGTGTTACGACATCGAGTAAACTTCTTTACGGCAAGCGACATCCATGGCGACGCAAGTAATCCGACACCGTAAGGTTAGTTTTTTATCAGTGAGGGGACGGTCTTGGGGCACTTGGAACGGTAGGGTACTGCCCTCTAGGGTTTTCGACACACTTGTTCCTGGTTATGGTTAGACACTTTGTTGTACGTCGCTCTGGATATGAGCGTCTGCCAAATGCCTGTAATGTCATGTAGGCTAATATTCCGTAACAACAAGATAAACCCGACATTTGCCCTAAAATATGCCAATACAGCAGTGAAAACGCTGCTTACTGAATAACGAAATAAACGAGACAAAGTTTTTTTAATTATACAATCTCATATTACAGTCAATATCTGGGACTAAACATTGAATAAATATACAATCTTACCGTTGGTTTTACGTGTAGAGATGTCCCTTTTGCGACTGAGTGGTCATACATTGTCTTGGACAATCCGTTTGTGATTCCTGTTGCTTACGGCGTTGTCGCCGTTTTTAGTACAATTTCGCTTGATTGACAGTTCATTTATTCAGTAGATGATAGTATAAGCTTTCTAACGATGTATAACATGTCTGATTTTGCATTTGGAATAGCGTTTTATAGTTCAGCGTAATGGAATATTTTCTTATCGCATTCACTGTGGCGTAGCATTAAAGACGATGCACCTAACGAAACGTTGTCAACGATTTTCATAATTTCTTGGAGAGTACTAATATTATTGAGGACTTCGGGGCATAGCTAAGCCATTTCTTTGCTTTTAGACCTATCTGACATCGTTTTCTGACGCAAAACAGAAGCGGATAGGACTTTGTCATTGATTTTCTGTCTCTATACTACTAAATACAGATAAAATGTCATGTTGCTATGTAAGTATTACTGCTCAAAATATTTCGGTTATATACGTTATTTTTGAAATTGAGTGTCTTTAAATAGGTTAGTGGTATTATATAATGTGGATATTTCACACTGCAATGTAAGCGTCAGTGCAATAGTTTTTGTGACCCATGGAACAGTGATGACTACAGGGTTGGAACGTTGCTAATACGTGGTGGACGGTTGAAAATTATTTTCGTCCCATCCCCATCCGTCATTATACTGAGAAATAGCTAAACCATTTTTATTGATAGTAATTGAGTTTCTCTGGAAACGCGCGAAAACACGCTGGTATAATAAAACAATGACGGTAAATATAGCCTACATATGTAGTCCGCTTCATTCCGTTGCTACCATAACATAACAGACTATCTTGTGCCTACAGCTGCAGTTTCTCGCTGCAATTACTAATATTGAATATAAACACAAGACGCAATTTATGCTGTACTCTACCAATGTCTACATAAATAATACGGTACTCTGAGCGTATGAAGCAGTTATCATGGCTGGTGAGTTGATATTTTTTGCTACTACAAGTTTGTTAGTAAAAGCTTTGAGAGGATGAATCATTACTTTACTTTGGCATGGATCCATTTGAAGACAATATCGGGTGAGTTCGTTTACTCTTTAAATCCGTCATAATGCTGAGAGAAATCGTATTCTCAATTTAATCTCCACATTGACTGTAAGCTTTGGGTTGTAACTAGTTAGCTGTTTCGTAGGTGACTTAGTTAATGCACTCGTCTTAACTATTGCTTGCATTTCTGCATAGACTGCGTTGTTGCTGTTCTTGTTTGTGTTAGTGTTAATCAGTTTAACCTACAGGGTCCAAGTTGAACTATGCGGTTGTTCCCAGCACTTGGAACGGTAGGCTACTGCCCTCTAGGGTTTTCGACACACTTGTTCCTGGTTATGGTTATACGTTTTGTTGTAGCCTACGTCGCTCTGGATAAGAGCGTCTGCCAAATGCCTGTAATGTAATGTAATGCAATATTCCGTAGCACCAAGATAAACCTGACATTAGCCCTAAAATATGCCAATACAGCAGTGAAAACGCTGCTCACCGAATAACGAAATGAACGAGACAAAGTTTTTTAAAACTTATACCATGTCATTCTACAGTCAATATCTGGGACTAAACATTGAATAAATATACAATCTTACCATTGGTTTTACGCGTACAGATGTCCCTTTTGCGAATGAGTGGTCATATATTGTCTTGGACAATCCGTTTGCGAAATATATGCGCATCTGTCACGCCTGGGTCGGCTATCTTCAATAATAGCTGTCCGTAATACCACACCTGTTGCTTACGGCGTTGTCGCCCTTTTTAGTACAATTTGGCTTGATTGACCATTCATTTATTCAGTAGGTGAGAGTATAAGCTTTCTAACGATGTATAACATGTCTGATTTTGCTTTTGGAATAGCGTTTTATAGGTAAGCGTAACCAAAAATTTTCTTATCTGCCAATGTCTAAATAAATAAAACGGTAGGCTACTTTGTGCGCAGCACGCAGATCGCGAGTTGATATTACGTCTTTTTTTCCGTTTTTTCTCAATGTCGTATTTATTATTTGAAATATGCATTCATGTGTTGTTATTCTATCTGTCTCTGTGGCGCTCTGAAATGTGCATTCTCTGCTAAGCTGAGCAATGGATTGTACTATGTGTCTGACGTAGTGTTGCACGGTATACCAAAACTTCAGCACTTTCTCGGTACTTAAAAAAAAAGAAGAAAAAAAAGAAACGGTTCGGTATTAGAATATTCCGACGTTCGGTAGTTTTGAGTCAAATGTAAAAGCCAGGGAAAATTGTCTCCCGCATTACTGATTGAGAGGATGAAAAGTGTAATTTGTCAGAATCTTCGCTAGAAGGCAGTAGCAACTAAGGTTGCCAAGTGAGGTGACTTGCGCTTGTGCACTCAGCTCCTTGATACAGCGCAAGCTTTGACTCAGTTCACTTCAGTAGCAATAGGTGTTCCAATTTGGAAATATTTTATTATAGATAGATGCTGTATTGTTATTAAAATATGCTGTTTTTAAATCTATTTAAAGGTGAAAGACCTGTTTTAAAGATTATTTACTTTACAACTGTTTAATTTTTTAAATATATTTAACATATTTTTCTATTGTTCAGTGTTGTAACACTATAGGCCTATGCATATTAATATGTTAAAGAGGCTTCAACTTAAAGGTTGTTAATGAACCAGGTTGTTAATAAACCATGAATTTGAAAATGAGGTCAACCCTTGTGGACATTACGTTTCTGATCTATTAAGGTAATTTCAGTATCTTTAGGTACCGAGTATCGAATTAGCATCGTTTAAGTTTCAAGTATCATTTCAGTATTGAGTATCGTAATACTAAACCTGGTATCAGTATCAAAGTCAAAATTTTGGTATCGTGACAACACTAGTGTGACGCAACTTTTTTAGTTGCGGCGCAGAAACACTGCAGCTGTGCATACACGCCGGACCATCTAAGTGCTAAGACATGCCATCTAAGTGTTACGACATAGTAAAGGCCTTTACGGGAAGCGGCCAGGACACATCTATGGCGACGCAACTAAGTCATCCGACAGCGTCTCTTAGCACAACATTGGCCATAAGTCATCAATTTTTTATACGATCATCATGATATTCAGCAGATATGTTGGGTGAAGGCATATGATCATGAGGACAAAGCCATTTTAAAATCGCTCCATAGGGGGCGCGATGGTGCCAATGCTTGGACCCCTCCCAACGCCGCTTGCGGCTTTAATTATTCTTATTTTTCTCCGCTAAAAGTGTCTGAGGCTCAGCAACCATAGCTCCTACAGCAACCAAATTTAGCAGGTGGGTTCCTATGGCCCCCCACTACTGAGGCACTAAAAATCACCTATGTCGGCCAAATGGTGGCGCTATAACAAAGGGTTTTGCGTAAAAGGCCATAACTCCCACACCATAAGTTAGATCAACACAAAACTTCATCGACCTATGCCTCTGAACGTGCTCTACAACTTTGCCATTGGCACCACCTATGTCCGCCATATTGTTTACCCGCCATTTAGACTTTTTCGTTGGGGCGTGGCAGTTTTCTCCGCTAAAATGTCTGAGGCTCAGCAACCATAAGTTGTAGACCAACCAACTTTGGTAGGTGGGTTCCTATGGCCCCCCACTACTCACGCACGAAAAATCTCCTATGTCGCCCAGATGGTGGCGCTATAACAAAGGATCACTCTTTTACAGGCTATAACTGTCACACTATAAGTCCGATCAACACAAAACTTCATCGACCGATGCATCTGAATGTGCTCTACAACTTTGCTTTTGGGACCACCTATGTCCGCCATATGGTTTGCCCGCCATTTGGACTTTTTCATTAGGTGGGGTGCGGAAAAGCTGGAGCTCCAAATTCTAAGTGTTACGACATCGAGTAAACTTCTTTACGGCAAGCGACATCCATGGCGACGCAAGTAATCCGACACCGTAAGGTTAGTTTTTTATCAGTGAGGGGACGGTCTTGGGGCACTTGGAACGGTAGGATACTGCCCTCTAGGGTTTTCGACACACTTGTTCCTGGTTATGGTTAGACACTTTGTTGTACGTCGCTCTGGATAAGAGCGTCTGCCAAATGCCTGTAATGTAATGTAATGTGATATTCCGTAGCAACAAGATAAACCAGACATTATCCCTAAAATATGCCAATAGCATTGAAAACGCTGCTCGCTGAATAACAAAATAAACGAGACAACGTTTTTTTAAAATTATACCATGTCATTATACAGTCAATATCTGGGACTACGCATTTAATAAACAGACAATCTTACCATCGGGTTTACGCGTAGAGACGTCCCTTTTGCGAATGAGTGGTCATATATTGTCTTGGACAATCCGTTTGTGAAATATAGGCGCAAATGTGACGCCTGCGTCGGCTACCTTCAAAAGTAGCTGTGCGTAATACCACACCTGTTGCTTACGGCGTTGTCGCCCTTTTTAGTACAATTTGGCTTGATTGACAACTCATTTATTCAGTAGGTGAGAGTATAAGCTTTCTAACGATGTATAACATGTCTGATTTTGCTTTTTGAATAGCGTTTTATAGGTCAGCGTAACCAAAATTTTTCTTATCTGCCAATGTCTAAATAAATAAAACGGTAGGCTACTTTGCGCGCAGCACGCAGACTGCGAGTTGATATTACGTCTTTTTTTCCCGTTTTTTCTCAATGTCATATTTATTATTTGAAATGTGCATTCATGTGTTATTATTCTATCTGTCTCTGTGGCGCTCTGAAATGTGCATTCTCTGCTAAGCTGAGCAATGGATTGGAATATGTGTCTGACGTAGTGTTGCACGGTATACCAAAACTTCAGCACTTTCTCGGTACTTAAAAAAAATAATAAAAAAAAGAAACGGTTCGGTATTAGAATATTCCGACGTTCGGTAGTTTTGAGTCAAATGTAAAAGCCAGGGAAAATTGTCTCCCGCATTACTGATTGAGAGGATGAAAAGTGTAATTTGTCAGAATCTTCGCTAGAAGGCAGTAGCAACTATGGTTGCGAAGTGAGGTGACTTGCGCTTGTGCACTCAGCTCCTTGATACAGCGCAAGCTTTGACTCAGTTCACTTCAGTAGCAATAGGTGTTCCAATTTGGAAATATTTTATTATAGATAGATGCTGTATTGTTATTAAAATATGCTGTTTTTACATCTATTTAAAGGTGAAAGACCTGTTTTAAAGATTATTTACAACTGTTTAATTTTTGAAATATATTTAACATATTTTTCTATTGTTCAGTGTTGTAACACTATAGGCCTATGCATATTAATATGTTGACGAGGCTTCAACTTAAAGGTTGTTAATAAACCAGGTTGTTAATAAACCATGAATTCGAAAATGAGGTCAACCCTTGTGGACATTACATTTCTGATCTATTAAGGTAATTTCAGTATCGTTAGGTACCGAGTATCGAATTAGCATCGTTTAAGTTTCAAGTATCATTTCAGTATTCAGTATCGTGATACTAAACCTGGTATCGGTATGAAAGTCAACATTTTGGTATCGTGACAACACTAGTGTGACGCCTTTTTTAGTTACAGCATGGAAGCGCTGCAGCTGTACATACACGCCGGGCCATATATGTGTCACGACATCCCATCTAAGTGTTACGACATAGTAAAGGCCTTTACGGGAAGCGGCCAGGACACATCCATGGCGACGCAACTAAGTCATCGGACAGCGTCTCTTAGCACAAAATTGGCCATAAGTCATCAATATTTTCTACAATCATCATGATATTCAGTACATATGTTGGGTGAAGGCATATGATCATGAGGAAAAAGCCATTTTAAAATCGCTCCATAGGGGGCGCGATGGTGCCAATGCTTGGACCCCTCCCAACGCCGCTTGCGGCTTTAATTATTATTATTATTTTTCTCCGCTAAAAGTGTCTGAGGCTCAGCAACCATAAGTCCTAGAGCAACCAAATTTGGCAGGTGGGTTCCTATGGCCCCCCACTACTCAGGCACTAAAAATCACCTATGTCGGCCAGATGGTGGCGCTATAACAAAGGGTTTTGCGTAAAAGGCCATAACTCCCACACCATGAGTTAGATCAACACAAAACTTCATCGACCTATGCATCTGAACGTGCTCTACAACTTTGCCATTGGCACCACCTATGTCTGCCATATTGTTTGGCCGCCATTTTAACTTTTTCCTTGGGGCGTGGAAGCTTTCTCCGCTAAAATGTCTGAGGCTCAGCAACCATAAGTTGTAGAGCAACCAAATTTGGTAGGTGGGTTCCTATGGCCCCCCACTACTCAGGCACTACAAATCACCTATGTCAGCCAGATGGTGGCGCTATAACAAAGGGTCATACTTTAAAAGGCCATAACTCCCACACCGTAAGTCAGATCAACACAAAACTTCATCGACCAATGCATCTGAATGTGCTCTACAACTTTGCCATTGGGAGCACCTATGTCTGCCATATTGTTTGCCCGCCATTTGGACTATTTTATTAGTTGGGGTGCGGAAGAGCTGGATCTCCAAATCTAAACGGTTACGACATCTAGTAAACTTCTTTATGGCAAGCGACATCCATGGCGACGCAAGTAATCCGACACCGTAGGGTCTAGTTTTTATCAGCGAGGGGAGGGTCTGAACCAGAGACTGTAAAAAATACTTCTCTTTGGCATGGATCCATTTGAAGACAGTATCGGGTGAGTTCGATTAGTCTTTAAATCTGTCATTATGCTGAGAAATAGCTAATCCATTTTATTGGTAGGTTTTGAGTTCCTGTGCAAACGCGCGAAAACACGCTGGTATAATAAAACAATGACGGTAATACATATGTAGTCCGCTTCGTTCCGTTGCTACCATAATATAAACTATCTTGTGTCTACAGCTGCTGTTTCTCGCTGCAATTACTAAAATTGAATATAAACAAAAGACGCAATTTATACTGTAGTTGCCAGTGTCTGAATAAATAACACGGTACTCTGCGCGTAGGTAGCATCGATGGCGAGTTGGTATTTCATTTTTTGCTACTAAAAGTTTGTAAGTAAAAGCTTTTTGAGAGGATGAATCATTACTTTTCTTTGGCATAGATCCATTTGAAGACAATATCGGGTGAGTTCGTTTAGTCTTTAAATCCGTCATTATGCTGAGAGAAATCGTATTCTCAATTTAATCTCTAAATTGACTAAGATTAGGGTTGTAACTAGTTAGCTGTTTCGTAGGTGACTTAGTTAATGCACTCGTCTTAACTATTGCTTGTATTTTTGCATGGACTGCGTTGTTGCTGTTCTTGTATGTGTTAGTGTTAATCAGTTTAACCTACAGGGTCCAAGTTGAACTATGCGGTTGTTCCCTTGGAACGGTACTTCTCTCTAGGGTTTTCGACGCACTTGTTCCTGGTTATGGTTATACACTTTGTTGTACGTCGCTCTGGATAAGAGCGTCTGCCAAATGCCTGTAATGTAATGTAATGCAATATTCCGTAGCAACAAGATAAACCCGACATTAGCCCTAAAATATGCCAATACAGCAGTGACAACGCTGCTCGCTGAAAAACGAAATAAACGAGACAATTTTTTAAAAAATTATACCATGTCATTCTACAGTCAATATCTGGGACTAAACATTGAATAAATGTACACTCTTACCATTGGTTTTACGCGTAGAGATGTCCCTTTTGCGAATGAGTGGTCATATATTGTCTTGGACAAGCCGTTAGCGAAATATACGCGCATCTGTGACGCCAGGGTCGGCTATCTTCAATAATAGCTGTGCGTAATACCACACCTGTTGCGTACTGCGTTGTCGCCCTTTTTAGTGCAATTTGGCTTGATTGACAATTCATTTATTCAGTAGGTGAGAGTATAAGCTTTCTAACGATGTATAACATGTCTGATTTTGCTTTTGGAATAGCGTTTTATAGGTCAGCGTAACCAAAATTTTTCTTATCTGCCAATGTCTAAATGAATAAAACGGTAGGCTACTTTGCGCACAGCACGCAGATCGCGAGTTGATATTACGTCTTTTATTTCCGTTTTTTCTCAATGTCGTATTTATTATTTGAAATGTGCATTTATGTGTTATTATTCTATCTGTCTCTGTGGCGCTCTGAAATGTGCATTCTCTGCTAAGCTGAGCAATGGATTGGAATATGTGTCTGACGTAGTGTTGCACGGTATACCAAAACTTCAGCACTTTCTCGGTACTTAAAAAAAGAAATAAAGAAAAATTAAAGCCGCAAGCGGCGTTGGGAGGGGTCCAAGCATTGGCACCATCGCGCCCCCTATGGAGCGATTTTAAAATAGCTTTGTCCTCATGATCATATGCCCTCACCCAACATATCTACTGGATATCATGATGATCGTTTGAAATATTGATGACTTATGGCAAATTTTGTGCTAAGAGACGCTGGCGGATGACTTAGTTAAGTCGCCATGGATATGTCCTGGCCGCTTCCCGTCAAGGCCTTTACTTTGTCGTAACACTTAGATGGCATGTCGTAGCACTTAGATGGTCCGGCGTGTATGCACAGCTGCAGCGCTTCCATGCCGCAACTAAAAAAGGCGTCACACTAGTGTTGTCACGATACCAAAATTTTAACTTTGATACCGATGCCAGGTTTAGTATCATGATAATTGATACTGAAACAATACTGATTCAATTCTCGGTACCTAACGATACTGAAATTACCTTAATTGATCAGAAACGTAATGTCCACAAGGGATGACCTCATTTTCGAATTCACGGTTCATTAAAAACCTGGTTTATTAACAACCTTTAAGTTGAAGCCTGTTCAGCATATCAATAAGCATAGGCCTATAGTGTTACAACACTAAACCATAGAAAACTATATTAAATATATTTCAGAAATTAAACAATTGCAAAGTAAATAATATTTAAACAGGTCTTTCACTTTTAAATAAATCTAAAAACAGCATATTTCAATAACAATACAGCATCTTCCTATAATCAAATATTTACAAATTAGAACACCTATTGCTACTGGAGTCAACTGAGTCTAAGCTTGCGCTGTATCAACCACGAAGAATGCACAAGGGCAAGTCACCTCACTTGGCAACCTTAGTTGCTACTGCCTTCTAGCGAAGATTCTGACAAATTACACTTTTCATCCACTCAATCAGTAATGCGGGAGACAATTTTCCCTGGCTTTTACATTTGACTCAAAACTACCGAACGTCGGAATATTCTAATACCGAACCATTTTTTTTTTTTTTTTTTAAGTACGGAGAAAGTGCTGAAGTTTTAGTATACCGTGCAACACTACGTCAGACACATATTCCAATCCATTGCTCAGCTTAGCAGAGAATGCACATTTCAGAGCGCCACAGAGACAGATAGAATAATAACACATGAATGCACATTTCAAATAATAAATACGACTTTGAGAAAAAACGGGAAAAAAAGACGTAATATCAACTCGCGATCTTCGTGCTGCTCGCAAAGTAGCCTACCGTTTTATTTATTTAGACATTGGCAGATAAGAAAAAATTTGGTTACGCTGACCTATAAAACGCTATTCCAAAAGCAAAATCAGACATGTTATACATCGTTAGAAAGCTTATACTCTCACCTCCTGAATAAATGAATTGTCAATCAAGCCAAATTGTACTAAAAAGGGCGACAACGCCGTAAGCAACAGGTGTGGTATTACGCACAGCTATTATTGAAGATAGCCGACCCAGGCGTGACAGATGCGCGTATATTTCGCAAACGGATTGTCCAAGACAATATATGACCACTCATTCGCAAAAGGGACATCTCTACGCGTAAAACCAGTGGTAAGATTGTATATTTATTCAATGTTTAGTCCAAGATATTGACTGTAGAATGACATGGTATATATATTTTTAAAAAGTTAGTCTAGCTTATTTCGTTATTCAGCGTTTTCACTGCTGTATTGGCATATTTTAGGGCTAATGTCGAGTCTATCTTGTTGCTACGGAATATTGCATTACATTACATTACAGGCATTTGGCAGACGCTCTTATCCAGAGCGACGTAGGCTACAACAAAATGTAAAACCATAACCAGGAACAAGTGTGTCGAAAACCCTAGAGGGCAGTAGCCTACCGTTCTAAGTGCAGGGAACAACCGCATAGTTCAACTTGGACCCTGTAGGTTAAACTGATTAACACCAACACAAACAAGAACAGCAACAACGCAGTCTATGCAAAAATACAAGCAATAGTTAAGTCACCTACGAAACAACTACCTAGTTACAACCCTAAGCTTACAGTCAATTTAGAGATTAAATTGAGAGTACGATTTCTCTCAACATAATGACGGATTTAAAGACTAAACGAACTCACCCGATATTGTCTCCAAATGGATCCATGCCAAAGAAAAGTAATGATTCATCCTCTCAGATAGCTTTTACTAACAAACTTTTAGTAGCAAAAAATGAAATACCAACTCGCCATCGATGCTACCTATGCGCAGAGTACCGTGTTATTTATTCAGACACTGGCAACTACAGCATAAATTACGTCTTTTGTTTATATTCAATATTAGTAATTGCAGCGAGAAACAGCAGCTGTAGACACAAGATAGTTTATATTATGGTAGCAACGGAACGAAGCGGACTACATATGTATTACTGTCATTGTTTAATTATACCAGCGTGTTTTCGCGTGTTTACACGAAACTCAAATACTATCAATAAAATGGTTTAGCTATTTCTCAGCATAATGACAGATTCAAAGACTAAACGAACTCACCAGATATTGTCTTCAAATGGATGCATGCTCAAGAAAAGTAATTATTCATCCTCTGAAAAAGCTTTAACTAACAAACTTTTGGTAGCCTCTTCCAGTGCTTCCCCGACGTTCAGACCCTACCCTCACTGATAAAAACTAGACCCTACGGTGTCGGATTACTTGCGTCGCCATGGATGTCGCTTGCCGTAAAGAAGTTTACTAGATGTCGTAACACTTAGAATTTGGAGGTACAGCGCTACCGCACCCCACCTAATAAAAAAGTCCAAATGGCGGGCAAACCATATGGCGGACATAGGTGGTCCCAAAAGCAAAGTTGTAGAGCACATTCAGATGCATCGGTCGATGAAGTTTTGTGTTGATCGGACTTATGGTGTGGCAGTTATAGCCTTTAAATGTATGATCCTTTGTTATAGCGCCACCATCTGGGCGACATAGGTGATTTTTCGTGGCTGAGTAGTGGGGGGCCATAGGAACCCACCTACCAAAGTTGGTTGGTCTACAACTTATGGTTGCTGAGCCTCAGACATTTTAGCGGAGAAAACTGCCACGCCCCAACGAAAAAGTCTAAATGGCGGCCAAACAATATGGCGGACATAGGTGGTGCCAATGGCAAAGTTGTAGAGCACCTTCAGATGCATCGGCCGATGAAGTTTTGTGTTGATCTAACTTATGGTGTGGGAGTTATGGCCTTTTACGCAAAACCTTTTGTTATAGCGCCACCATCTGGCCGACATAGGTGATTTTTAGTGCCTGAGTAGTGGGGGGCCATAGGAACCCACCTGCCAAATTTGGTTGCTCTAGGTCTTATGGTTCCTGAGCCTCAGACACTTTTAGCGGAGAAAAATAATAATAAGAATAATAATAATAATAATAATAATAATCCTAACAGATACAATAGGGTTCCACCAGCTTCGCTGCTTGGACCCCTAATAAACGGTTCGGTATTAGAATATTCTGACGTTCGGTAGTTTTGATTCAAATGTAAAAGCCAGGGAAAATTGTCTCCCGCATTACTCATTGAGAGGATGAAAAGTGTAATTTGTCAGAATCTTCGCTAGAAGGCAGTAGCAACTAAGGTTGCTCCTTGATACAGCGCAAGCTTTGACTCAGTTCACTTCAGTAGCAATAGGTGTTCCAATTTGGAAATATTTTATTATAGATAGATGCTGTATTGTTATTAAAATATGCTGTTTTTAAATCTATTTAAAGGTGAAAGACCTGTTTTAAAGATTATTTACTTTACAACTGTTTAATTTTTGAAATATATTTAACATATTTTTCTATTGTTCAGTGTTGTAACACTATAGGCCTATGCATATTAATATGTTGAAGAGGCTTCAACTTAAAGGTTGCTAATGAACCAGGCTGTTAATAAACCATGAATTCGAAAATGAGGTCAACCCTTGTGGACATTACGTTTCTCATCTACTAAGGTAATTTCAGTATCGTTAGGTACCGAGTATCGAATTAACATCCTTTCAGTTTCAAGTATCATTTCAGTATTGAGTATCGTAATACTAAACCTGGTATCAGTATCAAAGTCAAAATTTTGGTATCGTGACAACACTAGTGTGACGCCTTTTTTAGTTGCAGCGCAGAAACAGTGCAGCTGTGCATACATGCCGGGCCATCTAAGTGTTACGACATAGTAAAGGCCTTTACGGGAAGCGGCCAGGACACATCCATGGCGACGCAACTAAGTCATCCGACAGCTTCTCTTAGCACAATATTGGCCATAAATCATCAATATTTTATACAATCATCATGATATTCAGTAGATATGTTGGGTGAAGGCATATGATCATGAGGACAAAGCCATTTTAAAATCGCTCCATAGGGGGCGCGATGGTGCCAATGCTTGGACCCCTCCCAACGCCGCTTGCGGCTTTAATTCACAAACGGATTGTCCAAGACAATATATGACCACTCACTCGCAAAAGGGACGTCTCTACGCGTAAACCCGATGGTAAGATTGTATATTTATTAAATGCGTAGTCCCAGATATTGACTGTATAATGACATGGTATAATTAAAAGAAAAATTGTCTCGTTTATTTCGTTATTCAGTGAGCAGCGTTTTCACTGCTATTGGCATATACGGATTACTTGCGTTGCCATGGATGTCGCTTGCCGTAAAGAAGTTTACTAGATGTCGTAACACTTAGAATTTGCAGCAACAGCTCTTCCGCACCCCAACTAATAAAAAGGTCCAAATGGCGGGCAAACAATATGGCGGACATAGGTGGTCCCAATGGCAGTTGTAGAGCACATTCAGATGCATCGGTCGATGAAGTTTTGTGTTGATCTGACTTATGGTGTGGGAGTTATGGCCTTTTAAAGTATGACCCTTTGTTATAGCGCCACCATCTGGCCGACATAGGTGATTTGTAGTGCCTGAGTAGTGGGCGGCCATAGGAACCCACTTCCCAAATTTGGTTGGTGTACAACTTATGGTTGCTGAGCCTCAGACACTTTTAGCGGAGAAAAATAATAATAATAATAATAATAATAATAATAATAATAATAATAATAATAATAATCCGAACAGATACAATAGGGTTCCACCAGCTTCGCTGCTTGGACCCCTAACTAACAGATACAATAGGGTTCCACCAGCTTCGCTGCTTGGACCCCTAATAATAATAATAATAATAATCCTAACAGATACAATAGGGTTCCACCAGCTTCGCTGCTTGGACCCCTAAAAATTGTTACAATTGCCCCCGGTCTCCTATAGAGTCTTCGGAGAATTAAACACGCAGGTGACACAGTTGTCAGGACGTCTGCCTGAGTTTCCGTTGTGTTCTCCTTTTTTGTTTTTTGTATGTATGCATGAGTTGTGTGTGGGTGCACGCATGGTGTTTGCTTTTGTTTCAGGTTCCTGGTTCCCACCCACGCTCCGCCCCCAGTTCCCGCCAGTCTGCCTCAGGCGATTATTCAATCAAGCCTCTGCTGCCGTCTCCACCTGCAACTCATCATTTACTCATTTCACTAGCTATATATTCTGTTAGCTCAGTTAGTCTTTGCCAGATCGTGCCTTTGTGTTACTCAGTGCCGTTCAAGCCATTGTCTATGTCTAGTTGTACTTCCTGGTTTTCGACTTTTGCCCGCTTTTCGCCGTTTACGAATTTAGCCTGACCCCTCTGATTACCATTGCTTCTGTTTACGAATTCTTGCCTGTTTTTCTGTTCTGATCTCTGTACCCGTTTTGTGCCTTTGCCTGTCTGGAATTTTTGGACTGTTATGGATTTTCGACCTTCGCCTGGATTGTGGTTTACGAGACTGTTTGCTGATTCTGTTGCTTTGTTTGATAATAAACCGCCAAGTTCTTCCCTGATTTTTCGGGTCTGCTTTTGAGTCCTACCCCAGATCCTGACAACAGTGGCTTCATACAAGAGTCTGAGGGTGGTTTTTTGTGGGAAGATAGGCCTACATCATTTCTTTCGTCAAATAGTGTCTGACCGCTCTTTCGGTTTTTATTTTTTATTTTTTATTTTTTAAAGCCAAAAAGTCCGCGTACAGGTAAGAATATGCAGCTACGTACTTCGCTGTTGGCTGTTTTGTATGTAATGTAATTTAACGTTTTGTTTTTTCAACTACACTTATTTGTGGAGACTGTTAGAAATTAAGGCTCTGTTGCTATTTCTGAATTAATGTACCCGTACATAATCATTCTATAAAATTAATGATATGCACAAAGCATGTACATATTTACAGTGAAAGTGAAACCTGTTAATTAGTGACGGAGTTTTTTTTTTTAAATCAAGTAGCTAGCGATCATAAGCATACCTAACTATCATATTCAGCTTACATTTTCCGAGGAAATATAGGTTATTAGTTACTATAAATTTTAATTTCGGTATCGCCTTTACCGTATCAAAGCAAATCTCTTCTCTTACTGTGATTTTTAAAAAAAAAAAAAAAAAAAAATTTTGGTATTCTGAAATTCGACGCACTTCCGGGCTACAGTCCCTTCCCAGCTGCCTGCATTTCTTAAGCCGGGCACCCACCGCACGCGTATCGACCGCGAGCGCACTACGCGCGTAACTGAAGCGTAGTTGAAGTACTGTTATTACAACGGCAGCGGGCGACGTCGTCTCCACCAGATGCGAACGCGTCGCGAATCGGCTGCGAAGCTCGCGCGACACAAGCGAACTGAAGCGTAGTTTTTCGCTTCTGTTCTATTTTTTCGGCTTGTCGCGCGTCACGATGGCCTGTTTATACACAGAAATATGCTCTAAAATGCTAGGTATACATGCTCTGATTTATTTCATCCTTATGACTGGGGGTGTGTCCCTAGTTCCCTCTTGCACTAGTGGAGAACAAGATAAAACCAGAAACACCAGATTTTATAAGCAGCTAAAAAATTAGCCTTTTTTCTATTGTCCTGGCAGGAAAAAAAATTAAAACTGGAACCTGGGAAAAAGGCAAACTTAGTTTCGCTATCTTATTTTGCGGAGGGGGCGGGGTAAATTTGAAAATACACCACAGAAAGACGTAGCCTATTGAATGACGTAGAAGTGAATGCACCGAGCAGCGGTTTGTTAGCTCGAGTGTTGGAAGGTAGTTTTTAACCAACCATTGCTCAGCCTGTTTGACTTTTCCGATGTCTTCGTTCGCCGTGCTTTCAAAAAGGGCTTGTTAATAAAATCAGATAATCCAGTGCTTTAGAAAATCTGATTTAGTGGTCTTGCCGATGAAAATGCACCTATTTTATAAATGAAGTTGTAAGCAAGCCTTTATTGCACTTGTACTTCAAAGCTTCCAGTGTTCATGACGTTGTGGTGTTCATATCCCTTCAAGTTTAAACTGTTACGCTATCTTTTTGACGATTAACTGATTTTACTAAATATGATCATAAATGTTTTGACGTGAATAACAAGACGACACGGGAATTCCCAATGGTTGATTATGGATTATTTATTATGATCATTACATATTCTTAAAGTTGGCACGCTTGTTAACCAAGCAAATAAATTAATGCAGTTTGATTATGTAGGCTACGTTGCGATTTAAGCTTGTAATTCTTTAAAGCGTTTACTTTCTCACGTATTTGCGTGTGTGTGTGTGTGTAAAAAAAAAAAAAAAAAAAAAAAAACCATAGTAACCGACTGAAAAAGATCTCTCACCAAGTATTCACTTACCCATAATCAACAGTCGTGAACAAACGTGAAATACACGATGTAATCCCACTGCAGACTGCGAGAGCTACTAGGAATGTAGAGCTTTAAGCAAGCCTTTGCGCGACACAAACGGAACCAGTGGAGACACGCTACGCGCCGCGCCGTGCTGCTTCGCCGTGCTGCTTACGGTGAAGCCACACTATACGCGGCCGCGCCGCGCGGCGGCGCCGCCTCCATTCATTTTCAATGAGGGGTGGCGGCCAGACCCCGCAATGCATGTTGGGATTGCCGGCGGCGCGGCGAGAGGCTGCGAGGCGGCGAGGGAGATGGAAAAAATTCAACTTTGATCCCCTCGCCGCGTCGCGGTAACCAATCTGATTTGATCTGATGATCCGTCAAGTAAATTGTCCCTATTTTTTTCTCATTTTAGTTCCACATTCTATCGTTCCACAATGGAGGACCTAACTCGTAATTGCCGTATCGGGTTTCCAAACTTATCAATGTCTCTGTAGGAGATTTTATTAAGAGGAAGGCAGCGTGGAGAAAAGTCTCTGAAATTGTCGGTGGCTCTGAAATGTAGTTATCGCCGTTAGCTACTATCACTGTCCAGTCTGAATAAAAATAATTTTTGCAGTAACTTAGCTCTGAAAAAATGTTAAGTTGCCTAGCTAGGCTGTCTAATGTCTAGCTATAGTGAGTAACAACAAACAATAACAAACAAAACAAATCTTCCTAATGTATTAGTTGCTAGTTGTTCGTTTCTACCAGCCACCTAGCTAGCTAACCAGATATAACTTTGAAGGCATTATCTGGCTAATTAGCCAGACAATGTTTTTGTTGGTTGTTACTCGCCAGCTAGACATTAAACAGCCTAGCTAAGCAGCAGACTAACATCTTTTGGATGTAGGTTACTGCAAAAATGATTTTTATTCAGACAGGACAATGAATATGAAACGACATTAAACCCGGTTAACATTTAACGAACACAACTGTCTGTCAAAAATAGGTGACACGCCCACAAACAGCCGATTGTGGGGACGCGGCGCGGCTACAGGCGGCCGTCGCCGCGTATAGTGTGGCTTCACCGTTACGCGCCGCTTACGCTACGCGTGCGGTGGGTGCCCGGCGTTACGGTGAAGCCACACTATACGCGGCAACTGCCGCCTGTCGCCGCGCCGCGTCCCCACAATCGGCTGTTTGTGGGCGTGTCACATATATTTGACAGACAGTTGTGTTCGTTAAATGTTGACCGGGTTTAATATTCATTGTCATGTCTGAATAAAAATCATTTTTGCAGTAACCTAGATCTGAAAGATGTTAGTCAGCTGCCTAGCTAGGCTGTTTAATGTCTAGCTAGTGAGTAACAACCAACAACAAAAACATTGTCTGGCTAATTAGCCAGATAATGCCTTCAAAGTTATATCTGGTTAGCTAGCTAGGTGGCTGGTAGAAACGAACAACTAGCAACTAATACATTAGGAAGATTTTTTTTGTTTGTTATTGTTTGTTGTTACTAACTATAGCTAGACATTAGACAGCCTAGCTAGGCAGCCTATTAACATTTTTCAGAGCTAGGTTACTGCAAAATGATTTTTATTCAGTGATAGTAGCTAACGGCGATAACTACATTGCAGAGCCACCGACAATTTCAGAGACTTTTCTCCACGCTGCGTTCCTCTTATCAATTTCTCTGTAGGAGATTTTATTAAGTCGGGAAACACGATACGGAAATTAGGAGTTAGGTCCTCCATTGTGGAACGATAGAATGTGGAACTAAAATTAGAAAAACATGGGGACAATTTACTTGACGGATCATTAGATCAAATCAGATTGGTTACCGCGACGCGGCGAGGGGGTCAAAGTTGAATTTTTTCCATCTCCCTCGCCGCCTCGCAGCCTCTGGCCGCGCCGCCGGCAATCCCAACATGCATTGCGGGGCCTGGCCGCCACCCCTCATTGAAAATGAATGGAGGCGGCTCCGCCGCGCGGCGGGGCCGCGTATAGTGTGGCTTCACCGTTACGCCTGCTTACGCGGCGTTACGACGCGTGCGGTGGGTGCCCGGCACCCACCGCACGCGTCGCGTAAGCGTCGCGTAACGCCGGGCACCCACCGCACGCGTAGCGTAAGCGGCGCGTAAGCAGCATGGCGAAGCAGCACGGCGCGGCGCGTAGCGTGTCTCCACTGGTTCCGTTTGTGTCGCGCAAAGGCTTGCTTAAAGCTCTATATTCCTAGTAGCTCTCGCAGTCTGCAGTGGGATTACATCGTGTATTTCACGTTTGTTCACGACTGTTGATTATGGGTAATTGAATACTTGATGAGAGACCTTTTTCAGTCTGTTAATATGGTAATATTTTTTAACACATGTAAATACGTGAGAAAGTAAACGCTTTAAAGAATTACCATAAGCTTAAATCGCAACGTAACCTACATAATAATCAATCTCAAACTGCATTAATTTATTTGCTTGGTTAACAAGCGTGCCAACTTTATGAAGAATATGTAATGATCATAATAATAATAATAATAATAATAATAATAATAATAATCCACAATCAACCATTGGGAATTCCCGTGTCGTCTTGTTATTCACGTCAAAACATTTATATGATCATATTTAGTAAAATCAGTTAATCGTCAAAAAGATAGCGTAACAGTTTAAACTTGAAGGGATATGAACACCACAACGTCATAAACACCGGAAGCTTTGAAGTAGAAGTGCAATAAAGGCTTGCTTACAACTTCATTTATAAAATAGGTGCATTTTCATCGGCAAGACCACTAAATCAGATTTTTTAAAGCACTGTGGATTATCTGATTTTATTAACAAGCCCTTTTTGAAAGCACGGCGAACGAAGACATCGGAGTCAAAGCATGTCAAGTCAAATAGGCTGAGCAATGGTTGGTTAAAAACTACCTTCCAACACTCGAGCTATCAAACCGCTCCTCGGTGCATTCACTTCTACATCATTCAATAGGCTACGTCTTTCTGTGGTGTATTTTCAAATTTACCCCGCCCCCTCCGCAAAATAAGATAGCGAAACTAAGTTTGCCTTTTTCCCAGGTTCCAGTTTAAATTTTTTTTTCCTGCCAGGACAATAGAAAAACGAAAAGGCTTGTATTTTTTAGCTGCTTATGAAATATCTGGTGTTTATCTGGTTTTATCTTGTTCTCCACTACTGCAAGAGGGAACTAGGGACACACCCCCAGTAATATAAGGATGAAATATAAATCAGAGCATGTATACCTAGCATTTTAGAGCATATTTCTGTGTATAAACAGGCCATCGTGACGCGCGACAAGCCGAAAAAATAGAACAGAAGCGAAAAACTACGCTTCAGTTCGCTTGTGTCGCGCGAGCTTCGCAGCCGGTTCGCGACGCGTTCGCATCTGGTGGAGACGACGTCGCCCGCTGCCGTTGTAATAACAGTACTTCAACTACGCTTCAGTTACGCGCGTAATACGCGCGTAGTGCGCTCGCGGCCGATACGCGTGCGGTGGGTGCCCGGCTTAAGCAGCACGGCGCGGCGCGTAGCGTGTCTCCACTGGTTCCGTTTGTGTCGCGCAAAGGCTTGCTTAAAGCTCTATATTCCTAGTAGCTCTCGCAGTCTGCAGTGGGATTACATCGTGTATTTCACGTTTGTTCACGACTGTTGATTATGGGTAAGTGAATACTTGGTGAGAGACCTTTTTCAGTCTGTTAATTCGGTAATATTTTTTTAACACATGTAAATACGTGAGAAAGTAAACGCTTTAAAGAATTACCATAAGCTTAACGCAGCCTGCATAATCAATCTCAAACCGTATTAATTTATTTGCTTGGTTAACAAGCGTGCCAATTTCACGAAGAATATGTAATGATCATAATAATAAATAATCCGTAATCAACCATTGGGAATTCCCGTGTCGTCTTGTCATTCACGTCAAAACATTTATAGGATCAGATTTAGTAAAATCAGCTAATCTCCGATGTCTTCGTTCGCCGTGAAGTCAAATAGGCTGAGCAATGGTTGGTTAAAAACTACCTTCCAACACTCGAGCTAACAAACCGCTGCTCGGTGCATTCACTTCTACGTCATTCAATAGGCTACGTCTTTCTGTGGTGTATTTTCAAATTTACCCCACCCCCTCCGCAAAATAAGAGAGCGAAACTAAGTTTGCCTTTTCCCCAGGTTCCAGTTTTTTTTGTTTTTGTTTTTTTTCTGCAAGGACAATACAAAAACGAAAAGGCTTGTATTTTTTAGCTGCTTATAAAATATCTGGGAGATAACTAGGGACACACCCCCAGTCATATAAGGATGAAATATAAATCAGAGCATGTATGCCTAGAATTTTAGAGCATATTTCTGTGTATAAACAGGCCATCGTGACGCGCGACAAGCCGAAAAAATAGAACAGAAGCGAAAAACTACGCTTCAGTTCGCTTGTGTCGCGCGAGCTTCGCAGCCGGTTCGCGACGCGTTCGCATCTGGTGGAGAGGACGTCGCCCGCTGCCGTTGTAATAACAGTACTTCAACTACGCTTCAGTTACGCGCGTAGTGCGCTCGCGGTCGATACGCGTGCGGTGGGTGCCCGGCTTTAGACTTAATACAGGGTTCGTACGGTCATGAAAAACCTGGAAAAGTCATTGAAATTTAAAATGCAATTTCCAGGCCCTGAAAAAGTTATGGAAAAGTAATGGAAATATAGCTAAAGTTGCATCAAATACCATTTTTATGATCGGATTAATTAGCAATTGTATGTATAGCAATAAAACGTAAATTGGCACGTAACCTTCGCGGTATTTTGGTGGTGTGAGAAGTTAATTGGGTCTGGCTCAGTCTGTTTACAGGCACGCCCAACAGGCACGCTTCTGCTAATGTAGCAGTTAGTAAACGTAGGCCCTACTGTGCCAACAATATGCCAGGGAAGTGCAGCTTCAATAATATATCAGGGCTCGAAATTAACTTTTTTACTTGGTAGCACTGGTGCTCCCAATTTCAAAAAGTTAGGAGCACCCACCAAAATGTAAGGAGCACTAACAATATATGCAATAGATTTTTTTTATTGATTAAAAAGGACAATATAACAGTACGGTTTACAAGTAACAGTTAAACTGTCACGCCTAAAATGTGTCGACTCTTCAAGGAATTGCGTGTTATGCATTCAAACGACAAAGCGCTTCTCGTCACATTAATACCGCTAATTAAATCAACCGCCAGTAAACTGCATCGGAGAAATTAGGTGTTTCAACCGGGTCGCTACACAAAACACTACGTTAATGTTTCAAAAAAAATGCCGTAATCGTTCGCTTCAACTTTTCAGCTTTCGATAACGCTAATAAATTGAACAAACTTGTCTTCAGGTAACATTAGTTAACGCGTTAAGCTCTCTGTGTCGCGTGACAGTGGAGTGCAGCGAAAGGGAGTGATTGAAGGCTAATATTAAAATCAGCATTAAAGGTAAGAATTTCAGGCTCACGATTGGTTAGAAGGGTCACCGTCAGCTCACAAGGCACATACTGAGTGTGCTAACTAGCGAATGTACAGAGAAAGAGACGTTCGACTGGAAAAGGGGAGAGAAGGGGAAGGGGAAGGTTGCACCAGAACAATTATTTGCGCTCGTACAAATGCTCCCAATTATATTTCGAAGTCGCACAGATTAAATTTTGGGAGCATATGCTACCAAAATGGTCGCAATTTCGAGCCCTGTTTGAGACATTGACAAAATGTTAAACTATTCGAATTAAAATATGAAAGAGTGTATCCAAGTGTGTCTGTCTGGTGTTTATTTGTTTTAGAGAGCCACCATATGTTTCAGATGCAGACCTAATTTTACTTGGTGTTACAATAAATAATTTTAAATCGTCCCGCTGAGAGTCATTTGTTTTGGTCATGGAAATTCAGTTAAAGGTTGTGGAGAAGTCATGGAAAAGTCATTGAAAATCATTGGTGAAAAAGTGTATGAACCCTGTTCATAATACTCACTCGGCAGTATCGAGTCATCGTAACCAAGCTTATTCATAAGTACATAAATCTGTGCATGAAAGTTCCTTTGTCGTCATTCAGTTATACTGGGCGGAAGTGTAGTATAAAAGGGTAAGGAATTGGTCTTGTAAACTAAGGGTGACAGTTTAGTTTCCTGGGTAGGACAGTGCAGTTGTACCTTTTGAGCAAAGTACTGCTAAATGTAATATGTTGCATTTACAACTTGGAAAGAGGCTGTTTTAGTTTTGTACAACCAATTTGCTGTCAATTTTAATCCTTGAATTGTTTTTTTTTTCTTTTACAGTCACCAATGAGCTTAAGGAAGTGTTTCCTGTTTGTCCTCTTGGCAACAGTCTTTCGCTGTAAGTGAAAACCTGTTTAAACTGGTATTTTTACTGACAACAGATAATGTGTGATTAAGCTCAACGATTGCTCATCATAAATGTGTAAATGTTTGGTTGTGACTATTTAAGGATGAAGGGTAAGGTTACTTGGAATGAATGTTTTAATTTTGACCTTAAGGGAGTATGGTGCACTGGGCACATTATTATCCGGTGTTTCCAGTGTTATGGATCTGGTGAAGATATGTTGTGGTGGGGGTGCTGGGTGGCATTGTAACAGAGTTGCGAAATTAAGGGGCAATCTGTAAGTGTTAGAGTGTGAGAGAAAGGTTGCAGCAAAAGTATGAAGTAAGATTTTTTTAAGGATGATGAGTACTTGCAGCCATTTTAAAAACCCGTTTTCATTCTAATAACTATGTGTCTGTAGCGGTAGGAAACCAGACCGAGTCCATGCAGCAGGTGAAGGTGGGGGATACGGCTGTTTTGCCCTGCAATGTCTCGGCGTTGATGAATGGTGAAGATTTAGAGAACGGCTTCTACATCTGGTGGGTCACTAATGATGGACTCGTCTGTGAGTTCACCGAGGGAAAATCCCACTGTTATGGTGTCTACCACAGCCGAACTGAGATATCCAAGGGGAAGAACTCAAAGTATCTGTACCACCTCATCATTAACGAAACCAGGTTATCGGACAATGGAAAGTACCATTGTAAATTGCAAAAGCCAGGAAGAACTGGTGAAGATGTCGCGAGTGTTCAGCTTATCGTTCAAGGTGAGAATATTTGGAAATCTGTGCCCTCATTTAAAAAACAAAAATGCTTTATTTTTTTATTTCAAAATGTAAAATTACAAGGGTCTATTAAGGCTCTGTTCCAGTGTGTGGATGAGCCCCATGGTCTGGTGTCTGTTAAGGCTCTGTCCCTGTCTGTGGATGGGCCGCATGATCTGGTACCTGTTAAGGCTCTGTTCCAGTGTGTGTAGATGGGCCCCACAGTCTGGTATCTGTTTTGGCTCTGTCTGCATTAATGGGTAGTGCGTCTGGTGGCCGATAATGTCAATGTCTATGTTGGGTGGTACTTGTACTGTTTAATGTTTCAATGTCAACAGGAGATCCTAATTCTGTGTGGAATTCTATTTTCTGTGCGCAGGCCATGAAGAAAAGGTTTCCGTTGTTTTCGGGAAAACGTTGGCTATAGGCCTGCCTGCAACAGAAAGCGCGAGAGTCCGGTTCGCGCCAGCGTCAAGCTCCACTGAGGCTGACGTGTGCACCGTGCGGCAGAACACGCTAACACCAGCCAGTGCGTACGCATCGCGCGCGGCGCTCGAGAACAACGAGCTACGGCTGGATCGCGTCACGTTCGCAGATGAAGGCAGCTACTCCGTCATCGACGTTGCGACGGGACACGTCATGAAGACCGCTGTGCTGGTGGTGGAAGGTGAGTTCCTGCCAGGAGACTGATGAGGACTGACGTGGACTGGCAGATGTCTGTTGCGTTTTAATGTTGATTTAATGTTAAGTTCCATGGCAAGGGAAAGTCACTAGCGTTTGTTTCTTCATTAATGTTTCAGCAATGAATCGGACTAAAATGCAATTTGGAAGAAAAGGGGAAATGGTGACAAAATGATTGTGTTTTTTAAATCCCTATTTTAATGTTAACTTTTCTCTTGTTTTTGTTTTGGCCTTTCCTTCAAGACTGTTGTTTTGACAGTTTGAAGTGTGAAATCAGCCAAAGACATTGTGCAGTAATGCAGTGGGTCCCAACCTCGGTCCTGAAGTACCCCTGTGTATGCTGGTTTTCGTTCCAACCACAAATGCAATTCCAGAATTATTACTAGTTGTTAATTTTTCTTAATTAGGTGCTCTTTGTGTTTAGAGGGATTATTTACCCTCTTCAACCACATTGTCAGAAATAGCTAAGCATTCCACGAAGAATAAAATTCCCATGTCCATACTGTGCTTATTGTGCTACATTGCAAAAAAATTACTTTAAAAGGTAAATTATTTTTAACAGATCGAATTAAAGACTGAGGTGAGTCAATAGGTTTCTCATTGGTGGAAGTGTGGACACCTGGCCACTAAAACTAACCATATGGAAGATAATGAAGAATTCAAAGACAAAGCAAATGATAACGAGCCAAACCTGCATTGTGTCAATAAATTTCAGAAAATTAAACATGTTCCGCTACATGTTCAGGGGTACATTGATTAATCTCAGTTTTTCAATTGGTCCAAAAAGTTTGCTACCGCTTCTATGTAATTGTTTGCAATAAAGCACAATATGAACATGGTAACTTTATTGTTCATGGCTATTTTTGACATGATGTGGCTTAAATGGGTTGATAATCCCTCTGAACATGAAGAGCACCTAATTAAGAAAAATTAACAACTTGTTAAAATTCTGGCATTACAATTGTGGTTGGAACGAAAACCAACATACACAGGGGTACTCCAAGACTGAGGTTGGGAACCACTGCAGTAATGTATGGTGTAGTGTCACACACGCGGTGGTGCTGCCCTCTGCAGGTCTGGTGGAGAACCACGAACTGTCCGAAGGCGATAACCTCACCATTCCTCTCTGCTGCTTGAGCTCGCCCTACATCGAGTTCTGTGGACCGGCAGGGAACTCTGCTGCGGACGGAGTGTGCCAGGGGCACGTGGAGAGGCTTTCTGTGCAGAACAGATCCCTGACACTGAGCAAAGTAACTGTAAAGGATCAAGGGAAGTACATTGTGCGGGAGAAAATGGGAGGAGTTGTCCTGACCCTCACTCTCAAAACCATACCTGTTGGAACCCAAAACACAGGTAAGAGGTGTATCTGTATTTAGTCAAATCAGATCGAGAAAACGAGAGGCTTTACAGAATGGCAGAAAAGAGCAGAAACCAGGCCTGAACCCCCAGATAGCACAGTACATGTGGTTTAAAAAAAAAAAAAAAAAAAAAAAAAACCCTGGTTGGAAGGAATCTCAGGAAGAACTTGGCTATAGGGTGGGGGGCCCATCCTCCACCGGCCAGCCTGGTGTAAAGCAGCAGTAATGTGGATGCAACAGAAACGTAATGAGGGATCTCACAGCGAATAAAATGGGTTGAGCAGGTTACAGCTGAGGTAACAAAACAGCTGGAATAGTAGAAGTACAAATGAGGGGAAGTATAGTGTGCACTTCAGAGGGGCCGGGTGATGGATCTGGAACTCCAGACTGCGTTGAGGCGTGGGCAGGGGTGGAACAGGACTGCAGCAAGGGACAGGGCAGGGGTGGAACGGGACTGCAGCGAGGGACAGGGAAGGGGTGGAACAGGGCTGCAGTGAGGGACAGGGCAGGGGTGGAGCAGGACTGCAGCGAGGGACAGGCCAGCGGTGGAACAGGGCTGCAGTGAGGGACAGGGCAGGGGTGGAACAGGGCTGCAGCGAGGGACAGGGCAGGGGTGGAGCAGGACTGCAGCGAGGGACAGGCCAGCGGTGGAACAGGGCTGCAGTGAGGGACAGGGCAGGGGTGGAACAGGGCTGCAGCGAGGTGTAGGTAGGGGTGGAACAGGGCATGGGAGGAACAGGGCAGGGGTGGAACAGGGCTGCAGGGAGGAACAGGGCAGGGGTGGAACAGGGCTGCAGGGAGGAACAGGGCAGGGGTGGAACAGGGCTGCAGCGAGGGACAGGGCAGGGGTGGAACAGGGCTGCAGCGAGGCGTGGGCAGGGGTGGAACAGGGCTGCAGTGAGGGACAGGGCAGCGGTGGAACAGGGCTGCAGTGAGGGACAGGGCAGGGGTGGAACAGGGCTGCAGCGAGGCGTGGGCAGGGGTAGAACACGACTGCAGCGAGGAACAGGCCAGGAGTGGAACAGGACTGCAGCGAGGAACTGGGCAGGGGTGGAACAGGGCTGCAGGGAGGAACAGGGCAGGGGTGGAACAGGGCTGCAGGGAGGAACAGGGCAGGGGTGGAACAGGGCTGCAGCGAGGGACAGGGCAGGGGTGGAACAGGACTGCAGCGGTTTGATCACTGTGCGAGGGACCGGTGGTCTGTTCTAAAGCTCTGAGGAACTGCCGTTGTGTCTGTGAGGGAGTGTGGTGTTCCTGAGTTTATGCGCACCCTGGATGTGCTGTCGGTCTTCATCAGGTGCTGTGCTGTGTCCCGTTTCTCCTGTGAGAATCTTTCCATAGTTTCATAACGCCTCTGCCCTGTTGTGGGTGTTCAGGTACTGGGGACTGACCCCACCCCACCCCAGGAAGAGCTCTTTAGGGTGGGGCTAGTGATGCAGGCTGAATCCAAAATGTCTGCTCTCCAGACCAGCGGACTGGGCCCTTGCGTACTTCAGTCTTGCGTACTGTGACGGTTGTCTGAAGTGCTCAGCGTGGCTAAGACAAGTCCGCTAGAGTGCAGGGCCTGGAGGGTATAAAACACGCTGAGACAGGACTTTAGACCTCACTCGTTACCGTGGATATGACCACTTTTAAATTTAAAATAACAAATGAATAAATCAAGGTCTGGATATAAGTATACATGTACGCAGAAAGAACTGTGCATCACTTAAATGGGAATACTTTTCATTGGTTGTTTTTTTTCCCCACCATGCATTTATTATTATTATTATTATTATTATTATTATTGCTATGAATTGTGGGGAAACTCCACTGGCGAAGTCCGGTGCAGTCTGCTTTGATCACCATTGGTGTGTGTGTGTGTGTGTCCTTCATTGTACAGCGCTTTGTGCAGTTGTTGCTGGAAAATGCACTATATAAAAAGGTTGCACACTGCCTGCACCTGTTCTGAGTGTATTTAATGACACATAAAACACCATGTGTGTCCCTGCTTTGTTTTATTTCCAATGCTTTCTTTCTGTTCTAGACTGGTGCTTGATTGTTGGGGTAATAGCACTACTAGTGGGCATTTCAGTGTGTGCTATTACATGCGACAATAGAAGACGGATGGAGCGGGAAAGGAGGAGGAGAGCTGAGCAGCTGGACGAGCAGAGCCCCTTAAGTGAGATTAAATCATCTCTGGACGTGGAGAAGAAGTGAAGGCGTCTGTCCTCATCGTCAGCGGTTGTGCAGGTCAGCAGGGATCCGCTGTGGTGATTTCGGTGCTTATGTCCCGGGACAAGGTGAAAGGTCTCCGCCATCTTGTGTGGGTGATGCCGTCGGTGCGTCCCAAAAAAGCCGTCGGTGCGTCCCAAAAAAGTGCCCCATTCCTCCGCCACCTCCTCGTCTCCTCCCTGCCCCAGAAACCGTTCTGTGTGTCCTTCCCACCTCCAGTGTCCCAGTATTGGAGGAGACAAGCGAAGCAACTGGGCTCCTCGCCTCCTCCGGACGAAGGATTCATCGATGCATCCTATCGCAGAAGTCTTTTCATATTTCTGGGCGACATCATCGCACTCATGCCCACTTAGATGGAAATCCCATCCCTCAGGATCTGACATTACCCAGACTTTTAAAAGCAGAGGCGGTGGTGAACTTGAATTTTCTACCAAAATTTTCACCAAATTTGTGCCTCAATAGGTTATTATGACACAAAATGCCAGTTCATTTCATGATCTAGACAATGGAGTATAATGGGTAAGGAGCTGGTTTTGTAACCTGTAAAGCTTGCAGGTTTGATTCCTGTGTGGGGCACTGCTGTTGTACTCTTGAGGAACCTGCTTTGCTTCAGTATATATCCGGCTCTATACATGGATATTTTTTACATGCTCTGTAAAAAAAAAAAAAAAAAAAAAAAAAAAAAATTTGTGTAAGTTACTCTGGATAAGCTGCCCATAATGACTGATATTCACCAAGACGGAAGCTGTTTTTTTTTTTTTTTTTTCTTTTTTTCATCTGCGTCTGTGAATTGTTTAAAAGAACATGACTCTAAATATAAATAGGCTACCGTTATTTCAGTATATGAATATGCATTATAGTGGAGAAGTATTGGGACGCACCCCGTGAATACCTGATACCCTCCGCTGCCTGCTCCACTGCAGTGGGATATCAGTTTGACTTGATCTTTGTGACAGAGCTCCCCCTACTGGCTGATCAATATAACCTCCAGGTTCCCACCAGCTTCCAGGTGTAATGTTATATAACATAGCGTTATGGGCAGTCTCCAGATGGTTCATTTGTGCACATTGCACAGCATTTTTTTGTTGCATTTTTGCATAGTGTCCATTTATAAGGCTGGATATTGAATCAAGCTGCCAGCAGTGTCCTGTCACTATGATACCCACTATTGTTTCTAACTTTACAAGTACCAAAGAGGACATGGCAGTCCTTTCATTTTCACCCTTAAATGGCTGCTTCTGTTAATCAACCTGTTTTTTTAAAATTTGTGCGTACCTCCATGTCGGTTCAGCCACAGTGCCTGCATAGTGGGGGCAGGGTTAGGGTTAGGTGTGCAGTACGTTACCATGGCTCCCAGGCTGTCCTCGATGTGCCTGATCCCCGCTGTGAACAAGAGCATCTGCCAAGTGTTTATACTGTAATGTGCCATGAATTCAGGGCAAATACAATGGTACAATAACAATTCTATTTTTACATTATTTTACACTATATAATATGAAATCTATAAATATATCATTCCGTTTGGGGGACGGCACGGTGGTGCAGCGGGTAGCACTGTCACCAAATCAGCAAGAAGGTTGTGGGATCGAATCCTGGCCTGGGCCTTTCTGTGTGGAGTTTGCATGTTCTCCCCGTGTCCACGTGGGTTTCCTTCCACTGTCCAAACACATGCAGGTAGCCTAATTGGAGACTAAATTGCCCATAGGTATGAGTGTGTGAGTGAATGGTGTGTGTGTGTGCCCTGCGATATACTGGTAGGCTGTCCAGGGTGTAATCCTGCCTCTCGCCCAATGCATGCTGGGATAGACTCCAGCACCCCCTGTGACCCTGCCCGGGATAAGTGGCTATAGATAATGGATGCATTGATGGACTTCAGCTCACACAGGTAGACATTGTGTTCTCAGATGTGTTTCACAGTTTACATTTTTTAAATGTTAATGTCCTCATTTGACAATGGTGCTGTATTGAAACACACTGGTACAGGATAATGCCTACATGACCAAAATCATTCTTTTAAATGCTTAAAGGAGTAACATGGTGGTTTTCACACTTTCTCGGTTTTGTGCGCTATTTGCACAAGAGGCATTGAAGAAACACGATGAGTAAAGTATTAAATATGTCCGTTCTTTATTTTTTGAGAAATATGCATTTTAAATTTATCGTCCTATTTTCAACTGGTTGAGAATGTTATCGACTTAGTGTGTCACAAGTACAGTAACCACTCCCCTTTCCACGCCCCGTAAAGAAATCTGACTGGACACACCGTCCTGCTGCAAGTGTGCTGTGAAGTTTAGGTAGCAAACAACAAGGCTGAATCCTTCTGACGTAATTTACATAGATACTGTACACTCAGATCGCCTAGTTTCATTCACTGTGGCCAAGCGGAATCAATAACGTTTCAGAAAATATATGACTTTAAAAGGTTTAATTCAATCTTCTACTGGGCCTTTTTCCATTTATTGAGGGTGTGAAAGAAAATTTCAGTGCCCTGACTGCAATCAAATGTTTTTCAGATTTACCGTTCGATTGAGCAAGTATCATTCAAAGTACATTTTTATGGGTTAGTGCTGTCCGATTGTACTAGCTACTTCACAATAACCTTGTAAGGCAATCAGTAAAGGCTAACAGCACAACACCACTTAATTATTGTCACTTCTGTCACCACTGTAATGAACTAAAAAAAGGAAACAAACTACCTTTTCTGTGAGAAATGTATTGTCGAGCTCACGCGCATACACAGCTGGGGACATTCTAAAGCTCCGTTTTGCCCTCCCTACAGTCAGTCAGATTGCTGTGATAGCTCATTCTAAATCATATTTGGGGACCCATGGATAACTCGTGACCCATAGTCTGTGCCGCTGGCTTACAGGCAAGACAATGCAAATATTTGACTGAAGTTAGGTTCACTTATTATAGTACCTTTTAAGGACTATTAGGCTATCTCTGGTTATGTTCATTTATAGCTAGCTAACGTTAGCTAGCTATGTAGTTTGCTTTCATAATGTAATGTTATCGATAACGTTAGCTAGCTAGTTTGCTTTCATAAGGACATTATAGTTGTGGTTTTATTTTAACTTGGCTAGCTAGCTAGCAAAAATTATTATGGGATATAAGTCAACGTCCTTAGCTATCGATACTTGATATACTAAGTTAGCTCCCCTCACTACCCATCTTCCGCCGTGGCCTGAAGACTCATCTCTTCAGACTATACCTAGACTAACCACCACCATGCTGTATATTTTACTCTAAATCCCCCCCCTTTTTTTCATGACACTTGTTACATGTTGCCCCATCCCAGCACTTTTTGGTAATTTGTATTTGTCCTAGTACTGTAGCTTATTCTTCTGCCTAGTTGGCTTTGCAGAGGTTAGGTCTGAATAATGTTCACTGTGTGAACTAAACTGTGTTCTTGGCTAGAAATAGCTGTACAAAATAAGTATTGTATCTTACTGAACCTGTGTTTAGTAGTTGTCTATGACCATGAAATGCACTTTTTGTATGTCGCTTTGGATAAAAGCATCTGCCAAATAAATGTAATATAATGTAATGCTAGCTTATGAAAATTCAGTCTCCCAAGATGAGTGCGTATCATGGAGGTAGCTATGGTAACGGGGCATGGTCTGTCAATCATAGCTAACTGACAGGTCTCATTACCACTCCCAGACAGTTCAGGTGAACTTTTATAGTGGGAAATTTAGGCTTAGAAAAATACATTTTAAAATACATTTAAATGACTGAATAATAAAAAAAATATGCACATTTGTTTTGTTGTTGCCTAAAGACAACTGGCAAGTGTCACATTCAACCACCATGTTACTCCTTTAATACTACGAGTGAACTGAACAAACAGGAATGAATTTTGTGGTGTATATTTCAGTATTCCTGTTCAGTAAACATGCACTAATAACGGTGAGAAACTGAATGACAAGCAATACTGTGAACAAAAATGTTTACCAAGTGCTGCCGCCCTCCTGGTGTGGAGTGTCATGACATCTGAGAAATAAACTTTTTTGACAACTTTCAGAAGTGAGATTTGTAAGTGAAATTCACACACACACACACACACAGCCACACACATACACACACACACACACACACACACACACACACACACACACACACACACACAGCCACAGCCACACACACACACACACACACACACACAGCCACACACACATACACACACACACACACACACACACACACACACAGCCACACACATACACACACACACACATACACACACAGCCACAGCCACACACACACACACACACACAGCCACACACACACACACACATGCACACACACACACGTACACACACACACACATGCACACACACACACACACACGTACACACAGCCACAGCCACACATACACATACACACACAGCCACAGCCACACACACACACACACACGTACACACGTACACACACACATGCATAAGGAAAGTAAGGTCAGACTCCTAACCTGATAAAGATCACTGCATCAGAACAGGATGTAGCTGGGGTCTGGCGTTACTTCCTGTTGGACCCACAGTTAAATTCTCTCATGCCTTATACTTTGACGATACCACTGTCAGAATCAAGGTAAAGAATTTTCATATTTTATTGTATTTCAGCTTCTATTTATGCAATGTTGTATTTTGACATTTTGAATGTATAATGACTGGATGCCGCACGGTGGAACGTGAAAGAGTTGTGCTTTGTCGCCCGGCAACAGTGAACAGGAAGTCACACCTGTAGCCTGACGGCGCCAACCAGACGGCCATTACGCAGGGCCGGAAGCTGCGAGCCGCTAATGCAGAACCGCACGCAAGCGATCGCGCAGGCTGCCGTGTAAACATCTGACACAATGCCAGAATGCCACACTGAGGGTGACTGCAGTAAACCGGGGGGGGGGGGGGGCATTTCTGCCTTACGTTCCAAATAAAAAGCGCAGGAAACATGCTGCGATGCGTGCGATGAAGGGTTCATTCGCCGTTTCTCTGTTTTCATGTTGCAGTCCTGCGTGTCCGTCTCTTCATCCTTTACAAAGATGAAATATTTTTACCAAACTTTTATAAAATAATTTTTTGAAACATTTTTCTTATATTTGTAGCACATAGTAGGTTGGTTACAGCTGTATCTGTATTGTCGTCCTGTATGTAAGACCCCTGTTTCTGGTGTTGGGTTTTTATGAATAAACCTGCATCTGGTAACCCGCAGCCCTGAGTGTTCACTGCTCTGATCGTGACTGTTTCTGTGATCCTCTAATCTGTGGGATCTCCCAGTCATCAGTGATGAACTGATTTAACTTAATTTGATTTACTCCAAGGTCTCGCTGGGTAAATGTAATGCATTAGTCTGGCAGCACACAGAAAATGGACGGGCCGGTGTGAAGTTGATCTGGATAAGAGCATCTGCTAAAACCCTGCAATGTAATGTAATGTCCTTATCTACACAGGTGGGTCTCTCTTTCCTGTGTCGCCTTTAGCATTAAAAAAACGTGAGCTCTGGGCACTGAGAAAACCCAGCAGGAGCTTTGCCAAAGCTGAAGTCTAAGAGGCAAACGGCAGCTCTTTCACCACCAGTGCAGGAGCGGAGACCTTTTCCCCTTTCACACCGGGAGGGTGACCGGAGATACCCCCGCTAAACCGACTACACCTCGTTCATGCTGCGCAGTTGTATTTCAGTTCCATTTTCAGAGACCAAATCTTTATTAATATGAATATGAATTTGTGTGATTTGGGAATTACGGGTCTGTTACATTTCATGGCCTTGGAAAAAATGGGAAAACTGTCATTACAGAAATAATTACCCAGAAGCAACTGGCAGTCCCCTCTCTTCTTGGTTTTTTTTCTTTAACATCTGAAAAGAATATCAAACATTATCAAATGCAACACTGTGTCCTGACATCATCTATTCCTCCTCTCCCGCTGGAGGTACTGTACCATTCTTTCTGTGTGAGTGTGTGTGTGTGTGTGTGTGTGTGAATGTGTGCGTGCGTGCCCGTGGCGATATGTGTGTGTGTGTGTGTGTGTGTGTGTGTATATATGTGTGTGTGTGGTGTGCGTGTGTGCATGCATGTGTGTGTGTGTGTGTGTGTGTGTGTGAATGTGTGCGTGCGTGCCCGTGGCGATATGTGTGTGTGTGTGTGTGTGCGTGCGTGAATGTGTGCGTGCGTGCCTGTGGCGATGTGTGTGTGTGTGTGTGTGTATATATGTGTGTGTGTGGTGTGCGTGTGTGCATGCATGTGTGTGTGTGTGTGTGTGTGTGTGTGCGTGCGTGCGTGTGTGCGTGCATGTGTACGTGTGTGTGTCGAGCCCTTGCCTGCCGGATGCAGTAGCAAAGACCCAGGGTGCAGACCACAACACAGACCAGAGAGACGAAGGTCAGATGCACACAGCAGAGAACACAGCCGGGGGGCAGCAGAGAGGGGGGGGGGAATCATGCTGACTGCCTGAGAGACAGAGATGGAATGGGGGGAACAAACGAAACGCAGGAAGTACTGTTTTGTATCCTAAAGTTGAACGCTGGGCTCTGGATTCATAACAGGATTGGCTAAGGAGTTAGAAGTTGCAGGTTCATATTACTGAATGATACTCATTCACCGGGCCTGGAAATTTCCAAGCAGTACGGTCAAGTGAGGCATCAAATGTACTGCGCAGGTTGGTGCTGGTTTTCCCCTTTGCTCCTGTCGACATGACTGCACTGCCCCCTGCTGGCAGACAGAAGAATCTTGCACATCTTTCAACACAGACTGCAGCTTTCTTCTCCTATCACCCACCTCATAGCGCTCCTAGCAAAAAGTAGCGCTAAGCTGACGCACACACATAGCGCAGAATGGACAAAGGAACAGGAAGTGGGGCATGAGCGAGGGAACAGGATGCAGAAGCAAGAGAGGGCAAAGGCAGGTACAAGTGGTTTAAATAGCAAAACACAAAAAAACGCAACTGGTGAGGGATACCTGGGTGGCTTCAACCACGTCCTCAGTCTCAAACCACAAGAGTAACTCCACTCATCCTGCTACTCAAGCAGATGACACACAGGATTCTCACTGCTCGCAAACCTGAACTGGAATCTGACACAGTGGGATCCAGTGATGGCAAAGCGAAGCTTTCAATGAAGCTTGCCCCTGAATTGTATTGAGAAAGGGATTCATTACGCAAAGCTTTTAAACACAGTGCACGATAGTGGCATCTGGTGGTTGAAAGGACAAAGTGATACTATTTAACTACTGTTTCTAACTACTGTTGTCAGCAATGAGCATAACTGGTAACACCAATAATGTTGTTTGGGTGTATTTCTTCTAATAAAGAATATCAACATCTTATGTGACTACATCTCATATTTGATTGTTAACCTGTTGACTGAAACTCACATGGGTTGGTTCATATTTAGCCATGACATTTACCTATTATTTAATAGCCAAGGTTTATGTAGGCTTCATATCTGAATTTGGAATCAAGATACAAGTGCTTAGTGGAGGTGATAGCGATAACTATCAAAGGTTTTTGTTATGTATATTCATATAATAATTTTTGCTTATCCTCCTGAGACCCTGCTATGTGTAGGGGGCAGTATGCTTCTGGCTCTGCAGGTAATCCCAGAGTCCCTTGATCAAGTTTTTTATCTGAAAAGTAGTCTGTTACTTAAAATATTACTTTCTTTAACAAAATACAAAAATCTGCAAAATTTCATTTTTTGGAAAATTCATGTTTTGAAATCTCAAATTTGCTCTTTTCTGCTGACACACTAATGCAGAAAACAAAAAATAAACATCTAAGACCAAATCTATACTATATATAATATTTAAAAATCTAGGGTGCCTAAGACTTTTGCACAGTATATATACACTCACCGCCCACTTCAATAGGTACACCTGTTCAACTGCTGGCAAATATCTGCTCGCAAATATTTAATCAGCTAATCACGTGGCAGCAACTCAATGCATTTAGGCATGTAGACATGGTCAAGACGATCTGCTGAAGTTCAAAACAAGCATCTGAATGGGGAAGAAAGGTGATTTAAGCGACTTTGAACGTGGCATGGTTGTTGGTGCCAGACGGGCTGGTTTGAGTATTTCAGAAACTGCTGATCTACTGGGATTTTCACGCACAACCATCTCTAGAGTTTACAGAGAATGGTCCAAAAAAGAGAAAATATCCAGTGAGCGGCAGTTCCCTGGGCAAAAATGGCTTGTTGATGGCAGAGGTCAGAGGAGAATGGCCAGACCGGTTCGAGCTTATAGAAAGGCAACAGTTACTCAATTAACCACTCGTTACAACCGAGGTACGCAAAACACGTCGAACCCTGAAGCAGATGGGCTACAGCAGCAGAAGACCACACCGGGTGCCACTCCTGTCACCTAATGAAGTGGCCGGTGGGTGTATATATACGGTATATACCATTAATCCCAACAGATTGTTTTTTTTTTTTTTTAATATTTGTATTTTTTATTACTCTTTTGGAAAAAAATAGAAACACTGAAAATATATTTTTAAATCATAATTTTGAACCTTTCCCCCTGAGTCTCAGGAGAATAAAGCATAGTTGTTGATATCATTTTAAAATACCGTCAAATTGTAGATCGTCCTCTTTTCCTTGCGGGTTACATCCCCGCGCAATGTCCCAGATTATTAAAGCGCTCACGTGACGAGTGGGATCAGTGACTTTAACTGGCTGATCATATAGAGCCTTCGGAGAATTAAACACGCAGGTGACACAGTGGGTTCATGCAAGAGTCTGATACGGTGGTTTTTATGGGAAGATGCATAATTTCTTTCGTCAAATACAGTGTCTGACCGCTCCTTCGGTGTTTTTTTTAAAATAGCCAAAAAAGTCCGCGTACAGGTAGGAATATGCAGCTACGTACTTCGCTGTTGGCTGTTTTGTTAGTAATGTAACTTAATGTTTTGTTTTTTCAACTACACTGTTATTTGTGGAGACGGTTAGAAATTAAGGCTCTGTTGCTATTTCTGAATTAATGTACCCGTACATTATCATTAATTTTATAGAATGATTTGCACAAAGCATTTACATATTTACAGTGAAAGTGAAACTGGTTAATTAGTGACGCAGTTTTTTTATCAAGTAGCTAGCTATCATGAGCATACCTAATTATCATCTTATTCAGCTTACATTTTCCGAGGAAGTATAGGTCATTAAAAAGTTACTATAAATAATTTTAATTTCGGTATCGTCTTTACCGTATCAAAGCTTCTTACTGTGATAAAAAAAGAAAAAGTTTTGGTATTCTGAAATTCGACGCTCTTCCGGCTACAGTCCACCTTCCCAGGTGCCTGCATTTCTTAGACTTCATAATACTCACTTAGCAGTATCGAGTCATCGTAACCAAGCTTATTCATAAGTACATAAATCTGTGTGTGAAAGTTCCTTTGATGTAGTCATTCGTTTATACTGGGCGGGAGTGTAGTATAAAAGGGTAAGGAATTGGTCTTGTAAACTAAGGGTCGCAGTTTAGTTTCTTGGGTAGGGCAGTGCCGTTGTACCTTTGAGCAAGGTACTGCTAAATCTAATATGTTGCATTTACAACTTGGAAAGAGACTGTTTTAGTTTTGTACAACCAATTTGCTGTCAAAATTTTAATCCGTGAATTGTTTTTTATATCTTTTACAGTCACCAATGAGCTTAAGGAAGTGTTTCCTGTTTGTCCTCTTCACAACAGTCTTTCGCTGTAAGTGAAAACCTGTTTAAACTGGTATTTTTACTGACAAAAGATAATGTTCATAAGTGTGATTAAGCTCAACGATTGCTGATCATAAATGTGTAAATGTTTGGTTGTGACTATTTAAGGATGAAGGGTAAGGTTACTTGGAATGAATGTTTTAATTTTGACCTTAAGGGTGCATGGTGCACTGGGCACATTATTATCCGGTATTTCCAGCGTTATGGATCTGGTGAAGATATGTTGTGGTGGGGGTGCTGGGTGGCATCATTACAGAGTTGCGAAATTAAGGGGCAATCTGTGAGTGTTAGGGTGTGAGAGAAAGGTTGCAGCAAAAGTATGAAATAAGATTTTTTTTTAGGATGGTGAGAACTTGCAGCCATTTTAAAAACCCGTTTTCATTCTAATAACTATGTGTCCATAGTGGTAGGAAACCAGACCGAGCTTGGACAGCCCATGCAGCAGGTGCAGGTGAAGGTGGGGGACACGGCTGTTTTGCCCTGCAATGTCTCGGCGCACATGAACGGTGAAACAGAGGACGGCTTGTACATCCGGTGGGCCACTAATGGTGGACTCGTCTGTGACTTCACCGAGGGAAAATCCCACCCTTATGATGACTACCGCAACCGAACTGAGATATCCAAGGAGAAGAACTCAAAGCATCTGTACCACCTCATCATTAACGAAACCAGGTTATCGGACGATGGAAAGTACTATTGTAAATTGCAAAAGCTAGGAAGAAATGGTGAAGATGTCGCGAGTGTTCAGCTTATCGTTCACGGTGAGAATATTTGGAAATCTGTACCCTCATTTAAAAAACAAAAATGCTTTTAAAAAAAATTTATTTCAAAATGTAAAATTACAAGGGGCTATTAAGGCTCTGTTCCAGTGTGTGGATGGGTCCCATGGTCTGGTACCTGTTAAGGCTCTGTTCCAGTGTGTGGATGGGCCCCATGGTCTGGTATCTGTTAAGGCTCTGTTCCAGTGTGTGGATGGGCCCCATGATCTGGTATCTGTTAAGGCTCTGTTCCAGTGTGTGGATGGGTCCCATGGTCTGGTACCTGTTAAGGCTCTGTTCCAGTGTGTGGATGGGCCCCATGATCTGGTATCTGTTAAGGCTCTGTTCCAGTGTGTGGATGGGCCCCATGGTCTGGTATCTGTTAAGGCTCTGTTCCAGTGTGTGGATGGGCCCCATGATCTGGTATCTGTTAAGGCTCTGTTCCTGTCTGTGGATGGGTCCCATGGTCTGGTATCTGTTAAGGCACTGTTCCAGTGTGTGGATGGGCCCCATGGTCTGGTACCTGTTAAGGCTCTGTTCCAGTGTGTGGATGGGCCCCATGACCTGGTATCTGTTAAGGCTCTGTTCCAGTGTGTGGATGGGCCCCATGGTCTGGTATCTGTTAAGGCTCTGTTCCAGTGTGTGGATGGGCCCCATGATCTGGTATCTGTTAAGGCTCTGTTCCTGTCTGTGGATGGGCCCCATGGTCTGGTACCTGTTAAGGCTCTGTTCCAGTGTGTGGATGGGCCCCATGGTCTGGTACCTGTTAAGGCTCTGTCTGCATTAATGGGTAGTGCGTCTGGTTGGCCGATAATGTCAATGTCTATGTTGGGTGGTACTTGTACTGTTTAATGTTTCAATGTCAACAGGAGATCCTAATTCTGTGTGGAATTCTATTTTCTGTGCGCAGGCCGCGAAGAAAATGTTTCCGTTGTTTTCGGGGAAACGTTGGCGATAGGCCTGCCTGTGACGGAAAACGCGGGAGTCCGGTTCGCGCCGGCGTCAAGCTCCACTGAGGCTGACGTGTGCACCGTGCGGCAGAACAGGCTAACACCAGCCAATGCGTACGCATCGCGCGCGGCGCTCGAGAACAACGAGCTACGGCTGGATCGCGTCACGTTCGCAGATGAAGGCAGCTACTCCATCATCGACGTTGCGACGGGACACGTCATGAAGACCGCTGTGCTGGCGGTGGAAGGTGAGTTCCTGCCAAGAGACTGATGAGGACTGACGTGGACTGGCGGATGTCGTTTGCGTTTTAATGTTGCGTTACATGGCTCTGAGTCGCAGGGAAAGTCACTAGCGTTTGTTTCTTCATTAATGTTTCAGCAATGAATTGTACTAAAATGCAATTTGGAAGAAAGGGGAAAATGGTGACAAAATGATTGTGTTTTTTAAATCCCTATTTTAATGTTAACTTTTCTCTCATTTTTGTTTTGGCCTTTCCTTCAAGACTGTTGTTTTGACAGTTTGAAGTGTGAAATCAGCCAAAGACATTGTGCAGTAATGCAGTGGATCCCAACCTCAGTCCTGATGTACCTCTGTGTATGCTTGTTTTCGTTCCAACCACAAATGTAGTTCCAGAATTATAACTAGTTATTAATTTTTCTTAATTAGGTGCTCTTCATGCTTGGAGGGATTATTTACCCTCTTCAACCACATTATGTCAGGAATAGCTAAGGATTCCACGAAGAATAAAATTCCCATGTCCGTACTGTGCTTATTGTGCTACATTGCAAAAGAATTACTTTAAAAGGTCAATTATTTTTAACAGATCAAATTAAAGACTGAGGTGAGTCAATAGGCTTCTAGTTGGTCAAAGTATAGACACCTGCCCACTAAAACTAACCATCTGGAAGATAATGAAGAATTCAAAGACAAAGCAAATGATAACGAGCCAAACCTGCATTGTGTCAATAAATTTCAGAAAATTAAACATGTTCCGCTACATGTTCAGGGGTCTATTGATTAATCTCAGTCTTTCAATTGGTCCAAAAAGTTTGCTACCGCTTCTATGTAACTGTTTGCAATAAAGCACAATATGAACATGGTAACTTTATTGTTCATGGCTATTTTTGACATGATGTGGCTTAAATGGGTTGATAATCCCTCTGAACATGAAGAGCACCTAATTAAGAAAAATGAACAACTTGTTCAAATTCTGGCATTGCAATTGTGGTTGGAACGAAAACCAGCATACACAGGGGTACCCCAGGACTGAGGTTGGGAACCACTGCAGTAATGTATGGTGTAGTGTCACACACGCGGTGGTGCTGCCCTCTGCAGGTCTGGTGGAGAACCACAAACTGTCCGAAGGCGAGAATCTCTCCATTCCTCTCTGCTGCTTGAGCTCGCCCTACATCGAGTTCTGTGGACCGGCAGGGAACTCCACTGCGGACGGAGTGTGCCAGGAGCACGTGGAGAAGCTTACTGTGCAGAACGGATCCCTGACACTGAGCAACTTCACTGCAAAGGATCAAGGGAAGTACATTGTTCGGGAGAAAATGGGAGGAGGAGTCGCCCTGACCCTCACTCTCAAAACCATACCTGTTGGAACCCAAAACACAGGTAAGAGGTGTATCCGTATTTAATCAAATCAGATCAAGTCAATTTTTTACAGAAAACAAGACGCTTTACAGAATAGCAGAAAAAGAGCAGAAACCAGGCCTGAACCCCCAGATAGCATGTGGTAAAAAACTCCCCAGTGGGGAGAAAAACCTTCAAATGGTGACGAGAAAAAACTCCCTGATGGGAAGGAATCTCAGGAAGAACTCGGCTATAGAGGGGGAGCCCATCCTCCACCGGCCAGCCTGGTGTAAAGCAGCAGTAGTGTGGATGCAACAGAAACGTAAAGAGGGATCTCTCACAGCGAATAAAATGGTTTGAGCAGGTTACAGCTGAGGTGACAAACCAGCTGGAATAGTAGAAGTCCAAATGAGGGAAAGTATAGTGTGCACTTCAGAGGGGCCGGGTGATGGATCTGGAACTCCAGACTGCGTTGAGGCGTGGGCAGGGGTGGAACAGGGCTGCAGTGAGGGACACGGCAGGGGAGGGACAGGGCAGGGGTGGAACAGGGCTACAGTGAGGGACAGGGCAGGGGTGGAACAGGGCTGCAGCGAGGGACAGGGCAGGGGTGGAACAGGACTGCAGTGAGGCGTGGGCAGGGGTGGAACAGGGCTGCAGCGAGGGACAGGGCAGGGGTGGAACAGGGCTGCAGCGAGGCGTGGGCAGGGGTGGAACAGGGCTGCAGTGAGGGACAGGCCAGGGGAGGAACAGGGCTACAGTGAGGGACAGGGCAGGGGTGGAACAGGGCTACAGCGAGGGACAGGGCAGGGGTGGAACAGGGCTGCAGCGAGGGACAGGGCAGGGGTGTAACAGGGCTGCAGCGAGGCGTGGTCAGGGGTGGAACAGGACTGCAGTGAGGGACAGGGCAGGGGTGGAACAGGGCTACAGCGAGGGACAGGGCAGGGGTAGAACACGACTGCAGCGAGGCGTGGGCAGGGGTGGAATAGGGCTACAGCGAGGGACAGGGCAGGGGTGGAACAGGGCTACAGCGAGGGACAGGGCAGGGGTGGAACAGGACTGCAGCGGTTTGTGATCACTGAGCGAGGGACCGGTGGTCTGTTCTAAAGCTCTGAGGAACTGCCGTTGTGTCTGTGAGGGAGTGTGGTGTTCCTGAGTTTATGCGCACCCTGGATGTGCTGTTGTCCCGTTTCTCCTGTGTGAATCTTTCCATAGTTTCATAACGCCTCTGCCCTGTTGTGGGTGTTCAGGTACTGGGTACTGGGTACTGACCCCCCCACCCCACCCCACCCCACCAAACCACCTCAGGAAGAGCTCTTTAGGGTGGGGCTGGTGATGCAGGCTGAATCCAAAATGTCCGCTCTCCAGACCAGCGGACTGGGCCCTTGCGTACTTCAGTCTTGCGTACTGTGACGGTTGTCTGAAGTGCTCAGCGTGGCTAAGACAAGTCCGCTAGAGCGCAGGGCCTGGAGGGTATAAAATGCGCTGAGACAGGACTTTAGACCTCATTCGTTACCATGGGTACAACCACTTTTAAATTTAAAATAAAAAATGAATAAATCAAGGTCTGGATATAAGTATACATGTACGCAGAAAGAACTGTGCATCACTTAAATAGGAATACTTTTCATTGGTTGTTTTTTTCCCCACCATGCTTTTATTATTAATAATAATAATAATAATAATAATAATAATAATAATAATAATAATTAATAATAATAATAATAATAATAATAATATTATTATTATGAATTGTGGGAAACCCCACTGGTGAAGTCTGGTGCAGTCTGCTTTGAAAATGCAGTGTGCATGTAAAAAAATTGTACACTGCCTGCACCTGTTAAAACACCAGGTGTGTTCCTGCTTTGTTTTATTTCCAATGCTTTCTTTCTGTTCCAGACTGGCTCTCGATTGGTTTTATAATAGGAGGAATATTTACACTACTACTGCTACTGGCCATTTTACTTGCTTATTACTGTTACACCAAAAGAAAGACGGAGCAGGAAACGAGGAGCATAGCAGAGCAGCCTGACGAGAAGATCCCCTTCAGTGAGATTAAGTCATCTGGGGACATGGAGGAGAAGTGAAGACGTCTGTCCTCATCGTCAGCGGTTGTGCAGGTCAGCAGGGATCCGCTGTGGTGATTTCAGTGCTCGTGTCCCAGGACAAGGTGAAAGGTCACCGCCATCTTGTGTGTGTGATGCCGTGGGTGCGTCCCAAAAATGAAAAAAAATGCATCCTCCCTGTTGTACTCTTGAGGAAGGTACTTAACTACTGGATAAGCTGCCTGTAATGACTGTTATTCTACAAATTCACCAAGACAGGGAAGCTGTTTTTTTTGTCTGCGTCTACGTTAAGTTTGTTTAAAAGAACATGACTCTAAATATAAATAAGCTACCGTCATTTCAGTATATGAATATGCATTATAGTGGAGAAGTATTGGGATGCACCCCGTGAATACATGATACCGTCCGCTGCCTGCTCCCCTGCAGTGGGATATCAGATAGACTTGATCTCTGTGACAGAGCTCCCCCTACTGGCTGACCAATGTAACCTCCAGGTTCCCACAAGCATCCAGGTGTAATGTTACATAACATAGCGTTTCATTTTTGCAATTAAAAAAAAAAAAATTGCATAGTGCCCATTTGTAAGGCTGGATACTGAATCAAGCTGCCAGCAGTGTCCTGTCTGGGAATAAAACCTGCAACCCTTAGGCTACATGGCCAGTTCCGTCACTGTGATACCCACTAATGTTTTTAACTTTACCAGTATCAAAATATCCAGAGGACATGGCAGTCATTTCATTTTCACCCTTAAATGGCTGCTTCTGTTAATCAACCTGTTTTTTAAAATGGTTTTTTCCTATGTGCGTACCTCCATATCGGCTCAGCCACAGTGCCTGCATAGTGGGGGCAGGGTTAGGGTTAGGTGTGCAGTACGTTGCCATGGCTCCCAGGCTCTCCTCGATGTGCCTAATCCCCGCTCTGAACAAGAGCATCTGCCAAGTGTTTATACTGTAATGTGTCATGAATTCAGGGCAAATACAATGGTGCAATATCATAATTAAATTTTTACATTATATTTTATATTTATATATTTCATATTATATAGCGTATCATTCCGTCTGGGGGACGGCACGGTGGTGCAGCGGGTAGCACTGTCGCCTCACAGCAAGAAGGTTGTGGGATCGAATCCTGGCCTGGGCTTTTCTGTGTGGAGTTTGCATGTTCTCCCAGTGTCCACGTGGGTTTCCTTCCACTGTCCAAACACATGCAGGTAGCCTAATTGGAGACGCTAAATTGCCCATAGGTATGAGTGTGTGAGTGAATGGTGTGTGTGTGCCCTGCGATATACTGGCAGCCTGTCCAGGGTGTAATCCTGCCTCTCGCCCAATGCATGCTGGGATAGGTACCAGCACCCCCCGCGACCCAGCCCGGGATAAGTGGGTATAGATAATGGATGCATTGATGGACTTCAGCTCACACAGGTAGTAATTGTGTTCTCAGATGTGTTTCACAGTTTACATTTTTTAAACGTTAATATCCTCATTTGACAATAGTGCTGTATTGAAACTCACTGGTACAGGATAATGCCTACATGACCAAAGTCATTCTTTTAAATGCTTAATACTACGAGCGAACTGAACAAACAGGAATGAATTTTGTGGTGTATATTTCAGTATTCCTGTTCAGTAAACATGCACTAATAACGGTGAGAAACTGTGAATGACAAGTAATACTGTGAACGAAAATGTTTACCCAGTGCTGCCGCCCTCCTGGTGTGGAGTGTCATGACATCTGAGAAATAAACCTTTTTTGACAACTTTCAGAAGTGAGATTTGTAGGTGAAATTGACACACACACACACGTACACACGTACACACGTACACACAGCCACACACACACACACACACACACACACACACACACACACACCGATACATACACAGACACACACACAGCCACACACACACACAGCCACACACACACTCACCGATACATACACAGACACGTACACACGTACACACGTACACACAGCCACACACACACACACACACAGCCACAGCCACACACACACACACACGTACGCATGTACACACAGCCACACACACACACGTACGCATGTACACACAGCCACACACACACACACAGCCACACACACATACACACACATGCACACACACACACACACACCGATACATACACAGACACACACACAGCCACACACACACACAGCCACACACACACTCACCGATACATACACAGACACGTACACACGTACACACAGCCACACACACACACAGCCACACACACACACACACACAGCCACAGCCACACACACACACACGTACGCATGTACACACAGCCACACACACACACAGCCACACACACATACACACACATGCACACACACACACACACACACAGCCACACACATACACACACAGCCAAGCCACACACACACACACATATACACACACACACACAGCCACACACATAGCCACACACACATACATGCACACACACACACACACACACACACGGCCACACACACACATACACGCACACACACACACACACATACACAGCCACACACACACACACACAGCCACACACATTATTATTATTATTATTAATTACATTTATATAGCACTTTTCCATATGCTCAAAGTGCTTTACAGTGAAGGGGAACTCACCTCATCCACCACCAATGTGTAGCACCCACCTGGGTGATGCACGGCAGCCAATTTGCGCCAGAACGCTCACCACACATTAGCGAAGGTGGAGAGGGAGAGAACATTTATTTAGCCAATTAAGTCTGGGGATGATTTTTAGTGGCAAGTTTTTGCGAGAGCCAGATCTGGGATTTGGCCAGGACACCGGGGAACCCCCTACTCTTAGCGATAAGTGTCATGGGATCTTTAATGACCACAGAGAGTCAGGACCTCGGTTTAACGTCTCATCCGAAAGACGGCATCTCCTACAGCACAGTGTCCCCGTCACTGCACTGGGGCATTGGGGTTTTATTTGTACCAGAGGGAAGATTGCCCCCTGCTGGCCCACCCAACACCACTTCCAGCAGCAACTCAGTATTCCCTGGTGGTCTCCCATCCAAGTACTAACCAAGCCCAGACCTGCTTAGCTTCAGCCATTTGGCAGGAGCACAGTGCATGGAGGTATGGCTGCTGGCAAATGCTGACATACACACACAGCCAAGCCACACACACACACACACACACAGCCACACACATACACACACACACACACAGCCAAGCCACACATACACACACAGAGCCACACACATACACACACAGCCAAGCCACACACATACACACACAGCCTCAGCCACACATACACACACACATGCAGAAGGAAAGTAAGGTCAGACTCCTAACCTGATAAAGATCACTGCATCAGAACAGGATGTAGCTGGGGTCTGGCGTTACTTCCTGTTGGACCCACAGTTAAATTCTCTCATGCCTTATACTTTGACGATACCACAGTCAGAATCAATGTAAAGAATTTTCATATTTTATTTTATTTCAGCTTCTATTTATGCAATGTTGTATTTTGACATTTGAATGTATAATGACTGGATGCCGCGCGGTGGAACGTGAAAGAGTTGTGCTTTGTCGCCCGGCAACAGTGAACAGGAAGTCGCACCTGTAGCCTGACGGCGCAAACCAGACGGCCATTACGCAGGGCTGGAAGCTGCGAGCGGCTAATGCAGAAACGCACGCAAGCGATCGCACAGGCTGCCGTGTAAACATCCGACACAATGCCGGAATGCCACACTGAGGGTGACTGCAGTAAACCGGGGGAGGCACTTCTGCCTCACACTCCAAATAAAAAGTGCAGGAAACATGCTGTGATGTGTGCGATGAAGGGTTCATTCGCCATTTCTCTGTTTTCATGTTGCAGTCCTGCGCGTCCGTCTCTTCATCCTTTACAAAGATGAAATATTTTTTATAAAATAATTTTTTTTACACTTTTCTTATATTTGTAGCACATAGTAGGTTGGTTACAGCTGTATTTGTATTGTCGTCCTGTATGTAAGACCCCTGTTTCTGGTGTTGGGTTTTTATGAATAAACCTGCATCTGGTAACCTGCAGCCCTGAGTGTTCACTGCTCTGATCGTGACTGTTTCTGTGATCCTCTAATCTGTGGGATCTCCCAGTCATCAGTGATAAACTGATTTAACTTAATTTGATTTACTCCAAGGTCTCGCTGGGTAAATGTAATGCATTAGTCTGGCAGCACACAGAAAATGGACGGGCCGGTGTGAAGTTGCTCTGGATAAGAGCATCTGCTAAAACGCCTGCAATGTAATGTAATGTCCTTATCGACACAGGTGGGTCTCTCTTTCCTGTGTCGCCTTTAGCATTAAAAAACGTGAGCTCTGGGCACTGAGAAAACCCAGCAGGAGCTTTGCCAAAGCTGAGATCTGAGAGGCAAACGGCAGCTCTTTCAGCACCAGTGCAGGAGCGGAGACCTTTTCCCCTTTCACGCCGGGAGGGTGACCGGAAATATCCCCGCTAAACTGACTACACCTTGTTCATGGTGCGCAGTTGTATTTCAGTTCCATTTTCACAGACCAAATCTTTATCAATATGTATATGAATTTGTGTGATTTGGGAATTACGGGTCTGTTACATTTCATGGCCTTGGAAAAAACGGGAAAACTGTCATTACAGAAATAATTACCCAGAAGCAACTGGCAGTCCCCTCTCTTCTTGGGTTTTCTTCTTTAACATCTGAAAAGAATATCAAACATTATCAAATGAAACACTGTGTCCTGACATCATCTATTCCTCCTCTCCCGCTGGAGGTACTGTACCATTCATTCTGTGTGAGTGTGTGTGTGTGTGTGTGTGTGTGTGTGTGTGTGTGTGTGAATGTGTGCGTGCGTGCCCGTGGCGATGTGTGTGTGTGTATGTGTGTGTGTGTGAATGTGTGCATGCGTGCCTGTGGCGGTGTGTGTGTGTGTATATGTGTGTGTGTGGTGTGCGTGTGTGCATGCATGCGTGTGTGTGTGTGCGTGTGTGTATGCAGTGTGATACAGTGTGTGTGTGTGTGCGTGCATGTGTACGTGTGTGTGTCGAGCCCTTGCCTGCCGGATGCAGTAGCAGAGACCCAGGGTGCAGACCACAACACAGACCACAGAGACGAAGGTCAGATGCACACAGCAGAGAACACAGTCCGTGGGCAGCAGAGAGGGGGGGGGATCATGCTCACTACCTGAGAGACAGAGATGGAATGGGGGGAACAAACGAAATGCAGGAAATACTGTTTTGTATCGTAAAGTTGAACGCTGGGCTCTGGGTTCATAATAGGATTTGCTAAGGAGTTGCAGGTTCAATTCCCCACTTGGATATTTGTTGTAACCTTGAGCAAGGTACTTAACCTGCACTGCCTCGGTATATATCCAGCTGTCTAATTGGATACAATGTAAAAAGGTTGTGTAAGTTGCTCTGGATAAGAATGTCTGCTAAATGCCTGTAATGTAACAGGATGTAACCCATGCCTGCCTAACTCTATTCTATTACTACTGAAGGAAAAAAAAACAGAATAAGGAAATTAAATACGTTGAAATGTGCGTGAACTCACCAGATATTACGATTTTGGTGCCGTTCCCGAAGTACAGACTTCCCCTCCGCATGGAGGCGCAGAAGTACAGCGCGGCGTCGCCCTCCGTCACGTTCGCGATCCTCAGGAGGACGGACTCGGTGGCCGCGTCGAACTCCACCGCCAGGCGCGGGTCGGCGCCGCGGACGAACTGCGCGAAAAGCGCGCGCGCGTTGTAGCCCTTGGAGCTGGCCGAGACGCCGAGGAACGGGGCTTGGTCGCGGCGCTGCCCGAACCACAGCGTCTGCTTCTCGTGGGCGACATCGCAGCGCAGCCAGACGGTTTCGCCTGCGCCGGCGGACCGCGTCTCCGTTCCTGCGGACAGCTTCTGACCTGTCAGAGCTGTGAAAAGATACGCGACACAATGCGGAGATTTTCAGTGAATGTTACTGTGGTGCTATGTACACTCCCCATCCAAAAGCATTGGAACAGCAAGGCCAATTCCTTTGTTTTTGCAATACACTGAATACATTTGGGGTTGAGATAAAAAGATGAACATGAGACAAGAGTTTAGAATTTCAGCTTTTATTTCCTGGTATTTACACCTAGATGTGTTAAACTACTTAGAACATAGCACCTTTGGTATCAGACCACCCAATTTTTAGGTGAGCAAAAGTATTGGAACAAAGAGTATTTAAGTAAATGAAAGCAAATAACACTTAATATTTGGTAGCATAACTCTTGCTTGCAATAACTGCATCAAGCCTGCAACCCATTGACACCACCAAACTGTTGCATTCTTCTTTTGTGATGCTTTTCCAGGCTTTTACTGCAGCCTCTTTCAGTTGTTGTTTGTTTCGGGGGCTTTTTCCCTTCAATCTCCTCTTCAGGAGGTGAAATGCATGCTCAGTTGGGTTAAGGTCTGGTGATTGACTTGGCCAGTCTAAAACCTTCCACTTTTTCTCCCTAATGAAATCCTTTGTTGTGTTGGCAGTGTGTTTTGGGTTCCTCCTAATTAGTTTGGACACATTTCTCCGTAAGTTGGCAGACAGAATGTTTTTGTAGACTTCTGAATTCATCCTGCTGCTACCATCATGAGTTACACCATCAATAAAGATTAGTGAGCCCACTCCAGAAGCAGCCATGCAAGCCCAAGCCATGACACTTCCTCCACTGTGCTTCACAGATGAGCTTATATGTTTTGGATCATGAGCAGATCCCTTCTTTCTCCACACTTTGGCCTTTCCATCACTTTGGTAGAGGTTAATCTTGGTCTCATCAGTCCATAAAACTTTGTTCCAGAACTTTTGTGGCTCATCTCTGTACTTCTTTGCAAATTGTAATCTCGTCTTCCGATTCTTACTACTGATGAGTGGTTTGCATCTTGTGGTGTAGCCCATATATATTGCTGCTCTCTAAGTCTTCTTCGAACGGTTGATTGAGATACCTTCACCCCTGTCCTGTGGAGATTGTTTGTGATGTCACTGACTGATGTTTTGAGGTTTTTCTTCACAGCTTTCACAATGTGTCTGTCATCAACTGCTGTTGTTTTCCTTGGTCGACCTGTTCGATATCTGTTGCTCAGTACGCCAGCGGTTTCTTTCTTTTTCAGGACATTCCAAGTTGTCGTACAAGCTATCCCCAATGCTTGTGCAATGGCTCTGATCGATTTCCCCTGTTTTCTAAGCTTGCTTTTCTCCCAAGGACAGCTCTCTGGTCTTCATGTTAGTTTATCTTTTATAACACAAATGCAGTTTTCACAGGCAAAACCCAAGGCTAAAACCAAGAGTTCAGAACTATTCATTGTTTAACCAATCAATCTAACAGGACACATCTGGGCAACAAGAAACACCTGTCAGTCACATGTTCCAATACTTTTGCTCACCTAAAAATTGGGTTGTCTGATACAAAAGGTGATATGTTCTAAGTTGTTTAACAAATCTGGATAAAAATACCAGGAAATAAAAGCTGAAATTCGGATCTGTCATCTCATGTACATCTTTTGACCTCAAACTCAATTGTCTTCAGTGTATAGCAAAAACAAAGGAATTGACCTTGCTGTTCCAATACTTTTGGAGGGGACTGTATATAATGTACTCCAGTTAGAGCCTTTGCCACATTAACACCCCGCTTTCCTTAAAATTCTGTATAGCAGAACAGTTTAGGTTACCTTTGCTTCTTGAAAACATGATGAAATGACACTTGTGACCAGCAGTTTTTCCAGATGTGAATGTCATTATCATATTTTGTTTCACGGAGATCCTGCAATTCTGTGAACACACACTGATTCTATACACACACACACACACACACACACACACACACAAACACATACTGTATGCTATTTCTCTCTCACACACACACTCCTTGATATTTTCTTCCACTATGATACCAGGAAGCCTATGTGTAACCTGTGTGAAAGTATTTGAAAACATTATTGTAACCTTATTTTAAAAACATGAAAAATGTAAAAAAAATAATAATAATAATAATAATAAAAAAATTTTAAAAAACAGGAACTCACTGATGGCGATGAACAGTGTAGCGAGGCGGGCGTGCATGCTGGCTCTTCTCAGACGTGTGAAGCCTCCACCTGCCCAGTCTGGGGCTCAAGATTCCTCTGATCAGTGGTCCAAATGCCTAATATAAGTGGGTCAGTCTGTGGTCCCAGCAGAGGATGCTCTGGGGAAAGTCTTACATACTGACATTTAAAAAAAAACAAAAAAACACCCACTCTGCATCCTGTGTGCTTCCTGTGTTCAGAACTTCCGAGTACGCAACGTTTGAGACGGGGACTGCGTTGGCACGGCACGACAGGTCACTGCTGACTCCGCCAGTTTATTTCAAATTTGAGTGTTTGATTCATTTCACTCGCTCTTTTGTCAGGTCCTCGCCAAACGCTTTTGGGTGGATCCTTGAAATATCAGGAGAAATCAAGGCAAGGCCAGGCAAGTTTAATTTGTAGAGCGCATTAGCACATTTCATACAAAATGTCATTTCATACAATTCGAATTCAGTACCGGAGGGTCATAGTCTGCTGGTTTTTTTGTGATTTAATTTTCCCTTCCTCCGGCAGCCGGTTTAGGTGTGTAAGCCCTTTAGGGACACGTTAAAAAGCAGAAGACACTGCGGCCCCGGGGGAATGCTGTAAAGGAAGGCGTTTATTTTGCGGCGCTGGCAGCGGCAGCAGCAGAGCGGGTAGGAACAATGGTAGCTCGGCCGTAGCTGCGCCCGGTGGCCAGCAGAGCAAAGCGGTCCCAGCGCAGGGGGCGAGCAGTAACGTCGCCGCGATTCCCAAGCTGCTTTAGCGCCTAACCACACCCCATAGGTGCAACATCCGTGCTATGTGCAAGATAGGCGTTTAGTGCGCCCCCCCGCCCCCCTGCAAAAAGGGCCACTGCCATAGCGTATAAGCAGTGCTTAAAATGCAAAAATGCAAGAGCCCCCCCCCCAAAAAAAAAGAAAGAAAGAAAGAGAAAGAGAAAGCTCAGGGGTGCTCCTGAGGATGGGATATTAGAACCAGGACCAGGACCAAAGATGAACTTTGGGCACGGGGCAGGGATGGAACTGGGACAACAGGTTCAGCTTGCTGGCGGTCGATAGCAGGAAAGAGAGATGCTTAGCTAGAACAACCACAATTACAACTGGGTCATCATATGTCCATGAACAGCACTGCCACTGGTTTGCTGTAGTTTTTAGTGTTGATTTTAGCGTTAACATTTTAACATGAGTGGCTAATGGAAGACGCGCTTGGTGCTGCTTTGTTTATTCTGGTTTAGCGCAGTTCATTTGAATACTTTAATGGAAATGTTGGTGGCCAGGTCTGTTACTGTAGCTCATTAATGCTAAAAAGGCCAGAGCCATCAGGTGTTTGGACTTTAAAATGCAAATTAGTCCAACACCGAAAGTGCAATACCCTCCTCCATCCACAACTTTTCCTAAATAGCTGGGCTTAAAATAACTGTGTTGTTAGAATTCTAAAAAATGGACTCATTAAAGAAATACAGGTGCCATTCCCCCCCCCCCCCCCCCCCCCCCACAAGACTAATAGGTAACTTGTGCTGATACCCAGGCGTGAATGGGTTGCTCTCTCCTCTGGCAGGCTATTCAGCGACTGCATGACCCATGCTTTGACAAGAATTGCTGGGCTATCAAAACTAATTTCACACATGTAATCACATAAAATTAATTCACTGCGATTGTTTGATTAATGAAAGATTATGGTTTACTTCGATCATTGACTTCAGTGTAATTTTTCAGAATCGTAGTGATAGAAATGATGGGCTTATAGCTCCATGGAGATAACGCCTCCAACATACGTTCAGTTTTTCACTGAAACTGCGACTCATGGGTGAACTCTGAACAGACTACAGGATGGCAGAATCACGCAGGTGAGCGGGACCAGAGGAAGCCCTGGAGTTACTGAGGAGTGACTTCATCCTGGACCTGGCACGCAAGCTGAATGAAAATGGTACGAAGTCGAAGACGGGGGTGACATGGCTCAGGAGGTAAGAGTGGTTGACTGGCAGTCAGAGGGTTGCCGGTTCGATCCCCCTGCCCTGGGCGTGTCAAAGTGTCCCTGAACAAGACACCTAACCCCCTAATTGCACCCAATGAGCTGATTGGTATCTTGCATGGCAGCCTTTCACCATTGGTGTGTGGGTGAATGGGTGAATGAGAGGCATCAATGGTAAAGTGCTTTGGATGAAAGCGCTATATAAATACAGTCCAAGCAGCCGCGGTCCCAGCATTACCTCACTCACCCATCACTCCTGGGAAGGCTGATCCCTGCCTGGCTGGCAAACGCAGTCGGAATAAGGCTAAAGACAACTGTGAGAAATGCACTCGATTTGTGTTCGGTCCCTGCTCACACAAACAACCAAAGGTGCGCATTCCCTGCGGACGTGACAAGTAAGAGGTGAGAGACAGTATGCGTGGCCGGGCTACACTAAAACACCAGCAACAATTTCCGGGAACGTGATTTCAAAGAAATGATTTCATAATCTTGAAGATATGGGTCTGTAGAGTACATGTATGCCCCCTTTCATTTGGTAACAATGTGTGGTTTTGGCAGTAATCTGGTAAACAATGAGCCAGTACTGAAGTGACAGTGTATAGAAATGCGTGGCCGGGCTACACTAAAACACCGGCAACAATTTCCGGGAACGTGATTTCACAATTGTGACTGTACAGTGTTAAAGATATGGGTTTATATATGAGTATATAATGTGCAATTATATCCAACTGTATTTGTTACAAGAAGGGAAATGAAAAAATCGCACTTAAGAAATCGTTACCGAGCGTTTAGTTTGAAATACTCTAACCGGAAGTCTGCAATTGTTGCCAGCTTCACCCGGCTTTCGGACTCGACCATAGACCGTATAAAAAAAATGACATATATATGTCTATGGTATGAAAATAGGTTTCGATAGCGCATGCATCGCGCCTTCCAAAATACAGACGGTTCCCTTTAACGACTCTGACGGATGTCCTAAAGTCATTTTATTTTTGACACAGCGAGATTTCTGCATTGAAAAGGCCAGCTAAGGTATGATAATACTCAAACATCTCTCTCGTTGTCAGACATGATAAATTAACAATCACAACAATCAGCTACGAACCTAACGATCGCCAGGACGAAAGGAAATTCATTTTGAACGCTATTGTAAAAACACACAGCCGAATGTCTTATAGTCATATATCAATGTAATATATTAATATCATATTTACAAAGGCCTGACTATCCCTCTGTGTTATTTATTAGAGTGTCACAGTTTGTAGTCCTAAAATACGGAAGTGAGTTCGCATTTTTGAGCCATGGGTTCCCTCTGCAGATTTCCAGTGCTTTTTTCCCATAGGACCATATCTGGTGTTTGCTCTGTTTGCTGTCTCTTGCCTTGATACTCTGTCACGTTGTGATCGTTCTATACAAATAAAATTGAATTGAATATGTAAATAATGGATAATTTGATTAAACTGTAGTAGCCTAACAGTTATTTACCCTGTCCCGCCACTGTACCTCACGCAAAGCAGCCACCTGTCCCAGTGCTACAACATGCGCTCGTCTTTACCGCTTGTATTTCGCTTTTGCAAAAAGTAATCTCTCCAAGTTTTACTTTCAAACTTGTTGGAAAGCAGAAGATAGCGCTACGAGTTCATTCAACAAGGGCAACATCAGTGACACAGTTGGGTAGCGACTCTAGCGAGTTACCAACCCTGCTTCCCTTAGCCAGCAGTCAATTCTGGATAAGGGTAGGAAGCCTGACGGAGAGCGTGGTCGTGACGCAGTTCGCCAATGGAGACTGTCATGCGAGCGGCTATAGCAATATATAAATTGGGCAGCTATGCAGAATATAGGCTCATAGCCAACCAGTTCGGGATGCACGAATACACTGTTTAAAAGTTTGTGTGGATTAGTGGATGGATGGGAACCATAGTGTTGTTTTTGTTTTGTTTTTTTTTTCGTTGAGAAAACAGACGTCAGCGTTTTCCACCGAATGTGGACTTGTTCGCCTGTTCTAATGAATCCCGCCCCTTTAAATTTGTCGGGGATTTTCCAGAATATGTCAACATTTCTACATTTACGCCCATCCAGGCATTTCATAATGTCCATGTCCTTTAAATCAGGCAACACGCAATTGTCTCCAAAAGTGACTTTTGCCAGCTTTCCCCTTTGCAGCCGTAGCTGGCATCAGGGGCGTCATGCAAGCCAAAATTCTGGGGGGGGGCACAATTAGAGCGGGGGGCATGGGGGTCCTTCCCCAGAAAGAAAAAGAAAATAATGACGCAGTTTTCTGCAATTTGACATGTATATTCAAAGACTTTGGGGGGATTATTTTAAAATGTCACTAAATCAGTTTCTGTAGCTCAGTAATCTCCCACTAGGGTAAATACTGTATATTTATTTAGAGATTTTCATGTCAATTATTTGTGCTGCTATGGTTATTGAAAATGACACTCACTTATTCACTCACTTGCTTCTACGCTGCTACCACTTTTCTTGAAAAATAGATAAATCTTGTCTGCTTCACCCAAAGATTTTAAGGGGCATAAATTAAAATAGCCTATCACTATAAATCTCACATAAGATAACCTACCTCTTGCACTATCAGCCTCCTAACTGAGGACAGGGCTGGGGCTTTCTGTCGTTTTTTTCAAGAATGACGAGATTTTCCTCTGCATCTTGACCTGGGGATATCAAATGGAATTCAGTGTTTTGCTAACTATAACCTGTGATAGTGGTGGCAAAAACTCAGCTCACAAAATCAGCTCACTGCCATAAGATTCAAACAGCTCTCCTTTACCAATATTAAATATGATGCTATGCTTTCACAAGTCACGACTAGCTTGCGAGCCAGAAGGCTAAACAACCGGTCTGAGGGATGGCTACTAACTTTAGCTGGTACTAGCCAACTATCTTGCAAAGCAAACTATGCCTATATTTCTCAAATGCAATTAAGTGTGTATAACTCATTGCATTTAATTTTCACACGTTTGAAAAAGGGATTGATGCTCTACTAACAACTTCAGCAACACACCGCTAAACTGTAGCCTACACCTCCTCAAACATTGATGCGCAACAGACTGCTGTGTGCGTGCGTACCTGCTGTTGCGAACCGGTTTCATCCTGCAACTTTTGGAAGAAACCAATACCAAATGGACAGGGGATGTGTGCCTTTTTGAGGTATGATCTATGACATAATTAGAAGAACACGTTTGACTCATGATATAAAATGATCATAACTAGATATATATATAAAAAATAATAGTAATAAAATAAAATAAGATAAAAACATAAAAAATCCAGATATCAAAAATCTGGTGGGGCACGTGCCCCCCCAGCTTGAATGGGCATGACGCGTCTGGCTGGCATAGATATCTATATTTCTGGGAACGTGTATATTTCCGGGGAAATGCGATTGTGATGTTCACCAAATAATGCGAGTAAGGTCGTCATGCACCACATATCCTACTGTGAGTATGTTTAGTGTTACTAAGAGCTTAAGCGCAAAAATACAAACAAAAAAACCAAGTATCGTGCTTACATGACTTTTACATAACTCAGAGTATTGTCTTAATCGCATAAATATCGCATTTTTAGTGTGCATGTACACGTGGCCACTGATGACGCATCATTGGGTCTTAGAAGTGCTGTATTTGTTGGTAAGCATTTGGATTTATATCACTGATAGACGACCATATTCTTCTTTCAGAATAGCATTTGCTGAACACGTGAAAGTCGTTTGAAATGGGTGAGTGTCCTGTTACATTAATGCAGAATGACAGGAACAGTTGAAGGTTTTCAGACTTTGTTCAGTGCTATGTATGGTTGGGGATTAGAAAGATGCCATGTTGCTTATTTATCTGTATTATCATAAACGTCTTTCAGTAATTCATTTCTTTCTCTAGGGGCTCTTCAACGTGTAGCAGTGGGAGCAGTAGTTGGAACAACACTTGGAGCTGGTTGGTATCACCGTGGATACATGTTTATATTTAGGAGATAGAACTAAGGGTCTCACGGACACACACACACAAACGGAGATAAACACATGCACAAACAAAAACACCACACCCACTCACATACACAAACACACACACACACATATACACCCATACGCACAAACACAAACATGAATATAATGAGGTGTGTTGTTAGGGTCAGAGTGAAAACCTACTAGACACTAGATCTCCAGGAGCAGGGTTGGGCAGCCCTGCTCTAGCTGCTGAATGAGGTGTGGCTTTGTTAGGGTTGGAGTGAAAACCTACAGGATGGTAGATCTGCAGGAGCAGGGTTGGGCAGCCATGCTCTAGCTGTTGAATGAGGTTGTGCTTTGCTAGGGCTGGAGTGAAAACCTACAGGACGGTAGATCTCCAGGAGCAGGGTTGGGCAGCCATGCTCTAGCTGGTGAATAAGGTTGTGCTTTGCTAGGGGTGGAGTGAAAACCTACAGGACGGTAGATCTCCAGGAGCAGGGTTGGGCAGCCCTGCTCTAGCTGCTGAATGAGGTTGTGCTTTGCTAGGGCTGGAGTGAAATCCTACAGGACGGTAGATCTCCAGGAGCAGGGTTGGGCAGCCCTGCTCTAGTCTAAATGATGAGTCACGGTCGGCCTCCCGGTTTTACGTAAACGCGCGGCCACACCTGGATGTCCCTTTGTGCCGTGCGCAGGTGTGGCGATGTTGGGAGTTCCAGCGGCTCTTGGAGCTTTGGGTTTCAAGGCCGCCGGCATCGCGGCCGGATCCGCCGCCTCCTCTATGATGTCAGCAGCGGCGGCGGCCAATGGGGGCGGAGTGGCAGCGGGATCAGCGGTGGCCGTTCTGCAGTCCGTAGGTACGGAAGGAAGAGAAGTCCACGCTCGCACATCTGTGCTCCTTCTGCTTTCGCCTTCCATTCAGTCAACATTGGTCTCGTAATTCTGAGTCGATCGTGAGATTTTCAGGTTTTCAGCAGGTAGGTCGGCGTTAAAAATCAAGGACAAAATGCCTCCATTATTTAAAGGTGTATGTTGATTTATGAGCTGAACCCTTAATGTGATTTGTCAGTAACAGTCATTCAGTGTAATCGTGGCTTCTGCCTTTATCCAGTGTCCTGAATGCTGTTACGACTGTAAACCAACTGGAGATCAGCACAACCTGTTAGCAACCCCCGGGAGGGAGAAAAAAAAACAGGGGAAAAGTGTAAAAAGTGTAAAACACAAAACCCCTAAAAAAATCCTGACGGAGGACGTTGTGTGATTGACAGGGGCAGCGGGGCTCTCCACCGCAGCCTCGGCGGTGGTGTCCGGCGTCGGGGGAGCAGTCGGAGCTGTCGCTTCCCGCTTCTTTAACCGTCGCTAGGGAAACGCGTGGATCCATCTCTACGATGCTCACAGGCCCTTTGGAACCCAAACTAAAAAAAAAAATTATTATTATTTTTTAGTGTGCTGTTGACACAAAAGGAAATTCTGAAAGCTGAAAAATGCCATGCTTTTTTTTCTTAGCAGTGGAAGAAACCTCACGAACACAAACAACCTTCACAATGTGATTTGTTGAAAATAGAGTAGTGTTGGTTTATTAAAATTAATTAATATCTTGTTCTCTTTTTTGTCACTTGAACAATACTGAGATTTAGCTGCAGCTAAACATTGCTGGGATTTACAGTGGGGACAGTGACACAGTTTTTATAGTCTTGGCTCTGTACTCCATCACATTGGATTTGAAATGAAACAATGAATATGTAATGCATTGTAATAAATTAAAGTGCAGACTGTCCGCTTTAATTTGAGGGTATTTTCATCCATATCTAGAGATCTGTGCAGGAATTTTATACTTTTTTTTTTTTTACATAGTCCTGCACTTTATATTCATAGCAAACCAGCTAGCAAATACCCATAGGAAGCAAATTTGCTATAATTATGTATTTCACAAACAGTTTGCCTTGAGTTTGATGATAAAATGGGATCCATTTAATAGTGGACGAAATCCACTTTACTGAGGCTGCTGCATCAGTGGGTCACCTGATCAGTTCTGACCAATGGCATTTTTGAGGCACTGGGGAATAGTTATAGACAACACATTTTTGCCGGATCTCAATTGGATTTTTATAATTAAAAGGTTTTAAAGACTTCAGTTTTCCCAAAACTTCTGGACCAAAAAAAAAAAATTCTTCACAAACTGCTTGGTACACATAATGAAATTTGATCAGAGAAATTGCTTGTGGGCCATGTATGAATCAGTGCATTTGCCTACTATTGAGTATACAAGTTGCATACAAGCTGTATACAACTTGTACACTCAATAGTAGGCAAGTGTGCTGATTCAGACAAGGCCGTAGTGCTGGGAACCCACTGTGCATGCTAGTTTTTGTACCAGCCATAATAAGCTCTTCATTGCAACAAGTTGCTAATTGACGACTAATAGCGCATGCATCGCGCCTTCCAAAATACAGACGGTTACCTTTAACGACTCTGACGGATGTCCTAAAGTCATTTTATTTTTGATACAGCGAGATTTCTGCATTGAAAAGGCCAGATAAGGTATGATAATGCTGAAACATCTCTCATTTTGAACGCTATTGGAAAAACACACAGCCGAATGTCTTATAGTCATATATCACTGTAATATATTAATATCATATTTACAAAGGCCTGACTATCCCTCTGTGTTATTTATTAGAGTGTCACAGTTTGTAGTCCTAAAATACGGAAGTGAGTTCGCATTTTTGAGCCATGGGTTCCATCTGCAGATTTCCAGTGCTTTTTTCCCATAGAACCATATCTGGTGTTTGCTCTGTTTGCTGTCTCTTGCCTTGCTACTCTGTAAAGTCACGTTGTGATCGTTCTATACAAATAAAATAGAATTGAATATGTAAATAATGGATAATTTGATTAAACTGTAGTAGCCTAACAGTTCTTTACCCTGTCCCGCCACTGTACCTCACGCAAAGCAGCCACCTGTCATAGTGCTACAATATACGCTCGTCTTTACCGCTTGTATTTCGCTTTTGCAAAAAGTAATCTCTCCAAGTTTTACTTTCAAACTTGTTGGAAAGCAGAAGATAGCGCTACGAGTTCATTCAACAAGGGCAACATCAGTGACACAGTTGGGTAGCGAGTCTAGCGAGTTACCAACCCTGCTTCCCTTAGCCAGCAGTCGATTCTGGATGAGGGTAGGAAGCCTGACGGAGAGGGTGGTCGTGACGGAGTTCGCCAATGGAGACTGTCATGCGAGCGGCTATAGCAATATATATATTGGGCAGCTATGCAGAACATAGGCTCATAGCCAACCAGTTCGGGATGCACGAATTCACTGTTTAAAAGTTTGTGTGGATTAGTGGATGGATAGGAACCATAGTGTTCTTTTTGTTTAGTTTTTTTCGTTGAGGAAAACAGACGTCAGTGTTTTCCACCGAATGTGGACTTGTTCGCCTGTTCTAATGAATCCCGCCCCTTTAAATTGCATTACAGGCATTTGGCAGACGCTCTTATCCAGAGCGATGTACAACAAAGTGTATAACCATAACCAGGAACAAGTATGACGAAAACCCTAGAGAGAAGTACCGGTCCAAGTGCAGGGGAACAACCGCATAGTTCAACTTGGACCCTGAAGGTTAAACTGATTAACACTAACACAACGAGAACAGCAACAACGCAGTCTATGGAAAAAATACAAGCAGTAGTTAAGACAGGTGCATTAACTAAGTCACCTACGAAACAGCTACCTAGTTACAACCCTAAGCTTACAGTCATTTAAGAGATTACAGGGAGGTAGGGAGGGATGGGGAGAAGTGCAGCCTGAAGAGGTGAGTCTTCAGTCGTCGCTTGAAATGGGTCAGTGTCTCAGCTGTTCTGACCTCCACGGGGAGGTCATTCCACCATCCTGGGGCCAGAATTGGTCGGGGATTTTCCAGAATATATTGACCAACATTTCTACATTTACGCCCATCCAGGCATTTCATAATGTCCATGTCCTTTAAATCAGGCAAAACGCAATTGTCTCCAAAAGTGACTTTTGCCAGCTTTCCCCTTTGCAGCCATAGCTGGCATCAGGGGTGTCATGCAAGCCAAAATTCTGGGGGGGGCACAATTAGACCGGGGGGCATGGGGGTCCTTGCCCAGAAAGAGAAAGAAAATAATGACACAGTTTTCTGCAATTTGACATATATATTCAAAGACTTTGGGGGGATTATTTTAAAATGTCACTAAATCAGTTTCTGTAGCTCAGTAATCTCTCACTTTATATTAGGGTAAATACTGTATATTTATTTAGAGATTTTAATGTCAATTATTTGTGCTGCTATGGTTATTGAAAATGACACTCACTTATTCACTCACTTGCTTCTACGCTGCTACCACTTTTCTTGAAAAAGAGATAAATCTTGTCTGCTTCACCCAAAAATTTTAAGGGGCATAAATTAAAATAGCCTATCACTATAAATCTCACATAAGATAACCTACCTCTTGCACTATCAACCTCCTAACTGAGGACAGGGATGGGGCTTTCTGTCGGTTTTTTTTAAAGAATGACGAGATTTTCCTCTGCATCTTGACCTGGGGATATCAAATGGAATTCAGTGTTTTGCTATCTATAACCTGTGATAGTAGTGGCAAAAACTCAGCTCACAAAATCAGCTCACTGTCATAAGATTCAAACAGTTCTCCTTTACCAATATTAAATATGATGCTATGCTATCACAAGTCACGACTAGCTAGCGAGCCAGAAGGCTAAAGAACCGGTCTGAGGGATGGCTACTAACTTTAGCTGGTACTAGCCAACTATCTTGCAAAACAAACTATGCCTATATTTCTCAAATGCAATTAAATGTGTATAACTAATTGCATTTCATTTTCACACGTTTGAAAAAGGGATTGATGGTCTATTAACCACTTCAGCAACACACCGCTAAACTGTAGCCTACACCTCCTCAAACATTGATGCGCAACAGACTGCTGTGTGCGTGCGTACCTGCTGCTACGAGCCGATTTCATCCTGCAACTTTTGGAAGAAACCAATACCAAATGGAAAGGGGGTGTGTGACTTTTTGAGGTATGATCTATGACATAATTAGAAGAACACGTTTGACTCATAATATAAAATGATCATAACTACATATTACAAAAAAATAATAGTAATAAAATAAAATAAGATAAAAATATAAAAAATCCAGATATCAAAAATATGGTGGGGCACGTGCCCCCCCAGCTTGAATGGGCATGACGCGTCTGGCTGGCATAGATATCTGTATTTCTGGGAACGTGTATATTTCCGGGGAAATGCGATTATTGGGATGGCAGGTATGCCATCCCGCAAAGTTACGCCTTGGCGGGGGCATGCCCCATACCTATACAGCACCGAGAGTTTGGCACTTTTCAGGGTTGCGTTTTCTTCTTCTTCTTCTTCTTCTTCTTCTTCTTCTTCTTCTTCTTCTTCTTCTTCTTCTTCTTCTTCTTCTTCTTCTTCTTCTTCTTATTTTTCCTGCCGCCTATCCCACTAACAACATGTCTCCCCATTGGACATTTTACCGACATCAGCCAAATCCTCATCCTCACGACCCAATCAAAAGCTTGCATACACACGCAAAATACCCATACCTTTTTACTCTGAAACATTTCCAGTTTAAACAGCTAATCTGCCTGTGGCCTAGTGAGTAAGGTTACAGTCTTGGGAACATGGGGTAGTCTGTTCAAGCCCAGCGAGGGACATGTTTCTTTACTCTCACTAATAATTGTCTACTACTTCTCAATTATTCCTTTTGCACCATATCTACCTGCCGTTCACCGAACGTATACACTGCATTATGACGTATTGTCTGCACGTTCAGTTATTAACCGGCTACAATATTGCAAAGCCATATGGATTCAACGGGAGCTCTTCTGTGCTTACTCGCCTGTGTTCTTTAAAACCACGGGCAGGTTTGCTAATGATATTTCACGCATTGCATAGCTATGTCATGGTGCTGCACTACCAAAGTCACAGACTGGTAAACCTCCGGTTGAAGGATTGAATCCCGCCTCGCCCTCAGGCAGATAATTCCCTCTTTTACACTAACATTTTCTTACGCTTTTATATTTGCTTTACCAAAACTCACTCACGGCCACCCATATGCATTTGATGGCGGCAAATGTATTCATTTTATTAAAAAGTTACGCCAGTTCACCACTGTGCCATTTCTACTAACTATATTTCTTCACTTGGCTACCGTACAAAACCTTCTTATCAGCAAACGCCACATTTCTACATTCATGTTACCTCACCCTGTTCTCTATCTAGCCACATACAAACAATTACTACGTATGTACGTTCTGCAACTCCCCATTAAAACATTACATTTAAAATCATGACTCACTCATAAGTATAACTACTAGTACTGAACATGAGAAAAGCACATCAGTGCAATCGATTTCACATGTTACTTAACCCTCCACTTTAACGGTTGATACTGTACACAAACTGTTATATACACCATTCGATAAGGAAACTCTGCTCGCTCATGGTCACTTCATTTACTTCGCACTATAGTCTGTGATCTTGTCAACCTTCACCTACATGCCCATTCTGCTAAAAATATATTGTTTCAACTACGCAATTTCATCATTTTGTCCTAATTTCTCTCACACTGTTGTTATTTTCTCATATGCAAAGCCTGCTGGGACATATGCGTTTGCTCCTATTCTCCACTATCAAGTTTTCCGGTTCTAGCTTAGCAAAACAGCGAACAGGATTCGCGCCTGCAGATAAGCCTATAAAAATGCCTTATAAACCTTACAAACACTAAAAGTGCATCTCCACGAAATAACAGACACCGGAGCAGGATAGCAGGGTACACAAGTTACATTACAGGCATTTAGCAGACGCTCTTATCCAGAGCGACTTACACAACTTTTACATAGCATTTTACATTGTATCCATTTATACAGCTGGATATATACTGAAACAATTTCGGTTAAGTACCTTGCTCAAGGGTACAACGGAAGTGTCCTACCCGGGAATCGAACCTACGACCTTTTGGTTACAAGCCCAGTTCCTTACCCACTGTGCTACACTCCGTCCGTTGCAACCTAGGCAGCTCTAATTTTACGGGCTTGCTGATTCTTTTCTCAGTCAAGGCTCGTTGGATGGCCGTCAAATCCGTGAGTACATACACTGGCCATATTTCACCTGCGTTTCTGTTGCGTTTACACTTACGTCACCGCACCCTTTGTCACAGCCACTGTTTTACATATATAGCACACCGAAACTGCTAAACAGTACACGCTCATCAGACACAAGGATAGCCGTAATCCACAACCGTTTCTTACAGGGTCACTTCGCATTTCTCACTCTCATAATAAAACGCTTTGCAAAAAGAAATGATATCTCAACGTACAAAAATGCCAAGTTACTCAAAAGTATTGATATCAAAATGACGCCAAGTTACGGTACTACAAACAATATAGGCTATCTTGCCTCACCGAAATTACATAAGATGTATTTCAAAGCAATGCTACCCGATATTTCCTCAATTCTTTCAAGTCACTTGGCCCTGTGTGTATAAGCATGCACTACATGGACAGGCCAAACATATGTGTGGATGGCTCTCTCACAGTCAAGATTGATGACTGTGAGACTGAATTTTCAATGACCTGCGTTGTTCATTACTGAACAGTAAACTACATTTGGCTCATATTTACGCTAAATCCTTTGTTCAGTAGTAGTACAGTGCTCCTACTGTCTTCATTTTACTAACAAGTCTCTCATGTGATACCTTATCAAATGCCTTTTGAAAATCTAAGGAGATAATATCTAATGCCTTGCTATGATCAAAACACTTGGTCGCTTCTTCAAAGAATACCAGAAGGTTTGTCAGACATGATCTTCCCTTAGAAAAACCATGCTGGCTATCCCTTAGGATGTTGCTATTTTCAAGAAATACTTCCAACTTGTCTCTAATGATAGATTCCAGTATTTTACATTATGCAGGTTAAACTTACAGGCCGGTAGTTTCCAGAATATGCCAGCAGCCCTACCACCACGCACTCTGCTCCTGCTGACTGGCTGAAGCTAAGCAGGTGTGGGCTTGGTTAGTACTTGGATGGGAGACCGGAAGGGAATTTTGAGTTGCTGCTGAAAGTGGTGTTGGTGGGCAATCTTCCCCCTGGTCAAATAAACCCCAATGCCCCAGTGCAGTGACGGGGACACTGTGCTGTAGGAGATGCCGTCTTTCGGATGAGACGTTAAATCGAGGTCCTGACTCACTGTGGTCATTAAAGATCCCATGACGGTATTCGCAAAGAGTAGGGGGTTCCCCGGTGTCCTGGCTAAAATCCCAGATCTGGCTCTCACAAAAACTTGCCACCTAATCATCCCCTGATTTAATTGGCTAAAAAAAAAAGTGTTCTCTCCCTCCAGTGGAGCTGCTGAGTGGCCAACAATAGAGGATGGTGGTTGTACTCGGCAGCTCCCAGGTGTCAATGTGTGTGAGTGTGAAGCAGGGCGTTCCTGCAAAAGAGCATCCGTGCTCAGTGAACAAACCCTGGGTAAATAAAGGTTAAATAAATAAAAGAAATGCCTGCAGGACCTGCTGCCTTGTTTGTCTTTAGACTGCCTTGTTTGTCAATGATAATGTGCATCATCAAAAGATGTAAAGGGAATATTTTTTATCATATATAAATGTCAAGAGACCATTAGAAAATGTTGATTGTGTAAAGGGTTTAAATGGGGTGTTATTCTTGGGTAGTTTGTGTGGAGCTCTGGATCACTACGTTACATGTGGCAGTCTACCTGTTTTGTATTTAGACTTATTGTAAATTTTAAAATAATAGACTTAGACTTATGTATTTTAACTGTAATTGAATTAAAGGATTTATTTGTGTATATTTGTGTCTTCAACTGGCTTATATAAAACAGTGACAACCATCCAGAAGTATGGATGTGGGGTGAGCAGCTAAGTTGCTAACATTGGCTGTGGTTCTACCTGACTGGCAGTGATATTAGGCCAGAGTATCACTCTAATTATCCATGTTAGTACGCTCACCAATTTTGCAATGTAAAATTTTTATTTAAAATATATCACAGTTTCCCTGCTGCCGTAAGGAAGTGGTCTCGTAACCACTGCGTTGTACCCTTGAGCAAAGTACTTAACCTGCGTTGCTTCAATATATATTCAGCTGTATAAATGGATGCAATGTAAATGCTATGCTGTATACTTTGCTCTGGATGAGAGTGTCTGCTCTATGCCTGTAATGTAAATGTTATCTCATGAAAAACACCTTTTCAACGTACAAAAATGCCAAGTTACTCAAAAGTATTGATATCAAAATGACACCAAGTTACGGTACTGCAAACAATAGGCTATCTTGCCTCACCGAAATTACATAAGATGTATTTCAAAGCAATGCTACCCAATATTTCCTCAATTCTTTCAAGTCACTTGGCCCTGTGTGTATAAGCATGCACTACATGGACAGGCCAAACATATGTGTGGATGGCTCTCTCACAGTCAAGATTGATTGAATAGGCGTGTATATGTCCAATTTGTATTGGTATGTATGTATTTCGCTGCCCAGCCTTTCTGTTGCGTGAATGATCGTATGTGTCTTGGTATAAGTGTGTGTTCGTAAATGTGAATGTAACATGCTGCGAGGGAAATGTCCCCATGGGGATAAAGAAGTTCTCTATGTATGTATGTACAATATGTATTTTACATGCAGTATTTATTGTACATAGCAAATATACAATAACTTGTACATGTACTCAAATTCAGTTCAGAAGCAAGTATAAACATGTTTTCTGGAGAAATATGCTTCCTGTAGTTACTCAGCAGCAGTTTTGTACATGAATTTCAATGTGTTCCATGAGGCAATTCGAAATATTTGACTCTTTGATCTGACACAAAGTTTGCACAACATTTTAAAATGGTAAGATTACAAAACACAGGGCCAAGTGACTTGAAAGAATTGAGGAAATATTGGGTAGCATTGCTTTGAAATACATCTTATGTAATTTCGGTGAGGCAAGATAGCCTATATTGTTTGTAGTACCGTAACTTGGCGTCATTTTGATATACTTTTGAGTAACTTGGCATTTTTGTACGTTGAGATATCATTTCTTTTTGCAAAGCGTTTTATTATGGGAATGAGAAATGCGAAGTGACCCTGTAAGAAACGGTTGTGGATTATGGCTATCCTTGTGTAAATTTGTACAGTCTGATGAGCGTGTACTGTTTAGCAGTTTCGGTGTGCTATATATGTAAAACAGTGGCTGTGACAAAGGGTGCGGTGACGTAAGTGTAAACGCAACAGAAACGCAGGTGAAATATGGCCAGTGTATGTACTCACGGATTTGACGGCCATCCAACGAGCCTTGACTGAGAAAAGAATCAGCAAGCCCGTAAAATTAGAGCTGCCTAGGTGGCAACCTGTGTACCCTGCTGTCCTGCTCCGGTGTCTTTTATTTCGTGGAGATGCACTTTTAGTGTTTGTAAGGTTTATAAGGCATTTTGATAGGTTTATCTGCAGGTAGGAATCCTCTTCGCTGTTTTGCTAAGCTAGAACCGGAAAACTTGATAGTGGAGAATAGGAGCAGAGGCATATGTCCCAGCAAGCTTTGCATATGAGAAAATAACAACAGTGTGAGAGGAATTAGGAGAAATGATGAAATAGCGTAGTTGAAACAATATGTTATTAGCAGAATGGGCATGTAGGTGAAGGTTGACAAGATCACAGACTATAGTGCGAAGTAAATGAAGTGACCATGAGCGAGCAGAGTTTCCTTATCGAATGGTGTATATAACAGTTTGTGTACAGTATCAACGCAAAATCCCCTTAGTTTGGGGGGACATGTGAAGTTGTTTATGAAATCTGTCTGTTGAAATGGGGTCAGAATGTACAGAATTTAATGTTTTTAAGGGCTGAGTGTCTGTGGCTGTTGTGGTTATTTCTGTGGGGAACCCTGAAAAGTGCCAAACTCTTGGTGCTGTATAGCTTTGGGGCATGCCCCCGCCAAGGCGTAACTTGGCGGGATGGCATACCTGCCATCCCAATATATACCAGCCTAAGTGTGTGTGTGTACCAGTGTAAGCGTCTGTGTACCAGTGTGTGTGTGTGTACCAGTGTAAGTGTGTATGTATACCAGCGTAAGTGTGTGTGTGTACCAGTGTAAGCGTATGTGTACCAGTGTGTGTGCGTGTGTGTGTGTGTGTGTACCACTGTTTGTGTGTGTGTATACCAGTGTAACTGAGTGTGTATACTAGTGTAAGTGTGTGAGTGGGTACCAGTGAACTTGTAATACTATCTTTTTGGGAACCAAATGTATTCACAAAGATAGAAAGATGAGGAAAATTTGTCAAGGTCAAGAGGCTGTTTTAGGATTAGGACTTAGGGTTAGGGTTAGGGTTACAGTACAATTATGTTAAGGTTAGGGTTAAGGTTAGGCATGTAGTGGTTGGGGTTAGGGTTAGAGGTTACGGAATGAATGTAACAAATGGGAAGTCCTCACAAGGATAGCAGTACGGGACTGTGTGTTAGTGTGTGTGTGCCACTGTAAGTGTGTGTGTATACCAGTGTAAGTGTGTGTGTGGGTACCAGTGTAAGTGTGTGTGTGGGTACCAGTGTAAGTCTGTATCTGAGTCCCAGGTTACATGTGTGTGTGCCACTGTAAGTGTGTGTGTGTACCAGTGTGTGTCTGTATTTGCTACCTGTGGAACAGCAGAGAGAGAGAGAGCTTGGGGAAATCAGTCAGTTTCACTTTCCTTTCTCTGTAAAAGCAGTCTCTAGCCTCTCCCAGCCTGAGTCATAGGAGGCGTTGTTGCGCTGTGTGGATTCTCCTATTCGGCCAAATAAAGGCATCTGAACTGAATATTGTGTGTAAGTCTGTCGGACTCTTCTCACCGACTGGAGGAAATTAAGGTAATGTCCACCGCAATATACAACTATATTAAGAGTGGCTCTATTTTTACGACTATTATTTACGGGAATGTACTGTTTTATGTATATATGTCAGGTATGCATGTAAGATATTGAAAATGTAATATTCATTTTAAATAAAAAGATATGATGTACAACGTATGGCCAATGAGAATTGCATTGGAAAGCAAAGGAAAAATATCACAAGCAGTTACTGGGAAACATGAATTGCTGTACTCCTGTATAAATGTAAGAGCAGTGTACTGGCAACAGTGCATTTCAACAATGACATGGTATCATAATGGTCTGAAAGGAAAATGCTTGTGAAGATGACAATTTAAAAATAGTTTCTTTTAGAAAGTTATCAATTTAATGTATTTATACAGCATTTACACAGGAAAAGAGTGCTGACTGTCCTCTTTAAAGTGATTTTTACAGCTGTATTCTACTGTTTTACTTTAATCCATTGCTGATGCTTTACCATTGTGTCTGACTAGTAGTGCTGCATGAATTGATATATATTTGGATTTTGATCCCTGAACGGCCTCCACATTCATGCTTCAGATCCACGTTTGCAAAACTACTGAAAGTCGGCTGAAATGGGTGAGTGTCCCGCTACATTTTTACAGAATTACGGAAAGAATGGCTTTGAGATGTTGCTCAGTCAATGCTGGGGCTAAAACCCAGTGTGCAAGATTCGACTGGACACACATTTATCTGCTTTTTGTTTTATTTCTTTCTCTAGAACACGTTGCAGCAGCAGCAAGGATCAGTTTATTGGTGTTTGGTAATTATTTTGCGCACACGTACGCGGGCACACGCACGAATTATATGGTATTACCTGCTGCACATTTACAAATGGATACTACAGTGATATTTGAGCTACGGGCAAAGTACTTTTCCCACTTTATTTATTTGATGGGAATGAATGTCCTGTCACAGATAAATACAGTAAGCACCACCCTTGTACCACCCAGTACTCTGAATAAACAACACGCGTCACCATCAGACTCCCGGGTTTAATGAGACGCACACCTACACCTACATGTCCCTTTGTCTCGTGTGCAGGTTTGATGGTCGTGGCTCCACTGGCTGCTGGAGCTTTCAACCCTTTTGGTACAGTAGTCCAATCCGTCGCTTTCTCAGTGATGTCAGTATCAGAGTTAGCCAATGGGGGTGGGGTTGGCCATTCCACAGGCAGGTGGTGCGTGATTGAAACTCCGCTATGCTGTTTCGCTTTGTAAATGATACGCATGTGACTTAATTCCAGTCACATTTGCATTCTATGTGCGTGCAGGAACTTTTCTCCTAAAATGAAATTGTGATTGGTGAACTTGCTAAACGGTGTGTGAAGAAAATAAATTTTCAAACCAGAACTGAGGATGAGACGAAGTCCAGGGTCCCTTCTGCTGACGTGAAACTTTACTTTTTCCCCTGTACTTCCTCTAGATGGTGCTATTGCGCCAGACTCAGCCTTGTCTCATTCCTCATAAAGACGTTACACATGCCATAGGAACGGAGATAATGACAATTAAAGAATAAAAAAGTCAAAGTGAATTTGGAATTTTCTGGCGAAGACATGACACGAATCACTCAAAACGCATCTGATCAGTCATTTGGCCCTGATATTCAGCATAGATTTCTGGAACCTACCAGGCTGCCCCAAGGCGCTAGCTGCCCTCAACAACCAGGTTTCCCCACTGGGCTCCATTCATTTTTGACAGCAAAAATTACTTCCACTCAAATATTGATGTTAACTCTGTGCATTATATTATGAATAAATATCACTTATTTTTCACATTATTTTTCCGAGGTAAAATATTTTTTTCCCTAACAACCAGACAAAGATATGAATTTTTTATTTGCTATTTATTTTAGCCGATGTCTGCGCTATCCTCGTTATACACGTGAGTTAGGCATGTAACTTTCTGGTACTGATGCGCTCCGCAGAGGTTTCTATTGGCGTCGCTGTCTCTGCATGAAGTCTTAAAGTATTTAATATGAAGAGACAGCGATGCCAACCATTTTGCATGAGATTAGACCGAACATTTTTCTCGTATTAATCCGCATTCTTTTTCATTTCTTTGCGTTGCAGATGCAGTTAGAAAAGCATTGAGCTCTGGTTTGTATTAGCAATGATCAATTTTGGATAATTGCTAATTTATTTATTTATTTATTTATTTATTTATTTATTTATTTATTTATTTATTTAATGAAAAAAGGCTTATGGAATGGCTGGGGCTAAAACAGTGTACAAGATTTGACTGAACAGTTTTCTCTTATCAGCTTTTTAAAATGTATTTATTTTATATTTCTCTAGAATGTGTTGAAGAGGCAGCCCGTAATGCAGGTTTGTATTAGCAAGGATCAATTTATTGGTGTTTTGGGGTTCATATTTTTTTATACACAGGTTTCCAGGTTCACGCACACATTCTGTATATAGTTCAGTGACATTCAAGGCACAGATGAAGTCTCTTTTCCACTTTGTTGAGCTGTGAATTATTAGAGTCAGGTGTGCCAAATTAAGGTTGAAATGAAAACCTACAGGAGTAGATCTCCAGGAACAGGGTTGGGCAGCCCTGCTCTAGCTGTTGAATGAGGTTGTGCTTTGTTAGGGTTGGAGTGAAAACCTACAGGACGGTAGATCTCCTAGAACTGGATTGGTTACCACTGCTCTAGTCTAAATAACTCAAGTCGCCATCATGTTTCTGGTTTCACCAAATGGCACACGTACACCTGGATGTCTCTTTGTGATGTGCGCAGGTACAGCCGCGTTGACAGCTACAGGAGTTCTTATAGGTCTGGGTGCTGCGCCCGCCGGTATCGTTGCTGGGACTGCAGCAGCGGCGGTGGGTGCGGCCGCGTTCACGCTACAATCATGTGGTAAGTAACTAAAACTCCGCTATGCTGTTTCGCTATGAAAAGGGGATGGCTGTGTTTTTTTCATCTTAACATCTGAAGAGAATAACTTGGCCTCATTTTGATCAACACTTCTAACGGCAGGCCTAGATTTAGCAAGTTTTAACTAATGACTTATAGACAGTGACTTATAGACAGTACTTGGTATGCAAGCAGTTTGGCATTTTTGTATGCTGAGAACGTTTCTTGTCGAGATCATTGTGAGCCTCACTTCCAAATGTAATAATAATTAAAAAAACGGAATTCTGAATTTTCTGAAAAATCGCAAGGTGACATTTATCACTCAGAACACATCTGACAGTTTAGTCGCACAATCAATTACTTTGCATAGTGCTGTGACAGGCTGGCTCCTCCCCCTCATAGTGCTGTGACAGGCTGGCTTCTCCCCCTCATAGCGCTGTGACAGGCTGGCTCCTCCCCCTTATAGTGCTGTGACAGGCTGGCTCCTCCCCCTCATAGCGATGTGACAGGCTGGCTCCTCCCCCTCATAGTGCTGTGACAGGCTGGCTCCTCCCCCTCATAGTGCTGTGACAGGCTGGCTCCTCCCCCTCATAGTGCTGTGACAGGCTGGCTCCTCCCCCTCATAGCACTGTGACAGGCTGGCTCCTCCCCCTCATAATGCTGTTACAGTCTGGCTCCTCCCCCTCATAACGCTGTGACAGGCTGTGTGTTTTTAAAACCGACAGGGTGTTCTGTGTGTGTTTGTTGGGGGCGGTATGTGTTTACACCCATACACCTAGGCTAAAGATTTTCTAACTCAGTTTTTCACAACTCTGCACATATTATGTTACCATACATTTCTTTTGGCAAGTGAATTAGGGCATCTACTTTGTTCATATCAGAGGTCGTTTTAAAACAATAAATTAGAGACAGATTTATTTCTTTATTATCTTTAATGAACTATATCAGAATTCCAGTGGGTAAAAATTTTACATACACCAAGTTGACTGTCTCTTTAAACAGCCTGGAAATTCCAGAAATGATATAATGACTTTTTAGAAGCTTCTGATTGGCCAATTGTCATAATTAGGAGTTCATTTGAAGTGAATTGGCACCTGTGGTTGTATTTCACTTACCAGGCTGCCCCAAGGCGCTAGCTTTCGGTTCTCAAACTCAGCACCGAATGTAATGTCGCCCCCTGCTGATTTCTATAATTTTTGCTCAAAAACCAAGTTTCCCCACTGGGCTCCATTCATTTTTGACAGCAAAAATTAAAATATTGATGTTAACTCTGTGCATTATATTAGGAATAAATATCACTTATTTTTCACATTATTTTTCCGAGGTAAAATATTTTTTTCCCTAACAACCAGACAAAGATATGAATTTTTTATTTGCTATTTATTTTAGCCGATGTCTGCGCTATCCTCGTTATACACGTGAGTTAGGCATGTAACTTTCTGGTACTGATGCGCTCCGCAGAGGTTTCTATTGGCGTCGCTGTGTCTGCATGAAGTCTTAAAGTATTTAATATGAAGAGACAGCGATGCCAACCATTTTGCATGAGATTAGATCGAACATTTTTCTCGTATTAATCCGCATTCTTTTTCATTTCTTTGCGTTGCAGATGCAGTTGGAAAAGGATTTAGCACTGGTTTGTATTAGCAATGATCAATTTTGGATAATTGCTAATTTATTTATTTATTTATTTATTTATTTATTTATTTTATGAAAAAAAGGCTATGCAATGGCTGGGGCTAAAACAGTGTACAAGATTTGACTGAACAGTTTTCTCTTATCAGCTTTTTAAAATTAATTTATGTTATATTTCTCTAGAATGTGCTGGAGAGACAGCCCGTAGTGCAGGTTTGTATTAGCAAGGATCAATTTATTGGTGTTTTGGGGTTCATATTTTTTATACACAGGTTTCCAGGTTCACGCACACATTCTGTATATAGTTCAGTGACATTCAATTTACATACAGTGACATTCAAGGCACAGATGAAGTCTATTTTCCACCATTTATTTATTTATTTATTTATTTATTCATTTGATTTGAGTATCCTCTTCTTGCAGATAAATCCTGTAAGCACCAGTGTTACTCTAGTCCAGTGGTAAGCAACCCCATTCCTGGAGATTTACCATCCTGTAGGTTTTCACTCCAACCCTTACAAAGCACACCTCATTCAACAGCTAGAGATCTTTGTTGAGCTGCGAATTATTAGAGTCAGGTGTGCCAAATTAAGGTTGAAATGAAAACCTACAGGAGTAGATCTCCAGGAACAGGGTTGGGTAGCCCTGCTCTAGCTGTTGAATGAGGTTGTGCTTTGTTAGGGTTGGAGTGAAAACCTACAGGACGGTAGATCTCCTAGAACTGGATTGGTTACCACTGCTGTAGTCTAAATAACTCAAGTCGCCATCACGTACCTGGTTTCACCAAATGGCACACGTGCACCTGGATGTCTCTTTGTGATGTGCGCAGGTATAGCTTCAGGAGTTCTTGCAAGTCTGGGTGGTGCGCCCGCCATTATCGCTGCTAGGACTGCAGCAGCGGCGGTGGGTGCGGCCGCGCTCGCACCACGATCACGTGGTAAGTAACTAAAACTCCGCTATGCTGTTTCGCTATTACATTACATTACATTACAGGCATTTAGCAGACGCTCTTATCCAGAGCGACTTACACATAGCATTTTACATTGTATCCATTTATACAGGGGATGGCTGTGTTTTTTTCATCTTAACATCTGAAGAGAATAACTTGGCCTCATTTTGATCAACTCTTCTAATGGCAGGCCTAGATTTAGCAAGTTTTAACTAATGACTTATAGACAGTGACTTATAGACAGTACTTGGTATGCAAGCAGTTTGGCATTTTTGTATGCTGAGAACGTTTCTTGTCGAGATCATTGTGAACCTCACTTCCAAATGTAATAATAATAAAAAAAACGGAATTCTGAATTTTCTGAAAAATCACAAGGTGACATTTATCACTCAGAACACATCTGACAGTTTAGTCGCACAATCAATTACTTTGCACGGACATTTGGCCCAATCATGACGTGATATTTGTGATGTTCATCTTAGCTCTTAGGAACCTGCCCGGCTCCTCCCCCTCATAGCGCTGTGACAGATTGGCTCCTCCCCCTCATAGTGCTGTGACAGGCTGGCTCCTCCCCCTCATAGTGCTGTGACAGGCTGGCTCCTCCCCCTCATAGCACTGTGACAGGCTGGCTCCTCCCCCTCATAATGCTGTGACAGGCTGGCTCTTCCCCCTTATAGTGCTGTGACAGGCTGGCTCCTCCCCCTCATAGCGCTGTGACAGGCTGTGTGTCTTTAAAACTGGCTGGCTCCTCCCCCTCATAGCGCTGTGACAGATTGGCTCCTCCCCCTCATAGTGCTGTGACAGGCTGGCTCCTCCCCCTCATAGTGCTGTGACAGGCTGGCTCCTCCCCCTCATAGTGCTGTGACAGGCTGGCTCCTCCCCCTCATAGTGCTGTTACAGGGTGGCTCCTCCCCCTCATAATGCTGTGACAGGCTGTGTGTCTTTAAAACTGACAGGGCGTTCTGTGTGTGTTTGTTGGGGGCAGTATGTGTTTACACCCATACACCTAGGCTAAAGATTTTCTAACTCAGTTTTTCACAACTCTGCACATTTTATGTTACCATACATTTCTTTTGGCAAGTGAATTAGGGCATCTACTTTGTTCATATCAGAGGTCGCTTTAAAACAATAAATTAGAGACAGATTTATTTCTTTATTATCTTTAATGAACTATATCAGAATTCCAGTGGGTCAAAATTTTTTACATACACCAAGTTGACTGTCTCTTTAAACAGCCTGGAAATTCCAGAAATGATGTAATGACTTTTTAGAAGCTTGGAATTCATTTGAAGTGAATTGGCACCTGTGGCTGTATTAAGGGTCTACCTTCAGAGCCACTGTCTTTTTGTCTTTGATACCATGGGGAAATCCAAGCAACTCAGCCAAGACCTCAGAAAAAAAATTGTGAACCTCCACAAGTCCAGTTCCTCCTTAGTAGCAATTTCCAAACAAATGAAGGTACCACGAGCATCTGTACAAACAATTGTATGCAAATATAAAAATCTTGGGACCACACAGACACTGCATCATTCAGGAAGGAGGCACAAATTAACTCCTAGGGCTGAATGAACTTTGGTCCAAAAGGTTGAACTGAACCCCAAGACAACAACAAAGGAACTGGTGATGGAGTTGGAGGCATCAGGTACCAAAGTATCTACATCTACCTTTAAGAGAATCCTACATCACCATAGCCTGAAAGGCTGTCACACAAGGAAGAAGCCCCTACTCCAAGACCGGCATGAAAAAGCCAGAATTAAGTTTGCAGGTGATCACCAGGTCGAAGACGTAGCCTTTTGGAGGAGTGTTCTCTGGTCAGATAAAACAAAAATTGAACTGTTTGCCCAAAATGATCAGGGCTATGTATGGAGGAAAAAGGGTGAGGCTTTTAATCCGAAGAACACCTTCCCAAAGGTTAAGCATGAGGTTGGCAGCATCATGTTGTGGGGGTGTTTTGCTGGAAAAAGGACTGGTGCACTTCAGAAAATAGATGGTATCACGAGGAAGGAGGATTATCTAGAAATACTGAAGCAAAACCTCAAGACATCAGCTAGAGTTAAAACTTGGTTGCTACTGGGTCTTCCAGCAGGACAATGGTCCTAAGCGTACCTCCAAAGTCGTAACAAAATGCCTTAAAGACAACAAAGTGAAAGAATTGGAATGGCTATCACAAAGCCCTGGCCTGAATCCCATAGAAAATTTGTGGACTGAACTGAAAATGCGTGTCCGAGCAAGGAGGCCCACAGTTCTATGAGTTCTGTCAGAAGGAATGGGCAAAAATTCTGGCAAAGTATTGTGAGAAGCTTGTGGAAGGCTACCCCAAGCATTTTATTCAAGTTAAGAAATTAAAAGGCAATGCCACCAAATACTAACAAAGTGTATGATGTACTACGTAAAAGCTGAAATAAATCGGTCTCTTAGGTATTATTTTGAAATGACCTCTTATGGAATTAAAGTAGATACCCTTATTTACTTAACACAGGAAATGTATGGAAACCTGAAATGTGTGGAGTTGTGAGAAATTTAGATTGAATGTCTTTAGCCTAGGTGTATGTAAACTTTTGGCCTCAACTGTAGGCTTACTTCCGAGGCTTCACAGCTTGGGTTGGCTGTGGGCGTGCTCTCCTGTCTAGTTATATATGTATGTCTACGGCTGTGACAGCCTGGACATGCATGATTAGGGGCTCCTGTTGGTCGGTGACATAGAGGCTGGGAGATGGTGAGAGGCGAGCATCCTGGGCGCTCTTGATGCGGAGGTGGCAAGCGGCGAAGCCACGCCCTTCCCAGGCTTTTCCAGTGCTGTCACAGGGAGGGAACAGGGTGGCGCTGATGAATGGCCATGCCCACTGCCTGTCTTTTAACCTGACGGGACGTCTTGTGTCTGCATGTTGTCAGCTGGCTACGGGGCAACAGCTACAGCTGGAAACCACATCGTATGCGGCTATGGCAGTGATTCCGTGTGTAGGTTCCAACCCTGACCCGCACGGCGTCTGTGCTGGCGGGTGGCCTCAGCGCAGTGGCTGGCCTGCACGCGTTGACTAGCCCACACTCAGCGAAGCCGCGAGCCCGTCTCCGGCGGCAACACCTGCGGACGTCTTGCCAGCGCTCTACACTTCATACAGTTGTGTGTTTTTAAATACAATACATGTGAAGGCTTGGAAAATTGCATTCTGTTAAAAATAAAATAATATAAAACTCGCTCTGTCTCAACAGTTTTTTTTTTCTGAACTCCCTTTTTCCAGTCAGCTGCAATACAACAGACCATTTATGTTTCTCAGCATTTACCGATGATACATGCAGGTGCTTAAACTAACCTCCTGCGTGTGATCTGTGCTTCTCTCTCTACCTGTGCTCCACCTTAACGAGCTGCTAATTACCTGATTGGCTTCACCTGCCTGTGGCTCTACATAAGCCTGCTGCAGCTGAAGAATGGGAGAGGCCTTTGTAGTTCCTAAAAGTAATATTGAAGTATGTAAACGTACACCAGATGATCTGGGAGTATACACAGTGGAAATATATGTGCTGTTGATGGCATTACAATGGGTGGAAGAGATCAAACCAGATAAGGTAATATTATATTCTGATTCAAGTTCAGTCCTTAAAAGTAATAATCTTTCAAGTCAAAGTGTCGAGAAGATTTATTGTTTTATGTTCTCCAAGTGCACAATAGAGTAGTGCACGGGGCATTGAAATAAAATGTATGTGGGTTCCATCACATGTTGGGATCAAGGGAAATGAAGCTGTGGATATATTGGCCAAGGAACTTTAGCAAATGAGGAGATATAGGTAGCAATTCAAATAAGTAAAGCAGAAGCAAAAGGTGTAATATGGAAGAAAGGGATACAGAAATGGCAGGAGTGGTGAGATAGAGACGTGATAGGTAGGCATCTATACCAAATTCAGAATAAAGTCGATGCAAACAGAAGAAGCATTATTGGAAACAGGAGAGAGGAGGTCATCATTACAAGGTTAAGACTGGGACAGTGCATTACATAAAACATTAGATTTAGTTGGGAAGTACCCTACAGGTGTGTGTGATTATTGCCAGGTAGAGGAGACTGTGGAACATGCTATAATCAATTGTAGTAGGTACCAAAGGGAAAGGGGGAGTATGGTGGAGGAGCTGAGAGAGGTGGGAATAGAAGATATGACTTAAGAAGATACTTAAGGCAGTAGAGAACAGCATGGGAAGAAGGATAATTTTTAATTTCATAAAGAAAACTGGACTATAGGAAAGGATTTCAATAAATGTTCAGAGACCCACAGTAGGTCGTGGTAATGCACCAATACTGGATGCCAACCGCTGTAAAAAGCTAACAAGAAGAAGAATGGGAGGCTTTTGTGGAGAAGTTTTGTGGCTGGATCATGCACTATGGAACAGACTTGTGGTTTTCATGGTTGTCTTTAAGTATGGTTTTTAGACAGGTAATGTTCATTTTTTTTCAGGTGCATGTTTTTGTTTAGGTTTTAGGTCAGAGTAGGACACTTGTGGAAGACTCACCATTTCTTGTTCTCACCGGGAAAAATATTTGCTGCAGGCTAGGGTTAGTAGTCTTCTGTAGGCCCTGCTTTGGCCTTTCCTGTTGTGTCCAGCACCTACAACTGTTTGTACTTTATAGTCTCGAGTTTCTGTTTTTGTGTGTCTTTATAATAAGCTGGTTTGTTTATAGTATGTTGGGGGATTTTCTTTTGCACTTTGATTTGCTTTGGGCACAAGGGACTTTATGTTGCACTCAAATTCATGTTCTTGTTGCATTGTGGGTGGATTTTGGATGTAACAACCTACTGTAATCAATCAAAGCAGTTAATTATATGGTTAACTTACCCAGCCTTGCTTCCTGGGTCAACAGTGACTGCTGTTTTTAAGGGGAAAACAAGTCAGCAGGCTAACCTAATGAACATTCATGGAACTTTTATTTAAGCAGTAGACAGTAGAGGGAACTTGATTACCTACATGTGATTGATTGGATTGATTGATTGATTCACAGTTGAGCAAACACCTGGGGCCTCATTTATAAAATGCTCATATGCATGGATTTGATCTTAAATTCAATAGATTTCATCTTGTGCAAAGATCGACACAAAAATTGAGATTCATAAAACATAACGCTGATGTGAAAATGTTCTTGTGTACACAAACTCCTAAGGATGCGTGCAAACCTGTCATTTGGCTATACAGCTGTGCTGCAGGCTTAACACATTTTCTTTCAGACAGGAGAATATTTTCTTTTCACAGATGAGATGCAAAGGTTATTTGACCACACATGTCAGATTTATTTTTGTGATAAGCACTGTGATGCACAATATTGTGGGTTGTTAACTAGGCTAGTGCCAACAGATTTGGGGGGGAGACAAGAATACATGCACTCCCAATATTTTAAATGGTCCCTAGACTACCTAGTACCCTTGTGAGAATTTATGTTTGACATTGTGAGATTTGGTGGTCCAGCAGTGTCTCCCCCAAGGTATAAATGAAACCTATATCTGTGATTACAGCACTTGCTGTTAACATTATAAGGTGTGCAAATCTTTATATAAAATAGAACAGCCTAATAACAATAACCACAAGCAATAATTAATGGGGTTCAAGCAGCACGTGCCAATTATGATTTAAGCTGTAAGGACACATTGGAAGAGTGGTACAAAACTTTTCAGTCTCTGTCCCAAAATTTGACATGGTAGTAGTGGCCAGCTGAGGGGTCAGCATACAAGCTTCATGCAGATCAGCCACTGCTGGCCCTGTCACATGCCCACTCACAACTGATTTCTGATTGTGGCCATATTTTTTTCAGATATTAGTTCATCATTATACACATAATGGAACTGATGCCTTGCACAAAGACATAACATGCAAAGTTTCAACTTGATTGATCAAAAGAATCAAGGAGTTAGAGGCAGTTATATTTATGTTTTGCTTACAGTGCCACCTATTGGTTAAATGCTGCCAAAATTAGAATATTGCATCTGAGGCAACCATTGTACGCATATGCCAATTTTCGTGATGATCGGACGAAGCATTCACAAATTAAAGCTGTTTTAGTAAAATTGGTCACAACCACAACGATTGATTGTTTTGATAGTTCAACGTTTTATTTGAGTTACAGACCCCACAGATTCTTTCAAGCCTAATTTGGTGACACTTAGCCAAATGGTCTAGCTCTCGAAAGTAGATTTTTAAATGGCAAAGTTGTTCATCTCAAGGAATAGGATCTATTGATGTAAATTACATGGTTTACATGAAAGCTTTCATATAACCAAATGAGCCATCCAGTAGCCCCACGTGTACTGATAACACATTGCAGGATGTGATGGGATCAAATTGCTGTCATGTGTTAAAAATAAAAATTTAAAAAAAGAAATATGCAAGACAAAACATTGTATGTTAACATACAATAAATAACGCCAGTCCCCCTGAGACTTCTGGACCAAAACAACCATTGTTTCAGAAACTGCAGCACATAATGAAATTTATGATCACAGAAATGGATCGATGAGGTTTTCTTTGGTTGTTAAATCACCTCGAATTTCTACATTGAATTCAATAGTCAGCAAGTGATTTTGCCATCAAGCATGCGCAGTAGAGGCTGTTTCCCGTTACTTCCTAGGCTTCACCGCCTGGCCCCTCCTACCCTCTCCAGTTCCTATTGGCGCTCTATGGTTTCACTTGTGCCAATCCAATCAAAACCGTGATGGCGGTCTATGTGAGGGACCGTCAGGACATTCTAGACGCTGTGCAATTGGTCGAGTGAGAGGCTGTCTTTCTCAGCATTTGAATGTTCGCGCTTTCCGATAAACGGGCTGTTTCCTTGCTTGCAGTACAGCTTCATATGGGCGCTGTTACCATCATAACTGGTAAACTTGGTCTCAAAAGAAAACTAACGTATGGAGTTTTGTTTGTTCAGTGATAGGCTTGGGGATTGTGCGTTGAATGAAGAAGCTCTTCATAAACTTCATTTCACAGTCAACGCACTAATTCCATAATGCATACCTTGCTCATTTTGATGACATCCCGTGAATGTATTGCGCTGCATCAATTTAAAAAAAACGTGTCTCTTTATAAAATTATCACACAAAAATTCAGTTTATGAAGCTCATCTGTATGGCGAATTTGCCTTGCACAATTAATTTCCTTCCTTTTACTCTAGCAGTCATGCCTGCCCAGACTGGCCATGTAAGCTATGCCTATGAGCCACAAGCTGCCTGTAGCCTACACAGTAAAGTGCCCAGTGGTAATTAAACTCTTAACGGATAACATTTGTTCCCACTCTGGAATGTGGGACCAACTGTGATCTGTTAAGACTTTAATTAACACTGGGCACTTTACTGTGTAGGCTACAGGCAGCTTGTGGCTCATAGGCATAGCTTAGAGGCAAAGAGTTGAATCATCACTAGACATTGTACTGTGTAACCCGCTGGAAATTCCAGCCACGGCTAGCTGGGATTCTAAGATGGTTTCATGCGTTTCTGATGCTTCTATCTGGTCACAGCTGGTCTGTGGCTGCTCAAAGCTGGTCTCTAGTTGGACAAGGCAGGTAGACTGAGCTGGTGGACTAGCTCACGATATCAGCTGGTCAGCTCGTTGACAAACTAAATGTGTAGAAAATACGGTTTAAACCATCTTGAGCAGTTTACGATGGAATTTTTTAAAACAAGAATTGTTGAAACATAACCAATCATATGTTTATATATTATTATTATTATTATTATTATTATTAAAGAACTGGGTGTCTGTGGCGACATTCCCGGGAAAAAAATCACAAGCGGCGCACAGTTAGTGACGCGTTTTCCATCACCCATCAGTGGTTGGTCCGCCAGAGAGGGTAGGGGGAGGTGGGGGAGGTAGGGGATGTAGATCTCGTATTGCATTTGATGACAATGTAACGTTACTAAATTACATAGCTAATTGCCCAGCTAACGCTAGCTACCGGGCCATGTCAAGAAAGGCAACATTAGTGTCTTGCTGTTATGTGTTCTTACATGTGATTGGGAGGATGTACTGTACTGATGCTGTACTGGAATAAAATTCCACCAACATGACTGTGGGGCAATATTGTATCTTGGTGAAACCAAGTGAAAAATACCTTTTAAAAAGAGCTGATTATCTGCATTTTAATCACATGTAAAATAAAATTATTACAAATCTAAAATTGCGGAACACAGCCAAATCAAGAGAAAATATGTCTTTGTCCCAAACAATGAGAAGGACCACTGTGGAGTATTTTGAGCTAAAGCAGCTTCAGTGTTTTGCCAACAGAGATACAACAGCAGCAGTAGCCCAGCAGGGGATCAAACCCACAACCTTTCCATTGTAAACCCAGTTCACCACTGTTTACCAGTGTAAGTGTGTTTGTTCACCAGTGTGTGTACCAGTGTAAGTGTGTGTGTGTGTGTGTACCAGTGTACATGTGTGAGTGTGTGCCAGTGTAAGTGTGTATGTATACCAGCCTAAGTGTGTGTGTGTACCAGTGTAAGCGTATGTGTACCAGTGTGTGTGTGTACCAGTGTAACTGTGAGTGTGTATACTAGTGTAAGTGTGTGAGTGGGTACCAGTGAACTTGTAATACTATATTTTTGGAAACCAAATGTATTCACAAGGATAGAAAGATGAGGAAAATTTATGTTTGTGGGGACCTTTTGCTGGTCCCCACAAGGTGAAGAGGCTGTTTTAGGGTTAGGACTTAGGGTTAGGGTTAGGGTTACAGTACAATTATGTTAAGGTTAGGGTTAAGGTTAGGCATGTAGTGGTTGGGGTTAGGGTTAGAGGTTACGGAATGAATGTAGCAAATGGGAAGTCCTCACAAGGATAGCAGTACGGGACTGTGTGTTAGTGTGTGTGTGTGTACCATTGTAAGTGTGTGTGGGTACCAGGTTACATGTGTGTGTGCCACTGTAAGTGTGTGTGTGTGTGTGTGTGTGTACCAGTGCGTGTCTGTATTTGCTGTCTGTGGAACAGCAGAGAGAGAGCTTGGGGAAATCAGTCAGTTTCACTTTCCTTTCTCTGTAAAAGCCTCTCCCAGCCTGAGTCATAGGAGGCGTTGTTGCGCTGTGTGGATTCTCCTATTCGGCCAAATAAAGGCATCTGAACTGAATATTGTGTGTAAGTCTGTCGGACTCTTCTCACCGACCGGGGGAAATTAAGGTAATGTCCACCGCAATATACAACTATATTAAGAGTGGCTTTATTTTTACGACTATTATTCACGGGAATGTACTGTTTTATGTATATATGTCAGTTATGCATGTAAGATATTGAAAATGTAATATTCATTTTAAATAAAAAGATATGATGTACAACGTATGGCCAATGAGAATTGCATTGGGAAGCAAAGGAAAAATATCACAAGCAGTTACTGGGAAACATGAATTGCTGTACTCCTGTATAAATGTAAGAGCAGTGTACTGGCAACAGTGCATTTCAACAATGACATGGTATCATAATGGTCTGAAAGGAAAATGCTTGTGAAGATGACAATTTAAAAATAGTTTCTTTTAGAAAGTTATCAATTTAATGTATTTATACAGCATTTACACAGGAAAAGAGTGCTGACTGTCCTCTTTAAAGTGATTTTTACAGCTGTATTCTACTGTTTTACTTTAATCCACTGCTGATGCTTTACCATTGTGCCTGACTAGTAGTGCTGCATGAATTGATATATATTTGGATTTTGATCCCTGAACGGCCTCCACATTCATGCTTCAGATCCACATTTGCAAAACCACTGAAAGTCGGCTGAAATGGGTGAGTGTCCCGCTACATTTTTACAGAATTACGGAAAGAACGGCTTTGAGATGTTGCTCAGGCAATGCTGGGGCTAAAACCCAGTGTGCAAGATTCGACTGGACACACATTTATTTGCATTTTGTTTTATTTCTTTCTCTAGAACACGTTGCAGCAGCAGCAAGGATCAGTTTATTGGTGTTTGGTAATTATTTTGCGCACAAATGTACGCGGGCACACGCATGCATTATATGATATTACCTGCTGCACATTTACAAATGGATACTACAGTGATATTTGAGCTACGGGCAAAGTACTTTTCCCACTATTTATTTATTTGATGGGAATGAATGTCCTGTCACAGATAAATACAGTAAGCACCACCCTTGTACCACCCAGTACTCTGAATAAACAACACGCGTCACCATCAGACTCCCGGGTTTAATGAGACGCACACCTACACCTACATGTCCCTTTGTCTCGTGTGCAGGTTTGATGGTCGTGGCTCCACTGGCTGCTGGAGCTTTCAACCCTTTTGGTATAGTAGTCCAATCCGTCGCTTTCTCAGTGATGTCAGTATCAGAGTTAGCCAATGGGGGTGGGGTTGGCCGTTCCACAGGCAGATGGTGCGTGATTGAAACTCCGCTATGCTGTTTCGCTTTGTAAATGATACGCCTGTGACTTAATTGCAGTCACATTTGCATTCTATATGCGTGCAGGAACTTTTCTCCTAAAATGAAATTGTGATTGGTGAACTTGCTAAACGGTGTGTGAAGAAAATAAATTTTCAAACCAGAATTGAGGATGAGACGAAGTCCAGGGCCCCTTCTGCTGACGTGAAACTTTACTTTTGCCCCTGTACTTCCTCCAAGACGCTAGCTTTCGGTTCTCAATCTCTGCACCGGATGTAATGTCCAATGTCAAATATTGATGTTAACTCTGTGCATTATATTAGGAATAAATATCACTTATTTTTCACATTATTTTTCCGAGGTAAAATATTTTTTTCCCTAACAACCAGACAAAGATATGAATTTTTTATTTGCTATTTATTTTAGCCGATGTCTGCGCTATTCTCGTTATAGTTAGGCATGTAACTTTCTGGTACTGATGCGCTCCGCAGAGGTTTCTATTGGCGTCGCTGTCTCTGCATGAAGTCTTAACGTATTTAATATGAAGAGACAGCGACGCCAACCATTTTGCATGAGATTAGACAGAACATTTTTCTCGTATTAATCAGCATTCTTTTTCATTTCTTTGCGTTGCAGATGCAGTTGGAAAAGCATTGAGCTCTGGTTTGTATTAGCAATGATCAATTTTGGATAATTGCTAATTTATTTATTTATTTTCTGAAAAAAAAGGCTTATGCAATGGCTGGGGCTAAAACAGTGTACAAGATTTGCCTGAACAGTTTTCTCTTATCAGCCTTTTAAAATGTATTTATTTTATATTTCTCTAGAATGTGTTGGAGAGGCAGCCCGTAGTGCAGGTTTGTATTAGCAAGGATCAATTTATTGGTGTTTTGGGGTTCATATTTTTTTATACACAGGTTTCCAGTTTCACGCACACATTCTGTATATAGTTCAGTGACATTCAAGGCACAGATGAAGTCTCTTTTCCACCATTTATTTATTTATTAATTTTGATTTGAGTGTCCTCTTCTTGCAGATAAATCCTGTAAGCACCAGTCCAGTGGTAAGCAACCCCATTCCTGGAGATTTACCATCCTGTAGCTTTTCACTCCAACCCTAACAAAGCACACCTCATTCAACAGCTAGAGATCTTTGTTGAGCTGCGAATTATTAGAGTCAGGTGTGCCAAATTAAGGTTGAAATGAAAACCTACAGGAGTAGATCTCCAGGAACAGGGTTGGGCAGCCCTGCTCTAGCTGTTGAATGAGGTGTGCTTTGTTAGGGTTGGAGTGAAAACCTACAGGACGGTAGATCTCCTAGAACTGGATTGGTTACCACTGCTCTAGTCTAAATAACTCAAGTCGCCATCACGTACCTGGTTTCACCAAATGGCACACGTACACCTGGATGTCTCTTTGTGATGTGCGCAGGTACAGCTGCGATGACAGCTTCAGGAGTTCTTGCAAGTGTGGGTGCCGCGCCTGCCGTCATCGTTGCTGGGACTGCTGCAGCGGTGGTGGGTGCGGCCGCGTTCACGCTACGATCATGTCGTAAGTAACTAAAACTCCGTTATGCTGTTTCGCTATGAAAAGGGGATGGCTGTGTTTTTTTCACCTTAACATCTGAAGAGAATAACTTGGCCTCATTTTGATGATCAACACTTCTAACGGCAGGCCTAGATTTAGCAAGTTTTAAGTAATGACTTATTGACAGTGACTTATAGACAGTACTTGGTATGCAAGCAGTTTGGCATTTTTGTATGCTGAGAATGTTTCTTGTCGAGATCATTGTGAGCCTCACTTCCAAATGTAATAATAAAAAAATACAACGGAATTCTGAATTTTCTGAAAAATCACAAGGTGACATTTATCACTCAGAACACATCTGACCAGTTTAGTCGCACAATCAATTACTTTGCATAGTGCTGTGACAGGCTGGCTCCTCCCCCTCATAGTGCTGTGACAGGCTGGCTCCTCCCCCTCATAGCGCTGTGACAGGCTGTGTGTCTTCAAAACTGACACACGATCTGTGTGTGTTTGTCAGGGGCGGTGTGTACACCGTGTGACACGGCATCTGACAGTGATTCCGTGCGTAGGCCCCAACCCTGACCCGCACGGCGCCTGTGCTGGCGGGTGGCCTCAGCGCAGTGGCTGGCCTGCACGCGTTGACTAGCCCACACTCAGCGAAGCCGCGAGCCCGTCTCCGGCGGCAACACCTGCGGACATCTTGCCAGCGCTCTACACTTCATACAGTTGCGTGTTCGTAAATACACCACATGTGAAGGCTTGGAAAATTGCATTCTGTTAAAAATATGATAATATAAAACTCGCTCTGTCTCAACGGTTTTTTTCCTGAACTCCCTTTTTCCAGTCAGCTGCAACACAACAGACCATTTATGTTTCTCAGCATTTACCGATGATACATGCAGGTGCTTAAACTAACCTCCTGCGTGTGATCTGTGCTTCTCTCTCTACCTGTGCTCCACCTTAACGAGCTGCTAATTACCTGATTGACTTCACCTGCCTGTGGCTCTACATAAGCCTGCTGCAGCTGAAGAATAGGAGAGGCTTTTGTGGAGAAGTTCTGTGGCTGGATGATGCATTAGGGAACAAACTTGTGACTTTGTTTGGTTTCTTTTGTGTTTGTCTTTATATATGGTATTTGGACAGGTAATGTTCATTTTCTTTTAGGTGCATGTTTTTGTTTAGGTTTTAGGTCAGAGTAGGAAACCTGTGGCAGACCATTTCTTGTTTCCATCGGGAGAAAGATGATTATTTGTTGCAGGCTAGAGTTAGTAGTCTTCTGTAGGCCCTAAGTTTCCCCAGCACCTACAACTGTTTGTACTTTATAGTCTCGGGCTTCTGTTTTTGTGTGTCTTTATAATAAGCTGGTTTGTTTATAGTATGTTGGGGGATTTTCTTTTGCACTTTGATTTGCTTTGGGCACAAGGGACTTTATGCTGCATTCAAATTCGTGTTGTCATTGTGGCATTGTGGGTGGATTTTGGATGTAACAACCTACTGTAATCAATTAAAGCGGTTAATTACAGGTAACTTACCCAGCCTTGCTTCCTGGGTCAACAGTGGCCCCTGATTTATTGTTTATTGTATGTTAGCCTGTCTTGTCTTGGATGTTTATTATTTTATTTCCTGATGCCAATCCCGAACACATGACAGCACTTTGATCACATCACAGCCTGCAGTGCAACGTGTCATCATTTTCTGGCCATGACATGAATCACTCAGAACACATCTGATCAGTCAAGTCCCACAAGCAGGTGCTCCTCACAGACTTTTGGCCCTGATATTCATCATAGATTTCTGGAAACTACCAGGCTGTCCCAAGGGGCTAGCTTTCGGTTCTCAACCTCAGCACCGGATGTAATGTCGCCCCTTGCTGATATCTATAATTTTCGCTCAAAAACCAAGTTTCCCCATTGGGTTCCATTCATTTGTGACAGCAAAAATAACATACTTCCACTCAAATATTGATGTTAACTCTGCATTATGTTAGGAAGAAAAATCACATTTTTCACATTATTTTTCCGAAGTAAAATATTTTTTCTCTACCACGCAGACAAAGATATTAATTATTTATTCATTATTTATTTAAACCAATGTCTGGGTTATCCTTGTTGTACACGTGATGTAGGCACATGACCAAGGACACGTCTGTTGAGCGAAAAAATAGTACTCCCTGGTTCTGATGCTGTCCCCACAGGTTTCTATTGGTGTTGGCTGTCTATATTATCTCAGAGTATTTAATATAACCCTGAAAAGTGCCAAACTCTCTGGGCTGTATAGGTATGGGGCATGGCCCGCCAACTTGGCTGGATGGCATACGTGCCATCCCAATGTAGAGACAGTGACGTCAATAGAAACCAATGGGGGGAGCACATCAAAACCAGGAAGTACAATTTTTTTTTTTAAACAATCAGAGACAGATTTTTTTCTTGATTATCTTTAACTATATCAGAATTCCAGTGAGTCAAAATTTTACATACACCAAGTTGACTGTCTCTTTAAAGAGTCTGGAAGATTCCAGAAATTGATGTAATTCCTTTTTAGAAGCTTCTGATTGGCCAATTGCCATAATTAGGAGTTAATTGGGAATTAATTGGCACCTGTGGCTTTATTTAAGGCCCTACCTTTAGAGCCACTGCCTTTTTGTCTTTGATACCATGGGAAAATCCAAGCAACTCAGCCAAGACCAAAGAAAAAAAATTGTGGACGTCCACAAGTCCGGTTCCTCCTTAGGAGCAATTTCCAAACAAATGAAGGTACCACAAGCATCTGTACAAACAATTGTATGCAAATATAAAAATCTTGGGACCACACAGACACTGCATCGTTCAGGAAGGAAGCACAAATTAACTCCAAAGGGTTGAACTGAACCCCAAGACAACAACAAAGGGACTGGTGATGGAGTTGGAGGCATCAGGTACCAAAGTATCTACATCTACCTTTAAGAGAATCCTACATCACCATAGCCTGAAAGGCAATGTCGCACAAGGAAGAAGCCCCTACTCCAAGACTGGCATTAAAAAGTTAGAATGAAGTTTGCAGGTGATCACCAGGACGAAGACCTAGCCTTTTGGAGGAGCATTCTCTGGTCAGATGAAACAAAAATTGAACTGTTTGCCCAAAATGATCAGCGCTATGTATGGAGGAAAAAGGATGAGGCTTTTAATCCGAAGAACAACATCCCAAAAGCTAAGCATGGGAGTGGGAGCATCATGTTGCGGGGGTGTTTTGCTGGAAAAGGCACTGGTGCACTCAAGAAAATAGATGGGATATAGGTGGATTATCTAGAAATACTGAAGCAACGCCTCAAGACATCAGCTAGAAAGTTAAAACTTGGTCGCTATCAGGTCTTCCAGCAGGATAGTGGGCCTCATTCACTAATCACTAAAAGTTTTTTGTTAATTTGTTCTTGAGTAAGGTCCTAAGAAAAGTCTACGTCAGATTCACGACGTGGTCTTAAACCGCAGAATTGTTTGCACATGTGTTTTTAAAATGATGAATCCCACTGTCCTCGTAAATGGAAAGCGCGTGCCAGTTGTTCCTAATTAGCATAGGTAAATGCCCCGCCCATCCCCATAAAAGGGCATGAGACTGCAGGGCCGTGTGCACACAGAAATCCAAACGTAAGAAAAACTTGAATAGTTCTGAAGTGGAGGTATTGTTGCAAGAAGTGAACAGCACGACCTGTCATATTTAGTAGCGTCAGTAGTGGATATAAAATAACCCAAAAAAGATGCATGGGATGCTATTACTCGTTCAGTGAACGCTGTATCCGGAGAAGGGCGCACAACTGATGAAGTAAAAAAAATGGTTTGATGTCAAATATGAGGCAAAAAAAGGAAAAATGCTGGTGGGAGTGGGCGCAAGGAATTGCGTGTTATGCATTCAAATGACAAAGCGCTTCTCGTCACATTAATACCGCCAATTAAATCAACCGGCAGTAAACTGTATCGGAGTAAACCCGTCGCTGCACAAAAAATTTATTGCCAGTCATTTTGGTGTCACCCCCCTCTGATGGTGTCACCCGGTGCGGTCCGCACACCCCTAATGACGCCTCTGAATAAGTGTTGTCTTCTTCAACATGTCCATGTGTTTAAAAAGTGTTACTTAAGTGCTTAGTTTGTATTCAAAATTTGCTTTTGCAGTATAGACCAAATATTGCATAATTGAAACCCCCAAAATAAAAGGTCACTACAATGGTTTGATTTTTATCATTTATCTACAGATGAACTCCTGCTGAGGCAACCACCCTCTGAGGTGGAACCCGGCACCTTAATGCTTTGTAAAATAATTAAAATAATAATTAAAAAATATTATAAATTATTTAAATATTATTGTAATTTTAATCCTATAATATTATACAACTGTAGAATTGAAGAAAACGCAATAACCAATTATTTTGCACATACTTACAGCACTCAAATGTGCATAAGTGTGCTCTTCAGTGTGCGTAGATTCTGTTCTTACCTAAGAACAAATCCCAAATAAGAAAACATTGGTGAATGTCAGAGTATTCGTGAAAACTGCGTAAGTGGGGTTTAAGAAGAAAATTCTTCTTAAGAACAGTTAGTGAATGAGGCCCAATGATCCTAAGCGTACCTCCAAAGTTGTAACAAAATGGCTTAATGACAACAAAGTGAAAGAATTGGAGTGGCCATCACAAAGCCCTGACCTGAATCCCATAAAAAATGAATGTACTGAACTGAAAAAGTGTGTCTGAGCAAGGAGGCCCACAAACCTGACTGAGTTACACCAGTTCTGTCAGGAGGAATGGGCAAAAATACTAACAGTGTATGTTCCAGTCAGATCTGGAATGCTGTTCTTGAAGAACCACAGAGTGTTCTGGTTTCTGTCATTCAACACTAAATGAACCAATCAAAGCCGTCAAACGCTCCATGCACTACATCATGAACATTCGATGCTGCACGTGAAATTAGGTCATCCTGCCACATGTTCTTTCCATTTGCTGTAAACAGGAAGCTACAGACAGTAACTAACAAATACCAACAATGTTTGAGGGGGAGTGACACTAACATGTACGCTGCGCGGCAGCGGAAATGGCTTGCCAGTGCAACAGACACAATGCTCGGTTACATTTCAGATGTTGCTTCTATTGAACAGGAAATTCAATAGGAGGAATTTGGTCATTTTTTTAGGTCTTGTAGCCTTTGTGGGTGCGTCGCAGGAAGAGTCTCTGCCGCATTGAGGCCGCACTGAAATGACTATCCTTCCAGCAGTTTGCATGCATTACTAGCACTGAACAAGTAGCTGTAAATTGAGCGCTCAAGTTCACAGCCAACAGGTTACAGGGCATATTCCACTGGCAGAACATTTAGCTGAATGTCCATGCTGGAAGTTCATTGCTGTGAGGGCAAGCACCAGATATTGCACAAAAAAATGAAATACGCCAGTCAAATGGAAGACATCCTATTGACTAACTTAGCTGCTGTCATGTTATTCAATCAACGGTGTGGGTAATAGTGCACAGTTTTAAGTTCTTGGGGGTGCACATCACAGACAATCTCTCTTGGAGCCAGCACGCCTCCTCCTTAGTGAAGAAGGCACAACAATGCCTGTACTTCCTAAGAAGGCTAAAGAGAGCTGGACTGTGCACATCCATTCTCTCCAGGTTCTACAGGTGTACCATAGAGCCCATACCGACTTGCTGCATTACTGTTTGGCATTGGAACTGTCCAGCTGCAGACAGGAAGGCCCCGCAGCGGGTTGTGAAATCGGCCCAGTACCTCACCGGAGCCAGTTTCCCCACCATCAAGGACATTTACACTGAAAGGTGTAAAAGAAAAGCCCACAGCATCACAAAGGACTCCTCGCACCCCTTTCAAGGGTGTTTGACCCGCTGAGGAAGAAGGCTGAGGAGTATCAAGACCAGAACCACCAGGTTCAAAAACAGCTTTTCTCCACAGGCTGTTGGTCTACCCTAAGGTTTTTTTAGACTTACATAAGCACTTCAGCACTTTAACAGTCAGACACTCTGCTGTTTTATACTTCATCTTAAGTGAAGTTTTAAGTTTGCTGCTTTTAATGTTCTACGTTCTGTTTTTAGTGCTTTGTTTTTATTGCTTGTTTAATTTTTCTGTTTTTAGGTATTGCACTATGGCCCCGGGGGCACTATATTTCGTTCTACTCTTTGCATAACCTGTAAGGAGAAGGAATGACAATAAACTTAAACTTAACTGCAACGGTGCAACAAGTCAATAACTTTTCATTAAGGATGTTAGCAGGGTGGCGTTGACATTCCCTGGCTACCTAAGTTGAAAAGAGAGTGAACATTCTCCCATACCCCATGATTCCCTGCTCTGGGCTAAACCATTCTGATAGGGGCACTAAGCAGCTTAAGCCATATCTCCCCTTTTAAGTAGAACAGCACAGAGTAATTAGTTTACTGAAGCCTTTAACTGAACACAGCCAAACTCATAAAAAATCTTACCATAACAATTTCAATATCATTTCAATACTCAACCTGAAACTCAAATATTATTATTCTTTTTTTTTTTACTCAAACATTCTCTTTCAAACAACCAATGTAACACATTTACTTTCCACTCTTTCTTCACATTGCTTTTGTTTTTTTTTTGTTTTTGTGGTTTCACAATTGGCCTCCCAGCACTAGCTGTGGGTATAGTGAGTCACGGACTGAAACTAGGTGTTTGTGGTGTTGTGTGGTGGTGTCCAGTAAAGGTTTTCAGATCTGGGGCATCTGCCGGTCCATCCAGCCTGGCACATTCTCATGTTGCTGGAGCATGCGCAGTATAATAAATAAATACAGACAAAAATGAAAAATTACAAATATTTAATCTTACAAACCTATCCAGACATGTTTTCCCCATAAATGCACTGTATGTTTGTGGGTCACATAAAGTTTAGCCACATAAGTACAATAGCGTCATTTATTTTATAATTAAAATAATGAACAAATCATATTTGTGAACACAATTTTCTATATTTATAATAATAATAATAATAATAATAATAATAACAATTACAATAACAATAATAATAATAATTATTATTGTGCATTTTATTCACGATGTGCACTGAATGCAGACAAAAGTTCAAACATATAGTGCAGTCATTTTTATAATTTTACATGTGACAGCTTTAAGTTGTGTGAGGTAAGATGGCCAATTGTTAGTTGTAGCCTGGCTTCATTTTAATATCAATACTTTTAACGGCAGGTATAGATTTTCCGAGTTTTAATCAATGGCTTATAGACAGTGCTGTGTATACTAGAGTAACATGGTATTTTTATTTTATTTTATTTTTTACGTTGAAACGTGTTTTTATTTTATTTATTTTTTTAGATATACTGTGCAGTATGGCAAGCCCTCTTAACATTTAATAGCCTCGCTTGACAATCCATAATTACATTTTAGATATGTACAAATGCATTTTGACTAGTCATAATCACAATGTGACTGGTCAGAATGGTAATTCAAGATATCTGCACATACATTTTGACTAGGCAAAACACATTGTAATTATGACTACTCAAAATGCATTTGTAGATAATTAATTATGGATAGTCAAGCGAGGCTATTAAACGTAAACGAGGCTATTAAACGTTAAGAGGGCTTACCATAGACCTGACTCCGTGCATTTGAACGTGGTTACGCCTCTCAGGCTCAGAGTATATAAACGGTCGCAAGTAGGCTACGTTATGCGTTGATTGCGAGCACCATACAGGACGCAATGAAACTGCTGGTCACTCTCGCCTTTGCGTGCGCGCTCTTCTCTGGAGGTAATGCCGTTTAAAACCTGCTCTTCTGAAAATTCGCAACACAAAATGCAAACTGAAATTATTGTCATAAATGGTATGTGGGGTTTAGTTTAACGTGTGCGGGCCAATATAGTCTTCTGTCACAGTCCGTTGCTCAGCCCTTCTCACTTGTTTATCCACTCAGCCTTTGGCCTGATGTCGATTTGCTAGCCTACTTAAGTTTACATACAAAATTCATTTAAGGTAAATCCTTTGAGGTATAAGTACGTTTTTCCTGTCCTTTTGTGTATGCAGCTTTTTTAAACTGTCATGTAACAGTAACAGGGAAATTAATTCTTACGTTGGAAAGGGGGGGGGGGGGGGGGTACTCTATGCAACTCTATACTTTTCCCAATAAAAAAATGAATAAAAAATTTTTACATATATTTTAGTATATACACTGGATTGTTACGTATGTATACCCAGTACCTCTGGACCATGCGTGTCAGATACCGTGCCAAACCAAGCCCACTATTCGAAGGGTTGATGTCCAGAATTCATTCACTATTCTTCTTCTTCTGTTACAGCATCGCTTCAATATCTCAATGGAATGGAGTGTTTCACCTGTAAGGGTAATGACTGCACACATATTCAGGAGTGCTGGGAATCTGCTGATCTCTGCTATTCGACCTCGGGTGAGACATGGATCAGAAACGTCTTGAATTTGATGCTGGAAATAGACATGGTACAAATTGAACTAAAATATGGCATTTTATTATTTGAGCATTGATGCTGTGTTGCTTAAAGCAAACCAAATTGCAAAATATTTGTGTAAAGGAAACCATTCTGGATAAAAATATTGTCTTTACCACATTGATTCATTGATTTTTTCAATATTTTTCTTTATAATTACTTTTCCCCCCATTCGTTTTGAAGTGCTCATTAATAGGCAGGAAATGAGAAGCAAGGGATGCATCACCCAAACTGAGTGTTCAGTGTTCAAGAGTCATATGAGAAACAATGAGTACGCGTGGTGCTGTGAGGGAAACCTGTGCAACAACGGCCTGCGCATTGGACAGAGAGTCCTCTTCCTCCCCCTGGTGTCCCTGGCCTCCTTCATCCTCTTCAGCTAAGCAGCATGTTGACCTGTCATATGATTGTTTGGTCGTATTGTATTAACCCAGACACATGATTATACCTTTTAGTGAATACATTATATAGCATTTCTTCTCACCAAGAACTCAGGGTGTTTTTTTGTATTTTTTAAATTAGTGCAAAATAATTTTTACTGTTTTTTTAAAATAAAATTTTATCGAAATCAAACTGCCTTTTTGTCTCTTAGTTTTCTGGTCAATGCGAATGAGAAAACCCCAGACCAGTGGAGAGTTTTTCACCTGAATGTAGCCTTTCACAGGAAAACAAGAACCAGATCAGAAACTTAAAAATAAAAATGTGTGCACTGCTTTTTCCTAAGGGAGGAGTCGTTTCAATTCATCATGCCTCTCCCTGAATACGATATTCAGAAATGCAATAGGTGCAGATAGACTAACCTTTTTCCCACAGTTGAGTAAATATATTCAGAAAATATATATTTTAAAAGTTAACATTAAACAGAACATTAAACCACAGTAAAGATTGCACAATAAAGGAAGCGTTTTTTAATGCACTTCATACTGTCGACCCACAGATGTGTTTGTGAAATAACATTACATGACAAGCTGAGGTTGTTACTGTAAAAACGGTGGGTCTGCAAAACCTACGTCAGTCTGTTTCTAGGTGAGATGTCTTTTGGACGCGTCAACGCCTTTATTGAAATATCATGTAAGCTGAACAACACAATATGAGTTCATACAACATATTTATGGTTGCATTGCCAACATAGAAGGCTTATCATCAGAGTTTAGAATTTGTAATCCACAGAACATCGAACCTTGAAAGTTGTACAAACTTAAAAGCACCATTGAAAACAAAAAAATTATTTTAAGTACATCAACCCAAACACAATTCAGAATCAGAACTCATTTTTGGAATGCTGGGATGGCATTCTTACAATACACGCTAGGGTTTGCCTGTCAGAACAATTAATGCCAGTACTGTAATATTTTAAGATAAAATGAGTCCAGTTGAGCCTTCCTTGAAATACCCATAGATGTGGAAGCCATTGTAAGAAATTCAAAAGCGTGTACATGGACTATATACATAGTTGTTAACATGTGCATATGAATATGAGTTAATAAGAATTTACAATTAAAACACTACATGGCCAAAAAGTACGTGGACCACTGACATCCGACATCTCATCCACAATCCGCATTAATGGGCGGTGTGCATGAAATGCGCAAAACAAGTTCAGGCAGGAAACTCTGGCTGCAGCCGATAAATTAGCCAGCCTCAGTAACCACATACTCAGGCGTTTCCTTAATCCACCAGTTGCATACACACAACACTGTTCCTTTACCCATCCAATCACAGGCACACATCACCAACGGACTGCCTTTTTAAACCAACGATCAGACCTCTCAGTGCTGCTGCTTGCCTGCACTGCTTTTGCATGCTTACCTGCTACTGCTCAGAATTGCGCTTACCCACTACCCCAGCTGCCACCTGCTGTTTGGATCTGCTTCTAGGTACTGGGGGGTTTTCTGGTATTCCTCCTGTTTAGTAGGGGAGATGTATAGTGTGCCCCGTTAAATAGGGTTATGGTTAGGGTCTACTATCTGTTAAGTTACAGTGTGTGGATAAGCTCCATGACCTGGTATCTGTTAAGGCTCTGTTCCAGTGTGTGGATGGGCCTCGTGGTCTGGTATCTGTTAAGGCTCTGTTCCAGTGTGTGGATGGGCTCTATGGTCTGGTATCTGTTAAGGCTGTGCTCTAGTGTGTGGATGGACTCTATGGTCTGGTATCTGTTAAGGCTCTGTTCCAGTGTGTGGATGGGCTCTATGGTCTGGTATCTGTTAAGGCTCTGTTCCAGTGTGTGGATGGGCCTCGTGGTCTGGTATCTGTTAAGGCTCTGTTCCAGTGTGTGGATGGGCTCTATGGTCTGGTATCTGTTAAGGCTGTGCTCTAGTGTGTGGATGGACTCTATGGTCTGGTATCTGTTAAGGCTCTGTTCCAGTGTGTGGATGGGCTCTATGGTCTGGTATCTGTTAAGGCTGTGTTCTAGTGTGTGGATGGACTCAATGGTCTGGTATCTGTTAAGGCTCAGTTCTAGTGTGTGGATGGGCCCCATTGTCTGGTATCTGTTATGGCTCTGTTCCAGTGTGTGGATGGGCTCCATGGTCTGGTATCTGTGAGGTTCTGTTCCAGTGTGTGGATGAGCCCCATGGTCTGGTATCTGTTAAGGCTTTGTTCCAGTGTGTGGATGAGCCCCATGGTCTGGTATCTGTTAAGGCTCTGTTCCAGTGTGTGGATGGGCCCCATGGTCTGGTAGCCTCCACCACTGGGAGGGAGAAAAACGGGGGAAAAGTGTAAAAACAGTAAATCACAAAACCCCTAAAAAACCTGACGGAGGACGTTGTGTGTGATTGACAGGGGCAGCGGGGCTCTCCACCGCAGCCTCGGCGGTGGTGTCCGGCGTCGGGGGAGCAGTCGGAGCTGTCGCTTCCCGCTTCTTTAACCGTCGCTAGGGAAACGCGTGGATCCATCTCTACGATGCTCGCAGGGGCCCAGCAGGCCCTTTGGAACCCAAACTAAAAAAAATATTATTATTATTTTTTTTTAGTGTGCTGTTGACACAAAAGGAAATTCTGAAAGCTGAAAAATGCCATGCTTTTTTTTTTCAGCAATGGAAGAAACCTCACAAACACAAATAACCTTCACAATGTGATTTGTTGAAAATAGAGTAGTGTTGGTTTATTAAAATTAATTAATATCTTGTTCTCTTTTTTGTCGCTTGAACAATACTGAGATTTAGCTGCAGCTAAACATTGCTGGGATTTACAGTGGGGACAGTGACACAGTTTTTATAGTCTTGGCTCTGTACTCCATCACATTGGATTTGAAATGAAACAATGAATATGTAATGCATTGTAATAAATTAAAGTGCAGACTGTCCGCTTTAATTTGAGGGTATTTTCATCCATATCTAGAGATCTGTGCAGGAATTTTATACTTTTTTTTTTTTTTTTTTTCCATAGTCCTGCACTTTATATTCATAACAAACCAGCTAGCAAATACCCATAGGAAGCAAATTTGCTATAATTACGTATTTCGCAAACAGTTTGCCTTGAGTTTGATGATAAAATGGGATCCATTTAATAGTGGACGAAATCCACTTCACTGAGGCTGCTGCATCAGTGGGTCACCTGATCAGTTCTGACCAATGGCATTTTTGAGGCACTGGGGAATAGTTATAGACAACACATTGCAGCCGGGGCTCAATTGGATTTTTATTATTAAAAGGTTTTAAAGACTTCAGTTTTCCCAAAACTTCTGGACCAAAAAAAAAGAAAAATTCTTCACAAACTGCTTGCTACACATAATGAAATTTGATCAGAGAAATTGATTGTGGGCCATGTATGAATCAGTGAATTTGCCTACTATTGAGTATACAAGTTGCATACAAGCTGTATACAACTTTTACACTCAATAGTAGGCAAGTGTGCTGATTCAGACAAGGCCGTAGTGCTGGGAACCCACTGTGCATGCTAGTTTTTGTACCAGCCATAATAAGCTCTTCATTGCAACAAGTTGCTAATTGACGACTCTGACGGATGTCCTAAAGTCATTTTATTTTTGACACAGCGAGATTTCTGCATTGAAAAGGCCAGATAAGGTACGATAATGCTGAAACATCTCTAATTTTGAACGCTATTGGAAAAACACACAGCTGAATGTCTTATAGTCATATATCACTGTAATATATTAATATCATATTTACAAAGGCCTGACTATCCCTCTGTGTTATTTATTAGAGTGTCACAGTTTGTAGTCCTAAAATACGGAAGTGAGTTCGCATTTTTGAGCCATGGGTTCCCTCTGCAGATTTCCAGTGCTTTTTTCCCATAGGACCATATCTGGTGTTTGCTCTGTTTGCTGTCTCTTGCCTTGCTACTCTGTAAAGTCACGTTGTGATCGTTCTATACAAATAAAATTGAATTGAATATGTAAATAATGGACAATTTGATTAAACTGTAGTAGCCTAACAGTTCTTTACCCTGTCCCGCCACTTTACCTCACGCAAAGTAGCCACCTGTCATAGTGCTACAATATACGCTCGTCTTTACCGCTTGTATTTCGCTTTTGCAAAAAGTAATCTCTCCAAGTTTTAATTTCAAACTTGTTGGAAAGCAGAAGATAGCGCTACGAGTTCATTCAACAAGGGCAACATCAGTGACACAGTTGGGTAGCGACTCTAGCGAGTTACCAACCCTGCTTCCCTTAGCCAGCAGTCGATTCTGGATGAGGGTAGGAAGCCTGACGAAGAGGGTGGTCGTGACGGAGTTCGCGGATGGAGACTGTAATGCGAGCGGCTATAGCAATATATAAATTGGGCAGCTATGCAGAATATAGGCTCATAGCCAACCAGTTCGGGATGCACGAATTCACTGTTTAAAAGTGTGTGTGGATTAGTGGATGGATAGGAACCATAGTGTTGTTTTTGTTTTGTTTTTTTCGTTGAGGAAAACAGACGTCAGTGTTTTCCACCGAATATGGACTTGTTCGCCTGTTGTAATGAATCCCGCCCCTTTAAATTGGTCGGGGATTTTCCAGGATATGTCAACATTTCTACATTTATGCCCATCCAGGCATTTCATAATGTCCATGTCCTTTAAATCAGGCAACACGCAATTGTCTCCAAAAGTGACTTTTGTCAGCTTTCCCCTTTGCAGCCATAGCTGGCATCAGGGGCGTCATGCAAGCCAAAATTCTGGGGGGGGGCACAATTAAAGCGGGGGGCATGGGGGTCCTTGCCCAGAAAAAAAGAAAATAATGACGCAGTTTTCTGCAATTTGACATATATATTCAAAGACTTTGGGGGGATTATTTTAAATGTCACTAAATCAGTTTCTGTAGCTCAGTAATCTCCCACTTTATATTCGGGTAAATACTGTATATTTAGAGATTTTCATGTCAATTATTTGTGCTGCTATGGTTACTGAAAATGACACTCACTTATTCACTCACTTGCTTCTACGCTGCTACCACTTTTCTTGAAAAAGAGATAAATCTTGTCTGCTTCACCCAAAAATTTTAAGGGGCATAAATTAAAACAGCCTATCACTATAAATCTCACATAAGATAACCTACCTCTTGCACTATCAACCTCCTAACTGAGGACAGGGCTGGGGCTTTCTGTCGTTTTTTTAAAGAATGACGAGATTTTCCTGTGCATTTTGACCTGGGGATATCAAATGGAATTCAGTGTTTTGCTAACTATAACCTATGATAGTGGTGGCAAAAACTCAGCTCACAAAATCAGCTCACTGCCATAAGATTCACACAGCTCTCCTTTACCAATATTAAATATGATGCTATGCTATCACAAGTCACGACTAGCTAGCGAGCCAGAAGGCTAAACAACCGGTCTGAGGGATGGCTACTAACTTTAGCTGGTACTAGCCAACTATCTTGCAAAGCAAACTATGCCTATATTTCTCAAATGCAATTAAGTGTGTATAACTCATTGCATTTAATTTTCACACGTTTGAAAAAGGGATTGATTCTCTACTAACCACTTCAGCAACACACCGCTAAACTGTAGCCTACACCTCCTCAAACATTGATGCGCAACAGACTGCTGTGTGCGTGCGTACCTGCTGTTGCGAAGCGATTTCATCCTGCAACTTTTGGAAGAAACCAATACCAAATGAAAGGGGGTGCGTGACTTTTTGAGGCATGATCTATGACATAATTAGAAGAACACGTTTGACTCATAATATACAATTATCATAAATAGATGTTATAAAAAATTATAGTAATAAAATAAAAGAAGATAAAAATATAAAAAATCCAGATATCAAAAATCTGGTGGGGCACGTGCCCCCCCCAGCTTGAATGGGCATGACGCGTCTGGCTGGCATAGATATCTATATTTATGGGAACGTGTATATTTCTGAGGAAATGCGATTATGATGTTTACCAAATAATGCGAGTAAGGTCGTCATGCACCACATATCCTACTGTGAGTATGTTTAGTGTTACTCAGAGCTTAATCGCAAAGCAGTAGTTGGAACAACACTTGGAGCTGGTTGGTATCACCATGGATACATTTAGGACATGTTTATATTTAGGAGATAGAACTAAGGGTCTCACGGACACACACACACACGTATAAACCCATACGCACAAACACAAACATGAATATAATGAGATGTGTTTTGTTAGGGTCAGAGTGAAAACCTACTAGACACTAGATCTCCAGAAGCAGGGTTGGGCAGCCCTGCTCTAGCTGTTGAATGAGGTTTTGCTTTGCTAGGGCTGGAGTGAAAACCTACCGGACGGTAGATCTCCAGGAGCAGGGTTGGGCAGCCCTGCTCTAGCTGTTGAATGAGGTGTGCTTTGCTAGGGCTGGAGTGAAAACCTACAGGACGGTAGATCTCCAGGAGCAGGGTTGGGCAGCCCTGCTCTGGCTGTTGAGTGTGCTGTGGCTTTGCTAGGGCTGGAGTGAAAACCTACAGGACAGTAGATCTCCAGGAGCAGGGTTGGGCAGCCCTGCTCTGGCTGTTGAATGAGGTGTGCTTTGCTAGGGCTGGAGTGAAAACCTACAGGATGGTAGATCTCCAGGAGCAGGATTGGGCAGCCCTACTCTGGCTGTTGAATGAGGTGTGCTTTGCTAGGGCTGGAGTGAAAACCTACAGGACAGTAGATCTCCAGGAGCAGGGTTGGGCAGCCCTGCTCTGGCTGTTGAATGAGGTGTGCTTTGCTAGGGCTGGAGTGAAAACCTACAGGACGGTAGATCTCCAGGAGCAGGGTTGGGCAGCCCTGCTCTAGTCTAAATGATGAGTCATGGTCGGCCTCCTGGTTTTACGGAAACATGCGCCCACACCTGGATGTTCCTTTGTGCCGTGTGCAGGTGTGGTGATGTTGGGAGTTCCAGCGGCTCTTGGACCTCAGAAGGTCAGATTTTGCATCACTGACAAACAAACATGTAATTTTTAGAGAGATATCTGTGAAACATCTAGAAAAGAGACTGCATACAGCTGGAGATGGTGGAGATTGAACCCGGGACTTCATACATGCGAAGCATGCGCTCTACCACTGAGCTACATCCCCCACGTAATGCCACTGGCCAGGTTGAGCAGAAAAATTTCATTCAACAATGCTTGGGTATGACTTGGCATTCAAATGATGCTCAATTTGGTATTAAGGGGCCCTCCTGTGTGCCAGGAAAACATTCCCCACACCATGTTGGAAATACAGCAACTACATTTTGTTTTCTGGTGATCTGACCCTTTAACAAGTTCCAGCCTAGTTAACACATCAGTCTGACTACAAGGCCGTCTAGATGGTTCACTGGTGCTCTAACGTTCGCTTGCAAGTATTAATAAAAGTAGTAAACAGCACTGCCTCTCCCTCATCGTGACGCAGTATATGAAATTAGACTGAAGCATTGCCCTTGATTTATCTGCATTATCATGAATGTATGTATTTCAATAATTAATTTCTTTCTCTAGGAGGCGTGTTTAAAGCTGCTGGAGCTGTGGTCAGAACAGCAGTTCGAGCTGGTTTGTATCACCATGCATATATTTCAGACATATGTTTACATTTAGGGGAGAACTAAGGCTCCACACAGACACACATGCACATGCACATGCACACACACACACACACACATACACACACCACGAACACCAACAATTGTACACGCACATACACATACATGCACACAAATTCACATATATGCATTTTCCTGTCCGGACCAGGAAGTTTTTGACCGGGAGATTTCCTTTCATAGCTAATCCCTGTAAGAACAGGGTTACTGTTGTCTAAATCAGGGATAAACAAACTTTTTCAGCAATGTAAAATTTTATTTTACAAAGAGAGCTACACCCCCCACCCCTCTACTAGATCTATCCTTTCCAACAATGTCGTAGCCCCCACTATTCATAGCAGCCTCAAGTTCCAAAAACATATTTTTTATACTTCTAGTGTTTAAACAAAGACATTTCAGACTATTACTTCTACACATCCTCCCGTTCCCTCACCCCCCAGCATCCCAAGCGACCTGCACTAAAATTATGCTTTAAAAAGATTTATTTTGTGTTCACACTATTATAGGGCTGTCTGCACCCCCCTAGCCTTTTCACCCTCTGACCTCCCTGACCCCCGAGTCCCTAGTTTCGGGAGGTCAGAGAGTGAAAAGAGTAGGGAGGTGCAGACTGCCCGGACGGAAGCTATCAAGCTCACGTTTTACAGAAACGCGCGGCCACACCTGGACGTCCCTCTGTGCCGTGCGCAGGTGTGGTGGTGTTGAGAGTTATATCGGCTCTTGAAGCTTTGGGTTTCAAGGCCGCCGGCATCGCGGCCGGATCCGTCGCCTCCTCTATGATGTCAGCAGCGGCGGCAGCCAATGGGGGCGGAGTGGCAGCGGGGTCAGCGGTGGCTGTTCTGCAGTCAGTAGGTACGGATGGAAGAGAAGTCCACTCCCTAAAGAGAGTTGCAAAAATATATATATAAGTTTTGCTTGTTCATTACCTTCCTCTTTGATCCACATTTCCTTTCTGTATAAGTGTCTATTGTGTTCAGCTTTCCACCAGGATTCCACCAACATTTGTTGCACCAGTCTCTGGCTCTAGTCTTAACCATACTGCTGGTGGGTAGACAGTTTCTTTATAACTTGCTCTGCAAAAGGTAATGAAAATATGACTAATGAAAAGTGAATTCTTAATTCTCTGGAGATTCACAACCTGACTTTAATCACTTAAGATCAAGTCACATGATTAGTCACATGATTAGTGGCCTTGCACACACATTTGGGCCAATGCATCTAAGATCTCAGAAATCTACCAGGATGGCCCCATGGTCTGGTATCTGTTAAGGCTCTGGTCCAGTGTGTGGATGGGCCCCATGGTCTGGTATCTGTTAGAGCTTTGTTCCGGTGTATGGATGGGCCCCATGGTCTGGTATCTGCTGAGGATCTGTTCCAGTGTGTGGATGGGCCCCATGGTCTGGTAGCCTCCACCACTGGGAGGGAGAAAAACAGGGGGAAAGTGTAAAAAGTGTAAAACACAAAACCCCTAAAAAACCTGACGGAGGACGTTGTGTGTGATTGACAGGGGCAGCGGGGCTCTCCACCGCAGCCTCGGCGGTGGTGTCCGGCGTCGGGGGAGCAGTCGGAGCTGTCGCTTCCCGCTTCTTCTGACCGTCGCTAGGGAAACCCATGGGTCCACCTCTGCAGGGGCCACGCCAGTCCAGCCTGAGCGCCAACTGAGAGACACTGAGGCAATTCTGAAAGCTGAAAACTGTAATGCCTGTTTTTTTTTTTCTGTGCTCTGAAACAAACTTGATGAACAGGAACAACCTTTACCAAGTGATTAATTGAAAATAGAGTAATAGATTTGTGTTTTTTGTTTTGAAAGTCACTTGTGTTCTAAGCCGCAGCCACTGTTATGTTCTTTCTTTTTTCGGTCCTGTCGGTTGTGGTTGTTATGAAGTTGATCATGGTATTACGCACATTCCTAGTTACCTTTATTTTAAAGGTCCAGGAAACTCAAATTATTTAGTTTGTGTTATTTTTATACTTTTTTGCATTCACAAACGGCCAAGGGATATTTTTAAATGATTCTTGTGCCAAAGATGGCTTGCTTTCCTCCTTGGCCAAAGGCCAGGTTTTCAGTGGGTAGGGTTAACTGGGTGATAGTCACGTTACAGAAACCTTGAGTCCAGTGAAATCTGTTCCAGTTTTATTCCTGGAGCCCATCTTCCGCAGTATTACCATAACCCGTATCGTTGGTATTTGCAGTGCCCATTTTAACCTGGATCTTGTTGCAGAACGCGGTGGATCAGTAAGTAGGCCTGCCACTAGCCGGTGATGATTAGGTGATGATTAGATGGCTTTCAACTGTAGACACGTGGAATAAATTACTTTCTTTATTCTGGTGTAATGTCTGGAGTTTTGAGACTGCTATAAAGTCTAATGTTCGTGTACCGCAGATCAGTGTTACTACATTATTACACATTGAATGATATTCCAGTTAGCTTTGCGATGGTAAAGCCTAATTTATGTCGCCTTCTTTCGTTATGCCTGGTAGTGTACGGTTACTGCTCTGACCGGCTCTAACCTAGCTAGCGATGAGGAATGGTTTAATATGACGTGTCTTACAAATATGAATACTAATGAACGCAGGATACACACCCTCCCTGTCCTTTTATTACAATTTAATGCTATATATAATTGGGTTAAAAACTTGCAAGAAATACTAAGAAGACAATCTATTGTCACTGCTGGGGAAAATAACCACAATCTGAATCCTGTTGCCTAGACCATTAAAATGATGCACCATACTACTACTGAACAAAGGATTTAGTGTAAATATGAACCAATTGTAGTTTACTGTTCAGCACTGGACAACGCAGGTCATTGAAAATTCAGTTTTACGTAATGGATAAATGCCATTTTTGGTGAGAATAAATTGTTCAATAATGGCCCTTCAAATTAAGCTGCAACGAGTAGGATCGCAATGGAGCCTGCATACATGAAGCTTTTTCTCCATGTGCCTAGTGCCGTCCAGTCCGTACGCAAGATACGCACTGCATGTAAGGCCCCAAGAGGAGGAGGGGGGGGGGGGGGGCGCTGGATGAAAGTCTCAAAGGCCCACTCAAAAGTAAAGACAGGCCCACCCTTTATGGGGCGGAGGCTCACTTTGATACAGTACATGCGTCCCTTCCCTTTCATATATTATTATTGGTTCAGGCTAATCTACAATACAACACATATTTTTAAAATGGTTATAAGGAAATTAACCCTTTCCTTGTGAGTATTGTGGAGACATGAAATACTAAGACATTTTTTGGGAGTGATAGCTTTGACTATTATTCGAATGTTTGTGGCCTACCATGTAGACAGACTAGATCAGGCAATAATTAAACCAAGTTATTAAGATAGTAGAAGCTCACTAGCCCCTGCTTTATTCTGGCTCCAGACCGAATCGCCGACGTAGCACCCGTAGATGTGCTGTATCATCTTAAGGGCTTAAGGTATGGAATCCTAAGAGTTTGAGGTGTACTGGGACACACCTGTTCATTCACATACATTCTGTACACATACACACCCGCACCTACACACACACACCCGCACACCCATTTACACCTCTAATTGCCTTTTTTCTTGGCTTTGGTCATCGTCATTGGTCTAGGTTTCTGTAATTTTTCTGTCACACTTTTTGGACTGGCATCAGGACATAACTGAAATGTCAGCGTACTGGAATGTATTATGCTAGCTGTCCAGTTCCGTTTTTCTTGAAGTGAAACACACGAGGTGTGTGAAGCCTCAGGACAGCATGTAGCTGGGTCACATTCTAACCCCACTATTTCTCCCTCTGTCCTCTCGTCATTTAACGATACATGAGAACATCTTCTCACCCTGCATAGCATTTGGGCATTTAGCCAACACTCTCATCCACAGCAACTCACACCAATGGCATTGTTTCAAAAACATACAAAGCGTTTATGTTCATATTTCTACATCATATTTCTATGTGGAATATGTAACTTGGACTTACTGTGTGTTGCTGTTATGTGTTCTTACATGTGATTGGCGGGCCCCAACCAACATGCTGTACTGGAATAAAATTCCACCAACATGACTGTGGGGCTATATTGTATCTTGATGAAACCAAGTGAATAAAAATACCTTTTAATAAGAGCTGATTATCTGCATTTTAATCACATTTAAAATAAAAAAAATTACAAATCTAAAATTGCGGAACACAGCCAAATCAAGAGAAAATATGTCTTTGTCCCAAACAATATGGAGGACCACTGTGGAGTATTTTGAGCTAAAGCAGCTTCAGTGTTTTGCCAACAGGGATACAATAGCAGCAGTAGCCCAGCAGGGGATCAAACCCACAACCTTTCCATTGTAAACCCAGTTCACCACTGTTTACAGGGTTCGTACGGTCATGGAAAACCTGGAAAAGTCATTGAAATTTAAAATGCAATTTCCAGGCCCTGGAAAAGTTATTGAAAATAATATTTTTTGAAAAGTTTTGGAAAAGTAATGGAAATAAAGCTAAAGTTGCATCAAATACAACTGCTAATTAATCCAATCATAAAAATAGTATGTATAGTAATAAAACGTAAATTGGCACGTAACCTTCGCGGTATTTTGGTGGTGTGAGAAGTTAATTCGGTCTGGCTCAGTCTGTTTACAGGCACGCCCAACAGGCACGCTTCTGCTAATGTAGCAGTTAGTAAACGTAGGCCCTACTGTGCCAACAATATGCCAGGGAAGTGCAGCTTCAATAATATATCAGGGCTCGAAATGAACTTTTTTACTTGGTAGCACTGGTGCTCCCAATTTCAAAAAGTTAGGAGCACCCACCAAAATGTAAGGAGCACTAACAATATATGCAATAGATTTTTTATTGATAAAAAACGACAATATAACAGTACGGTTTACAAGTAACAGTTAAACTGTCACGCCTAAAATGTGTGGACTCTTCAAGGAATTGCGTGTTACGCATTCAAACGACAAAGCGCTTCTCGTCTAATACCGCTAATTAAATCAACCGCCAGTAAACTGCATCGGAGAAATTAGCTGTTTCAACCGGGTCGCTACACAAAACACTACGTTAATGTTTCAAAAAAAATGCCGTAATCGTTCGCTTCAACTTTTCAGCTTTCGATAACGCTAATAAATTGAACATAAACTTTTGTCTTCAGATAACATAAGTAAACGCATTAGCTCTCTGTGTCGCGTGACAGTGGAGTGCTGCAAAAGGGAGTGATTGAAGGCTAATATTAACCAATTTAAATTCAGCATTAAAGGTAAGAATGTCAAGCTCACGATTGGTTAGAAGGGGCACCGTCAGCTCACAAGGCACATACTGAGTGTACTAACTAGCGAATGTACAGAGGAAGAGACGTTCGACTGAAAAAAGAAAAGAAAAAAAGGTTGCACCAGAACAATTATTTGCACTCGCACAAATGCTCCCAATTATATTTCGAAGTCGCACAGATTAAATTTCGGGAGCATATGCGACCAAAATAGTCGCATATGCTCCCGATGCTCCCAATTTCGAGCCCTGTTTGAGACATTGAAAAAATGTTAAACTATTCGATTTAAAATAAGAAAGAATGTATCTAAGTGTGTCTGTCTGGTGTTTATTTGTTTTAGAGAGGCACCATATGTTTCAGATGCAGACCTAATTTTACTATGTGTTACAATAAATAATTTTAAATCGTCCCGCTGAGATAAAGTCATTTGTTTTGGTCATGAAAATTCAATTAAAGGTTGTGGAGAAGTCATGGAAAAGTCATTGAAAATCATTGGTGAAAAAGTGTATGAACCCTGTGTTTACCAGTGTAAGTGTGTGTGTATGTATACCAGTGTAAGTGTGTGTGCGTGTGTACCAGTGTACATGTGAGTGTGTACCAGTGTGTGTCTGTATTTTCTGCCTGTGGAACAGCAGAGAGAGAGAGCTTGGGGAAATCAGTCAGTTTCACTTTCCTTTCTCTGTTAAAGCAATCTCTCACCTCTCCCAGCCTGAGTCATTAGATTATATAAAGGACTATCAGCTGGAACTTTCCACCTCACACACCAAGTTACTGTCCTCCACAGAGCTCAGGTAAGTTCTTACTTAAATATAAATGTACACTTGATGGGAACACCACTGAGAATTTGCAGATACAGCACATATAACAATTTTTAAAATTTTGTTGCATCTGTTATGTTATTTACTGGTACTGTATATACTGTTTTCTGTGTATACCGTATGTCAGAGATATCCATATGAGATATTGCAAATGTAGTATTCACTTTAAATGAAAAGATATTATGTACAATGTAAATGAGAATTAAATGAGCATTCAAAGAAGTTGAAGTAAGTGTCTCTTGCATCTATAATGTGAATATACATAAATTTGCTTTGCTGTAGTTAACAAATTATATTTCAAAGAGGAAAAATTCAGGGCACTTTTCTGTCTGTAAAAAAATATAAAAAGCCTTTAACATGATGGCTGTTTCATGATGAAACATTTAAAATGATATAAAGAAGTTCTACAGCCCATGCGTAGCTGGAAAAAAAACCAACCTGCTTCAGAACACAATCGCACAGGCAGCCTACACCAAGTACAGTAAGAACGTTCTGTTAGTACAGTACGAACGTTCTGTTATTCTTACACATCGACTATCTTTTCCTCGACTGTTTACTTCCCTTCCGGTGGTCTGATTCTTCCATTGCCACCTGAGCGTTTGCCGGTCCTCGGTGCAGCTGTGTTTTATTAACTGGTGTAGGCAGCAGAAGGGAGAGCCCCACGCCATGCCATGAGGCAGGCTATTTTTTCCGCCACGCACGAGTGGCAGCTCTTCTTTCACATCATTTCAAATATTTAATCATGAGAGCTATCATGTTAAAGGCTTTTTATACATTATTCTGAACAGGAGAGTGCCTTGTGCCTTTCTTCTTTGATACATTGTATTATAATGGTGGGGTGGTGGGGTGTCGGAGAACCAGAAGCGACTAATACAGGGGAATGAAAAGCTAACGCTACAGGAAGCGTTAACCACAAAGTCCCGAAGGACAAAGGAAAGGGAACACCAGAAACTAAAACACAAATAAGATCCCTGGGAGAGCAACTCCCACACACACAGGATCATATACCAAAAGAAAACACGGAGTAAAAAACGACTCCGAAGGACAAACCTGTCCAGCCGTAAAACTGGCTCGAGAAGCCAAAAACTACCCGTACAAACCAGGGCGAAAAAGAAAAGGGACCAGTGGTACAGAGGCGAAGCTCTGGTACCAAACCCAAAACTGGTCTTAAAAAATAAAGACAACTGAGTAGCAAAATTACTCAGCGAAAAGAAAAGGCCTGAGACTCAGTTCAGAAAGAGACAAACAAAATACAATACCAGGGACAACGTCCCAATACCCAACAGCTCACACGAGCTCAAAATAAAAGTATAAATACCCTAACGCGTCAGAATGCGCTCACTGCGCTAAGAGACTGAACGCCTTTAAAAGAGGACACAGAACACAATTCTGTACAGAGTCCACCGAGCACCTATACCTTACCGGCTTCGTGAAAAGGGATTTAACACAGAAGCGCTGATTGCTGTTCTGTCAGCGCTTATAAAGGCACCTCCCCAGGTGAAAATAATAGGGAATCAGACACCTGGAACAAATTAAGAAATTCCCAGACGCCAGATGCCTTCTAGTGGCAGCACAAGGCCACTGCACCCCAGACCCATGACATGTATTCCCTACAAAAGAGAACCTTCATCACACTGTTTGAACTCCTGAGCAATCCAGATGTTTTCTGTACTTTTGAACATAATATTTTAATATTTCAATATGGTACGAATGCAATGATACTGTACGGACAACTGCATTTTTAATAAAGATGTAAAATTATAAAGGCTTGAAGGGAAAATTCTTGTTAAGATCCAAATTTAGAAAGTAATTTTTAGCCGCATATCAGATCAGTATACTCATGAACGGCTCACAAAGCTAGACAGACATCCTCTGTAATGGGTTTTATGCAACGTGTTTAAGCTACCGTCATGGATTATTCTCATGCAGTGATGATAACACGGCAGAGGGTCTAATTAGAAGAGCTGTATTAATTGCTAAATATTTGGATTCCTACTGTATCAATGAAAGACACTGATTTTCATGTTTCAGAGCAACACCTTTCTCAGCACCATGGGTGAGTATCCTATTACTGTAACACAGAATGACAGAAACAGATAAAGGTTGTCAGATTTTGTTCCAGCACCATGTTAATTGCTAAGTATGACTGGGGCTCAATACTGTATTAGAGAATAGACTGAAACCACGCCAAATTTTTTATCTGCATTGTCATAAATGTTTGTCTTGCAAAATTGCATTGCATTTCTTTCTCTAGGTCTTCTTGGTCTTGGTCTTGGGGCCGCACTTGGCGCTGGTACGTATCACCAAGGAAATATTTGGGACATGTTTACTTTTAGGCATCTCTCTCTCTCTCTCTTGTCCATACTTCTTATTATTATTTTTGTTCTGGACATTTTTTGTAGACCTATCTCCTCCTACAGTTTTTGGACTACTGAGACATAATATATATAAAAATGTTCTTTGTTTTTGCTCTAGCATGCTTCTGTTCAACTTTTTGATATATTTTATGGTTTTTGAGACATTTAATTTTTTCTTTTTACATTTAAGACCATAGAAATCACCTAGCAAGACATTAACAACCACATAGTAAGACCCTGAAAACCACCTAGTCCACCCTAGCAACTGCCTAGTAAGACCCTGGCAATCACCTTCAACACCCTAGCAACAGCATAGAAAGACACTAGGAACCACCTAATAAGACCATAGGAACACCCTTATACATCTTTGAAATGATATACTGCTGCTACCGTAGCAGAGCTAGTAATTTATACTCTTTAAGTGAGCAAATTTACATATTCTTCACAAAATGTTAACTTTTCTAGCTTATGTTATTGTGCCAGGAAAAAAATAATAATTATATATATATATATATATATATATATATATATATATATATATATATACATGTATATCCAAAACATTTAGTTAATGTATTGTTTGTATTTTTTTTTTTTAATTGGGTGGGTTTGAGGGTCTGATTGGGCGGGTTTGAGGGTCTGATTGGGCGGGTTTGAGGCTCTGATTGGGTGGGTTTGAGGGTCTGATTGGGTGGGTTTGAGGGTCTGATTGGGCGAGTTTGAGGCTCTGATTGGGCGGGTTTGAGGCTCTGATTGGGCGGGTTTACCATTTCACATCTGGGAAAACCTTTTACCATTTCCCAGTTTTACCGAAATGCACACCTACACCTGGATGTCTCTTTGTGCGCAGGTGCGGCCACCGTTGCGATTCCACTGGTTGTGGGAGCTTTGGGTTTCACGGCCGCCGGTGTTGCGGCCGGATCCGTCGCGTCCTCTATGATGTCAGCAGCGGCGGTAGCCAATGGGGGCGCAGTAGCTACTGGATCTGCGGTGGCTGTTCTACAGTCAGTAGGTATGGAAGGAAGAGAAGTCCACTCCCTAAAGAGAGTCGCAAAAAAATATAATTAGTTTTGCTTCTTTATTATCTTCCTCTCTGATCCACTAGGCCTTCAAAGGGCTTTTTGTGTTCAGCTTGGATTCAGCCAAAATGAGTGTTACAATTTCTTGGTACGAACATTTTTTTCAAAGAGATTTTGATGATTTACGAACTGGCCAAACTGTGCGTGTAAAACAGAAACACATGCGCTTAATTAGCCAAAATTTAGGAGCAATGATCTTAGAATGTAGGCCTCTGTGTGTGATCCGAGATATCATGGTCAACTATCTGTTAAGTTCCAGTGTGTGAACGGGCCCTGTGGTCTGGTCTCTGTTAAGGCTCTGTTCCAGTGTGTGGATGGGCTCCATGGTCTGGTATCTGTTAAGGCTCTGGTCCAGTGTGTGGATGGGCTCCATGGTCTGGTATCTGTTAAGGCTCTGTTCCAGTGTGAGGATGGGCCCCATGGTCTGGTCTCTGTTAAGGCTCTGTTCCAGTGTGTGGATGGGCTCCATGGTCTGGTATCTGTTAAGGCTCTGTTCCAGTGTGTGGATGGGCTCCATGGTCTGGTGTCTGTTAAGGCTCTGTTCTAGTGTGTGGATGGGCCCCATGGTCTGCTCCTGAAGTGACAATGTGGGCTGCAGCAAATTGGCCAGCTTAAAAAAAAACTGTGATTAAAACCCCTAAAAACCCTGATGGAGGACGTTGTGTTTGATTGACAGGGGCAGCAGGACTCTCTACCGCAGCCTCTGCAGCACTGTCCAGTGCCGGGGCGACTATCGGAGCCATCCTGTTCTAATCCTCGGCCTGCGATCCCCTGGATCCATCCCTGAGGTGGACTCACCAGCCCAGCCCAGCATGCCCTTTGATCCCCAACTAAAAAATAGTTAGGAAAATGCATGCCGTAAACACAAAAATCAAGCTGTAACAGAAACAACCTTTATAAAGTAGTTAGTTGAAAATAGTGTAATGTTGTTCTGTTTAAATAAATAACAAATTCACTAAGCCACAGTCACTGTTATCTTCTTTGTTTTGTCAGCCAAACACTGCTGAGATTTACATACATTCAATCACTGCTGAGATTTATCTACTGCCATAAACTGCTGATATTTACCTTCTAACAAAGGTAGCCAACAAAAAATAAATGCAGTTGATCTATAAAAAAAAATGTAACTGATAGCTTGCATTTATTTGTTGATTGTTGAGGCTATCTTTGCAGCATGATTTGTAAAAAAAGAAGAAAAAAAACAGTGTTTTTTCTGCAGAGTCTGGTCAAGCCAATCAGATTTTAGAACTTTTTTTTTCTAACGCCCACCCTCCGGTCAACCATAGCATGTATACACTTTAAGATTGTGTTCTGTAGGCACAAGACAACCGCTTGGCGGGGAAGATCGCAGTAATGGCTATCGCTTCGATCAACAAATGAAGACTTTGTTCTGGTTCTGGAAGTTCTAGGCCATTTGGCCTGTTCTGGGTCTTGTGAGACTTAGAAAGGCTAGGCCTGAGTGGGTTAGAAATTAGTCACAGAGTGCAGGAACTGGGGGTTGCTATTAAAGGGGTTAATGTGTGTGTGTGTGTGTGTGTGTGTGTGTGTGTGTGTGCGTGCGTGCGCGTTTCACAAAAACATAGCCTAACATATATGAGGGTATTATTGTCTCAAAAAAAATAAATGTAACTGATCCACAAATAGATTCACAGATCAACAACCAAATGCAGATAATTTACTGTGTGTGTGTACCATTGAAAGTGTGTCTGAATAATACACAAACTCACACACTCTTACTCTGGAACACACACATGCACACACACTTACTCTGGAACACACACATGCACACACACTAACTTTGGAACACACATGCACACACACTCTGGAACACACACATGCACACACACTAAATCTGGAACACACACATGCACACACACTTACTCTGGAACACACACACATGCACACACACTTAATCTGGAACACACACATGCACACACACTTATTCTGGAACACACACACATGCAAACACACACTGGAACACACATGCACGTACACTTACACTGGTACACACACACATTGGTACACAGACACACTTAGACACATACTGGTACACAGACACACACTGGTTTATGCTTGCCCCATTAACGTCTTGTATGCTTGTGGGTCAAATAAAGTTTACCCGAATACCTACAATCATAGAATTTCTTCTACATTGTAAAATAAAAAAAATCTTATTTGTTAATTTCCTTAACAATATTACTACAACAACTACTACTACTACTACTAACAACAACAACAACAATGATAATAATCATGCTTTTTATTTACAGTGTGCTTCTCATACACCCAAAATACTCACTGTAGACAATTATTCAAACATATGTGTAGTGTGTCATATGAAAGTCATTTTAGCTGTGACACAGCTCAATTGCTGATTATTTCCACTATAAATTATTGCCATTGGACACTTTCATGTGACACATACATTTTGAATGACCACATTCTCTTCAGATGGTAAGATGAAAAAACGCAAGGCCAAGTTACCTGAAATTTAGGAAACACAGGGTGGCACTGCTTTGGAGTATAGCTTGTTTAATTTGTGTGAGCTAAGATAGCCAATATTGTCTCTTGTAACTTGGCCCAATTTTGATATCAGTAGTGTGGCAAACAAGCCTGCCACAGGCCACCGAAGTGGCTTTCCAAGGGGTCCTCCAGCACAGAGACACAGGGAGATGATGTTCCAACAGTCCACGTTTATTTATGAGGTCAGCAAGATGTTACAGCCAAAGAGCAGATGTAAAACTGTCATGACAGAGGCTCTCCTTGTGTGAGTGGGGATGGCAGATTTAACCTGTGCGCACTGATTGCCTCACTACGCACAGGTGCAGCCACCCCTGTTCCCGGGTCCAATTAGCCTGGCCAATTATCTAATTCCTAACCAATTATCTAATTAGCCAGGTCTAATTAGCTTAACCCAGGGATAATTAGAGTGATACTCTGGCCTAATATCACTGCCGGTCAGGTAGAACCACAGCCAATGTTAGCAACTTAGCTGCTCACCCCACATCCATACTTCTGGATGGTTGTCACTGTGTTATATCAGCCAGTTGAAGACACAAATATACACAAATAAATCCTTTAATTCAATTACAGTTAAAATACATAAGTCTAAGTCTATTATTTTAAAATTTACAATAAGTCTAAATACAAAACAGGTAGACTGCCACATGTAACGTAGTGATCCAGAGCTCCACACAAATTACCCAAGAATAACACCCCATTTAAACCCTTTAAACAATCAACATTTTCTAATGGTCTCTTGACATTTATATATGATAAAAAATATTCCCTTTACATCTTTCGATGATGCACATTATCATTGACAAACAAGGCAGTCTAAAGACAAACAAGGCAGCAGGTCCTGATGGCATTTTTTATTTATTTAACCTTTATTTACCCAGGGTTTGTTCACTGAGCACGGATGCTCTTTTGCAGGAACGCCCTGCTTCACACTCATACACATTCACAACTGGGAGCTGCCCAATACAACCACCATCCTCTATTGTTGGCCACTCAGCAGCTCCACAGAAAGGAAAGAACATTTTTTTTTTTAGCCAATTAAATCAGGGGATGATTAGGTGGCAAGTTTTTGTGAGAACCAGATCTGGGATTTTAGCCAGGACACCGGGGAACCCCCTATTCTTTGTGAATAGTGTCATGGGACCTTTAATGACCACAGTGAGTCAGGACCTCGATTTAACGTCTCATCCGAAAGACGGCATCTCCTACAGCACAGTGTCCCCGTCACTGCACTGGGGCATTGGGGTTTATTTGACCAGAGGGAAGATTGCCCCCTGCTGGCCCACCAACACCACTTCCAGCAGCAACTCAATATTCCCTGGTGGTATCCCATCCAAGTACTAACCAAGCCCACACCTGCTTAGCTTCAGCCAGTCAGCAGGAGCAGAGCGCATGGTGGTATGGCTGCTGGCATATTCAGGAAACTACTGGCCTGTAAGTTTAACTTGCATAATATGTAAAATACTGGAATTTATCATTAGAGACAAGTTGGAAGTATTTCTTGAAAATAGCAATATCCTAAGGGATAGCCAGCATGGTTTTTGTAAGGGAAGGTCATGTCTGACAAACCTTCTGGTATTCTTTGAAGAAGCTACCAAGTGTTTCGATTATAGCAAGGTATTAGATATTATCTACTAAGATTTTCAAAAGGCATTTGATAAGGTATCACATGAGAGACTTGTTAGTAAAATGAAGACAGTAGGAGCACTACTGAACAAAGGATTTAGCGTAAATATGAACCAATTGTAATTTACTGTTCAGCACTGAACAACTCAGGTCGTTGAAAATTCAGTTTTACGTAATGGATAAATGCCATTTTTAGTGAGAATTAAGCTGCAACGAGTAGGATCGCAATAGAGCCTGCACACATGAAGTTTTTTCTCCATGTGCCTAGTGCCGCCCAGTCCATACGCAAGATACACACTGCGTGTAAGGCCCCAACTTCCTGGAAAGGGCCCCAACTTCCTGGAAAGGACCCTGTCCTATGGCATCAACATACTCGATGTCTGAAGTTTTTGCAGTAAAACTGCAGATATGTTAGGGATCAAACACAGACCATCTCAGAATGCTCTATTGTACCCTTCCATTAGCGCCACCATCTGGCCACATTTGAAAATGTAAGTTAATACACCTACAGGCACTATGTTGGACATTCTGGTCGAGAAATACCGAAATAAAGCGGAAGTCAGAGTGTCACTGCTGAGTTTAGCTCACAAACGTTCCCATAATATCCAAAGCTGTCCCCCCAAAAAGCTCTCCAAATATCAATATTTAATGTCACTACAATAAAAGACATTTTAAGGTCATAGGGTCAATAATGATTGGGATGGCAGGTATGCCATCCCGCCAAGTTACACCTTGGCAGGGGCATGCCCCATACCTATACAGCACCCAGAGTTTGGCACTTTTCAGGGTTCCCCACAGAAACAGCCACAACAGCCACAGACACTCAGCCCTTAAAAACATTAAATTCTGTACATTCTGACCCCATTTCAACAGACAGATTTCATAAACAACTTCACATGTCCACACAATAAAGCCCCAAACTAAGGGGATTTTGCGTTTTCTCCTTCTTCTCCTTCTTCTTTCTTCTTCTTCTTCTTCTTCTTCTCATTCTTATTTTTCCTGCCGCCTATCCCACTAACAACATGTCTCCCCATTGGACATTTTACCGACATCAGCCAAATCCTCATCCTCACGACCCAATCAAAAGCTTGCATACACACGCAAAATACCCATACCTTTTTACTCTGAAACATTTCCAGTTTAAACAGCTGATCTGCCTGTGGCCTTGCTGGTAAGGTTACAGTCTTGGGAACATGGGGTAGTCAGTTCAAGCCCAGCGAGGGAAACGTTTCTTTACCCTCACTAATAATTGTCTACTACTTCTCAATTATTGCTTTTGCACCATATCTACCCGCCGTTCACCGAACGTATACACTGCATTATGACGTATTGTCTGCACGTTCAGTTATTAACCGGCTACAATATTGCAAAGCCATATGGATTCAACAGGAGCTCTTCTGTGCTTACTGGCCTGTGTTCTTCTTTAAAACCACAGACAGGTTTGCTAATGATATTTCACGCATTGCATAGCTATGTCATGGTGCTGCACTAACAAAGTCACAGACTGGTAAACCTCCGGTTGAAGGATTGAATCCCGCCTCGCCCTCAGGCAGATAATTCTCTTTTACACTAACGTTTTCTTACGCTTTTATATTTGCTTTACCAAAACTCACTCACGGCCACCCATATGCATTTCATGGCGGCAAATGTATTCATTTTATTAAAAAGTTACACCAGTTCACCACTGTGCCATTTCTACTAACTATATTTCTTCACTTGGCTACCGTACAAACCTTCTTATCAGCAAACGCCACGTTTCTACATTCATGTTACCTCGCTCTGTTCTCTATCTAGCCACATACAAACAATTACTACGTATGTACGTTCTGCAACTCCCCATTAAAACATTACTTTTAAAATCATGACTCACTCATAAGTATAACTACTAGTACTGAACATGAGAAAAGCACATCAGTGCAATAGATTTCACACGTTACTTAACCCTCCACTTTAACAATTCATGCTTTACACAAACTGTTATATATACCATTCGATGAGGAAACTCTGCTCGCTCATGGTCACTTCATTTACTCCGCACTATAGTCTGTGATCTTGTCAACCTTCACCTACATGCCCATTCTGCTAAAAGCATATTGTTTCAACTACGCAATTTCATCATTTCGTCCTAATTTCTCTCACACTGTTGTTATTTTCTCATATGCAAAGCCTGCTGGGACATATGTGTCTGCTCCTATTCTCCACTATCAAGTTTTTCGGTTCTAGCTTAGCAAAACACCGAACAGGATTCCCGCCTGCAGATAAGCCTATCAAAATGCCTTATAAACCTTACAAACACTAAAAGTGCATCTCCACGAAATAACAGACACCGGAGCAGGACAGCAGGGTACACAAGTTGCGACCTAGGCAGCTTTAATTTTACGGGCTTGCTGATTCTTTTCTCAATCAAGGCTCGTTGGATGGCCGTCAAATCCGTGAGTACATACACTGGCCATATTTCACCTGCGTTTCTGTTGCGTTTACACTTACGTCACCATACCCTTTGTACACGCTCATCAGACTGTACAAATTTACACAAGGATAGCCATAATCCACAACCGTTTCTTACAGGGTCACTTCGCGTTTCTCACTCTCATAATAAAACGCTTTGCAAAAAGAAATGATATCTCATGAAAAACACGTTTTCAACGTACAAAAATGCCAAGTTACTCAAAAGTATTGATATCAAAATGACGCCAAGTTACGGTACTACAAACAATATAGGCTATCTTGCCTCACCGAAATTACATAAGATGTATTTCAAAGCAATGCTACCCAATATTTCTGTGTTTCCCTTGTTGGGCCGCCAGATGGCGGCACTTCTGTTTTGTGTCCTGCTTGTACCTTGTTTAATTGTATTATTGTTTCAATTGTCCAATTATTGGTTTTTGGTTGTCTCGTTTTCCCTTCCCTCTCTGTGGCCTGATTGTTCATTGTGCCCTCCTGTGTCTCGTCAGTGTCGTGTCTATTTAAGTTTCCCTTCTCCCTGACTCAGGTGCTGGATCCGTGTTGGTTGTTGGTTGTGTGTTTGTTCATGCTTCTGCCCATGTTTCTGCCCTGCCCATGTTCTGGCCATGTTCCATGTTTTCATGCTTTTTTTGATCCTTGGAGTTTCTTTGTTTTCCGTGTTTTGTAGTTTTACTTGGTGTTTTTGAGAGTTGCCCAGCGAGGCCTTTGTTCCTTGTTTGTTCCCTTTTTCTTAGTAAAGTCTTTTGTTCTGATCTTTTGGAGTTTTGAGTTTTTCCCTCTCTGCGTTTGGGTCCAAACCCCGCACACACTCTGACAAGCATGCCCTACATGGACAGGCCAAACATATGTGTGGATGGCTCTCTCACAGTCAAGATCGATTGAATAGGCGTGTATATGTCCAATTTGTATTGGTATGTATGTATTTCGCTGCCCAGCCTTTCTGTTGCGTGAATGATAGTATGTGTCTTGGTATAAGTGTGTGTTCGTAAATGTGAATGTAACATGCTGCGAGGGAAATGTCCCCATGGGGATAAAGAAGTTCTCTATGTATGTATGTACAATATGTATTTTACATGCAGTATTTATTGTACATACCAAATATACAATAACTTGTACATGTACTCAAATTCAGTTCAGAAGCAAGTATAAACATGTTTTCTGGAGAAATATGCTTCCTGTAGTTACTCAGCAGCAGTTTTGTACATGAATTTCAATGTGTTCCATGAGGCAATTCGAAATATTTGACTCTTTGATCTGACACAAAGTTTGCATGATATTGTAAAATGGTAAGATTACAAAACACAGGGCCAAGTGACTTGAAAGAATTGAGGAAATATTGGGTAGCATTGCTTTGAAATACATCTTATGTAATTTCGGTGAGGCAAGATAGCCTATATTGTTTGTAGTACCGTAACTTGGCGTCATTTTGATATCAATACTTTTGAGTAACTTGGCATTTTTGTACGTTGAAAACGTGTTTTTCATGAGATATCATTTCTTTTTGCAAAGCGTTTTATTATGAGAGTGAGAAACGCGAAGTGACCCTGTAAGAAACGGTTGTGGATTATGGCTATCCTTGTGTAAATTTGTACAGTCTGATGAGCGTGTACAAAGGGTGCGGTGACGTAAGTGTAAACGCAACAGAAACGCAGGTGAAATATGGCCAGTGTATGTACTCACGGATTTGACGGCCATCCAACGAGCCTTGCTTGAGAAAAGAATCAGCAAGCCCGTAAAATTAAAGCTGCCTAGGTCGCAACTTGTGTACCCTGCTGTCCTGCTCCGGTGTCTGTTATTTCGTGGAGATGCACTTTTAGTGTTTGTAAGGTTTATAAGGCATTTTGATAGGCTTATCTGCAGGCGGGAATCCTGTTCGGTGTTTTGCTAAGCTAGAACCGAAAAACTTGATAGTGGAGAATAGGAGCAGACACATATGTCCCAGCAGGCTTTGCATATGAGAAAATAACAACAGTGTGAGAGAAATTAGGACGAAATGATGAAATTGCGTAGTTGAAACAATATGCTTTTAGCAGAATGGGCATGTAGGTGAAGGTTGACAAGATCACAGACTATAGTGCGGAGTAAATGAAGTGACCATGAGCGAGCAGAGTTTCCTCATCGAATGGTATATATAACAGTTTGTGTAAAGCATGAATTGTTAAAGTGGAGGGTTAAGTAACGTGTGAAATCTATTGCACTGATGTGCTTTTCTCATGTTCAGTACTAGTAGTTATACTTATGAGTGAGTCATGATTTTAAAAGTAATGTTTTAATGGGGAGTTGCAGAACGTACATACGTAGTAATTGTTTGTATGTGGCTAGATAGAGAACAGGGCGAGGTAACATGAATGTAGAAACGTGGCGTTTGCTGATAAGAAGGTTTTGTACGGTAGCCAAGTGAAGAAATATAGTTAGTAGAAATGGCACAGTGGTGAACTGGTGTAACTTTTTAATAAAATGAATACATTTGCTGCCATGAAATGCATATGGGTGGCCGTGAGTGAGTTTTGGTAAAGCAAATATAAAAGCGTAAGAAAACGTTAGTGTAAAAGAGGGAATTATCTGCCTGAGGGCGAGGCGGGATTCAATCCTTCAACCGGAGGTTTACCAGTCTGTGACTTTGTTAGTGCAGCACCATGACATAGCTATGCAATGCGTGAAATATCATTAGCAAACCTGTCTGTGGTTTTAAAGAAGAACACAGGCCAGTAAGCACAGAAGAGCTCCTGTTGAATCCATATGGCTTTGCAATATTGTAGCCGGTTAATAACTGAACGTGCAGACAATACGTCATAATGCAGTGTTTACGTTCGGTGAACGGCGGGTAGATATGGTGCAAAAGCAATAATTGAGAAGTAGTAGACAATTATTAGTGAGGGTAAAGAAACGTTTCCCTTGCTGGGCTTGAACTGACTACCCCATGTTCCCCAGACTGTAACCTTACCAGCAAGGCCACAGGCAGATTAGCTGTTTAAACTGGAAATGTTTCAGAGTAAAAAGGTATGGGTATTTTGCGTGTGTATGCGAGCTTTTGATTGGGTCGTGAGGATGAGGATTTGGCTGATGTCGGTAAAATGTCCAATGGGGAGACATGTTGTTAGTGGGATAGGCGGCAGGAAAAATAAGAATGAGAAGAAGAAGAAGAAGAAGAAGAAGAAGAAAGAAGAAGAAGGAGAAAACGCAAAATCCCCTTAGTTTGGGGCTTTATTGTGTGGACATGTGAAGTAGTTTATGAAATCTGTCTGTTGAAATGAGGTCAGAATGTACAGAATTTAATGTTTTTAAGGGCTGAGTGTCTGTGGCTGTTGTGGTTGTTTCTGTGGGGAACCCTGAAAAGTGCCAAACTCTCAGTGCTGTATAGGTATGGGGCATGCCCCCGCCAAGGCGTAACTTGGCGGGATGGCATACCTGCCATCCCAATATATACCAGCCTAAGTGTGTGTGTGTACCAGTGTAAGTGTGTATGTATACCAGCGTAAGTGTGTGTGTGTACCAGTGTAAGCGTATGTGTACCAGTGTGTGTGTGTGTGTGTGTGTGTACCACTGTTTGTGTGTGTGTATACCAGTGTAACTGTGAGTGTGTATACTAGTGTAAGTGTGTGAGTGGGTACCAGTGAACATGTAATACTATCTTTTTGGGAACCAAATGTATTCACAAGGATAGAAAGATGAGGAAAATTTATGTTTGTGGGGACCTTTTGCTGGTCCCCACAAGGTCAAGAGGCTGTTTTATGGTTAGGACTTAGGGTTAGGGTTAGGGTTACAGTACAATTAGGTTAAGGTTAGGGTTAAGGTTAAGCATGTAGTGGTTGGGGTTAGGGTTAGGGTTAGAGGTTACAGAATGAATGTAGCAAATGGGAAATCCTCACAAGGATAGCAGTGCGGGACTGTGTGTTAGTGTGTGTGTGTACCAGTGTAAGTGTGTGTGTGAGTACCAGGTTACATGTGTGTGTGCCACTGTAAGTGTGTGTGTGTGTGTACCAGTGTGTGTCTGTATTTGCTGCCTGTGGAACAGCAGAGAGAGAGCTTGGGGAAATCAGTCAGTTTCACTTTCCTTTCTCTGTAAAAGCAGTCTCTAGCCTCTCCCAGCCTGAGTCATAGGAGGCGTTGTTGCGCTGTGTGGATTCTCCTATTCGGCCAAATAAAGGCATCTGAACTGATTATTGTGTGTAAGTCTGTTGGACTCTTCTCACCGACCGGGGGAAATTAAGGTAATGTCCACCACAATATACAACTATATTAAGAGTGGCTTTATTTTTACGACTATTATTTACGGGAATGTACTGTTTTATGTATATATGTCAGGTATGCATGTAAGATATTGAAAATGTAATATTCATTTTAAATAAAAAGATATGATGTACAACGTATGGCCAATGAGAATTGCATTGGAAAGCAAAGGAAAAATATCACAAGCAGTTACTGGGACACATAAATTGCTGTACTCCTGTATAAATGTAAGAGCAGTGTACTGGCAACAGTGCATTTCAATAATGACATGGTATCAATGGTCTGAAAGGAAAATGCTTGTGAAGATGACAATTTAAAAATAGTTTCTTTAAGAAAGTTATCAATTTAATGTATTTATACAGCATTTACACAGGAAAAGAGTGCTGACTGTCCTCTTTAAAGTGATTTTTACAGCGGTAATCTACTGTTTTACTTTAATCCACTGCTGATGCTTTACCATTGTGTCTGACTAGTAGTGCTGCATGAATTGATATATATTTGGATTTTGATCCCTGAACGGCCTCCGCATTCATGCTTCAGATCGACATTTGCAAAACTACTGAAAGTCGGCTGAAATGGGTGAGTGTCCCGCTACATTTTTACAGAATTACGGAAAGAATGGCTTTGAGATGTTGCTCAGGCAATGCTGGGGCTAAAACCCAGTGTGCAAGATTCGACTGGACACACATTTATCTGCATTTTGTTTTATTTCTTTCTCTAGAACACGTTGCAGCAGCAGCAAGGATCAGTTTATTGGTGTTTGGTAATTATTTTGCGCACACATGTACGCGGGCACACGCACGCATTATATGGTATTACCTGCTGCACATTTACAAATGGATACTACAGTGATATTTGAGCTACGGGCAAAGTACTTTTCCCACTATTTATTTATTTGATGGGAATGAATGTCATGTCACAGATAAATACAGTAAGCACCACCCTTGTACCACCCAGTACTCTGAATAAATAACACGCGTCACCATCAGACTCCCGGGTTTAATGAGACGCACACCTACACCTACATGTCCCTTTGTCTCGTGTGCAGGTTTGATGGTCGTGGCTCCACTGGCTGCTGGAGCTTTCAACCCTTTTGGTACAGTAGTCCAATCCGTCGCTTTCTCTGTGATGTCAGTATCAGAGTTAGCCAATGGGGGTGGGGTTGGCCGTTCCACAGGCAGATGGTGCGTGATTGAAACTCCGCTATGCTGTTTCGCTTTGTAAATGATACGCCTGTGACTTAATTCCAGTCACATTTGCATTCTATATGCGTGCAGGAACTTTTCTCCTAAAATGAAATTGTGATTGGTGAACTTGCTAAACGGTGTGTGAAGAAAATAAATTTTCAAACCAGAATTGAGGATGAGACGAAGTCCAGGGCCCCTTCTGCTGACGTAAAACTTTACTTTTGTCCCTGTACTTCCTCTAGATGGTGCTATTACGCCAGACTCTGCCTTGTCTCATTCCTCGAAGACGTTACACATGTAATAAGAACAGAAATAATGAAAATTAAAGAATAAAAAAGTCAAAGTGAGTTTGGAATTTTTTGGCGAAGACATGACACGAATCACTCGAAACTCATTTGATCAGTCATTTGGCCCTGATGTTCATCACAGATTTCTGGAACCTACCAGGCTGCCCCAAGGCGCTAGCTTTCGGTTCTCAACCTCAGCACCCAATGTAATGTCGCCCCCTGCTGATTTCTATAATTTTTTCTCAAAAACCTAGTTTCCCCACTGGGCTCCATTCATTTTTGACAGCAAAAATTAAAATATTGATGTTAACTCTGTGCATTATATTAGGAATAAATATCACATATTTTTCCGAGGTAAAATATTTTTTCCCCTAACAACCAGACAAAGATATGAATTTTTTATTTGCTATTTATTTTAGCCGATGTCTGCGCTATCCTCGTTATACACGTGAGTTAGGCATGTAACTTTCTGGTACTGATGCGCTCCGCATATGTTTCTATTGGCGTCGCTGTCTCTGCATGAAGTGTTAAAATATTTAATATGAAGAGACAGCGACGCCAACCATTTTGCATGAGATTAGCCCGAACATTTTTCTCGGATTAATCCGCATTCTTTTTCATTTCTTTGCGTTGCAGATGCAGTTGTAAAAGCATTGAGCTCTGGTTTGTATTAGCAATGATCAATTTTGGATAGTTGCTAATTTATTTATTTATTTATTTATTTATTTAATGAAAAAAGGCTTATGCAATGGCTAGGGCTAAAACAGTGTACAAGATTTTACTGAACAGTTTTCTCTTATCAGCTTTTTAAAATTTATTTATTTTATATTTCTCTAGAATGTGTTGGAGAGGCAGCCCTTCGTGCAGGTTTGTATTAGCAAGGATCAATTTATTGGTGTTTTGGGGTTCATATTTTTTTATACACAGGTTTCCAGGTTCACGCACACATTCTGTATATAGTTCAGTGACATTCAATTTACATACAGTGACATTCAAGGCACAGATGAAGTCTCTTTTCCACCATTTATTTATTTATTCATTTGATTTGAGTGTCCACTTCTTGGAGATAAATCCTGTAAGCACCAGGGTTACTCTAGTCCAGTGGTAAGCAACCCCATTCCTGGAGATTTACCATCCTGTAGGTTTTCACTCCAACCCTAACAAAGCACACCTCATTTAACAGCTAGAGATCTTTGTTGAGCTGCAAATTATTATGGTCAGGTGTGCCAAATTAAGGTTGAAATGAAAACCTACAGGAGCAGATCTCCAGGAACAGGGTTGGGCAGCCCTGCTCTACCTGTTGAATGAGGTGTGCTTTGTTAGGGTTGAAATGAAAACCTACAGGATGGTAGATCTCCTAGAACTGGATTGGTTACCACTGCTCTAGTCTAAATAACTCAAGTCGCCATCACGTTCCTGGTTTCACCAAATGGCACACGTACACCTGGATGTCTCTTTGTGATGTGCGCAGGTATAGCTTTAGGAGTTCTCCCGGATGCCGCGCCAGCCGCTATCGTTGCTGCAGCAGCGGCGATGGGTGTGGATCTACTACCATGTCGTAAGTAACTAAAACTCCGCTATGCTGTTTCGCTATGAAAAGGGGATGGCTGTGTTTTTTTCACCTTAACATCTGAAGAGAATAACTTGGCCTCATTTTGATCAACACTTCTAACGGCAGGCCTAGATTTAGCAAGTTTAACTAATGACTTATTGACAGTGACTTATAGACAGTACTTGGTATGCAAGCAGTTTGGCATTTTTGTATGCTGAGAACATTTCTTGTCAAGATCATTGAGCCTCACTTCCAAATGTAATAATAATAAAAAATAAACGGAATTCTGATATTTCTGAAAAATCACAAGGTGACGTTTATCACTCAGAACACATCTGACCAGTTTAGTCGCACAATCAATTACTTTGCACAGACATTTGGCCCAATCATGACGTGATATTTGTGATGTTCATCTTAGCTCTTAGGAACCTGCCCGGCTCCTCCCCCTCATAGCGCTGTGACAGATTGGCTCCTCCCCCTCATAGTGCTGTGACAGGCCGGCTCCTCCCCCTCATAGCGCTGTGACAGATTGGCTCCTCCCCCTCATAGCGCTGTGACAGGCTGGCTCCTCCCCCTCATAGCGCTGTGACAGATTGGCTCCTCCCCCTCATAGCGCTGTGACAGATTGGCTCCTCCCCCTCATAGTGCTGTGACAGGCTGGCTCCTCCCCCTCATAGCGCTGTGACAGGCTGGCCCCTCCCCTCATAGCGCTGTGACAGGCTGGCTCCTCCCCCTCATAGCGCTGTGACAGGCTGTGTGTATTTAAAACCGACAGGGCGTTCTGTGTGTGTTTGTTGGGGGCGGTCTGTGTTTACACCCATACACCTAGGCTAAAGATTTTCTAACTCAGTTCTAACTCACAACTCTGCACATTTTATGTTACCATAAATTTCTTTTGGCAAGTGAATTAGGGCATCTACTTTGTTCATATCAGAGGTCGTTTTAAAACAACAAATTAGAGACAGATTTATTTCTTTATTATCTTCAATGAACTATATCAGAATTCCAGTGGGTCAAAATTTTACATACACCAAGTTGACCATCTCTTTAAACAGCCTGGAAATTCCAGAAATGATGTAATGACTTTTTAGAAGCTTCTGATTGGCCAATTGTCATAATTAGGAGTTCATTTGAAGTGAATTTGCACCTGTGGCTGTATTAAGGGTCTACCTTCAGAGCCACTGTCTTTTTGTCTTTGATACCATGGGGAAATCCAAGCAACTCAGCCAAGACCTCAGAAAAAAAATTGTGGACCTCCACAAGTCCAGTTCCTCCTTAGGAGCAATTTCCAAACAAATGAGGGCACCACGAGCATCTGTACAAACAGCTGTATGCAAATATAAAAATATTGGGACCACACAGACACTGCATCATTCAGGAAGGAGGCACAAATTAACTCCTAGGGCTGAACGAACTTTGGTCCAAAAGGTTGAACTGAACCCCAAGACAACAACAAAGGAACTGGTAATGGAGTTGGAGGCATCAGGTACCAAAGTATCTACATCTACCTTTAAGAGAATCCTACATCACCATAGCCTGAAAGGCTGTCACACAAGGAAGAAGCCCTTACTCCAAGACTGGCGTTAAAAAGCCAGAATGAAGTTTGCAGGTGATCACCAGGATGAAGACCTAGCCTTTTGGAGGAGTGTTCTCCGATCAGATAAAACAAAAATTGAACTGTTTGCCCAAAATGATCAGGGCTATGTATGGAGGAAAAAGGGTGAGGCTTTTAATCCGAAGAACACCTTCCCAAAGGTTAAGCATGGGGGTGGCAGCATCATGTTGTGGGAGTGTTTTGCTGGAAAAGGGACTGGTGCACTCCAGAAAATAGACGGCATCACGAGGAAGGAGGATTATCTAGAAATACTGAAGCAAAACCTTAAGACATCAGCTAGAGTTAAAACTTGGTTGCTACTGGGTCTTCCAGCAGGACAATGGTCCTAAGCGTACCTCCAAAGATGTAACAAAATGGCTTAAAGACAACAGAGTGAAAGTATTGGAGTGGCCATCACAAAGCCCTGGCCTGAATCCCATAGAAAATTTGTGGACTGAACTGAAAATGCGTGTCCGAGCAAGGAGGCCCACAGTTCTATGAGTTCTGTCAGAAGGAATGGGCAAAAATTCTGGCAAAGTATTGTGAGAAGCTTGTGGAAGGCTACCCCAAGCATTTTATTCAAGTTAAGAAATTAAAAGGCAATGCCACCAAATACTAACAAACTGTATGATGTAGTACGTAAAAGCTGAAATAAAACGGTCTCTTAAGTATTATTTTGAAATGACCTCTTATGGAATTAAAGTAGATACCCTTATTTACTTAACACAGGAAATGTATGGAAACCTGAAATGTGTGGAGTTGTGAGAAATTTAGTTTGAATGTCTTTAGCCTAGGCTTCACAGCTTGGGTTGGCTGTGGGCGTGCTCTCCTGTCTAGTTATATATGTATGTCTACGGCTGTGACAGCCTGGGCATGCATGATTAGGGGCTCCTGTTGGTCGGTGACATAGAGGCTGGGAGACGGTGAGAGGCGAGCATCCTGGGCGCTCTTGATGCGGAGGTGGCAAGCGGCGAAGTCACGCCCTTCCCAGGCTCCTCCAGCGCTGTCACGGGGAGGGAACAGGGTGGTGCTGATGAATGGCCATGCCCACTAACCTGACGGGACGTCCTGTGTCTGTTTGACAGGGACGAGCGTGCATTCAGCTGGCTACGGGGCAACAGCTACAGCTGGAAACCACATCGTATGCGGCTATGGCAGTGATTCCGTGTGTAGGCCCCAACCCTGACCCGCACGGCGCCTGTGCTGGCGGGTGGCCTCGGCGCAGTGGCTGGCCTGCACGCGTTGACTAGCCCACACTCAGCGAAGCCGCGAGCCCGTCTCCGGCGGCAACGCCTGCGGACGTCTTGCCAGCGCTCTACACTTCATACAGTTGTGTGTTCTTAAATACAATACATGTGAACGCTTGGAAAATTGCATTCTGTTAAAAATATGATAATATAAAACTCGCTCTGTCTCAACAGGTTTTTTTTCTGAACTCCCTTTTTCCAGTCAGCTGCAACACAACAGACCATTTATGTTTCTCAGCATTTACCGATGATACATGCAGGTGCTTAAACTAACCCCCTGCGTGTGATCTGTGCTTCTCTCTCTACCTGTGCTCCACCTTAACGAGCTGCTCATTACCTGATTGACTTCACCTGCCTGCGGCTCTACATAAGCCTGCTCCAGCTGAAGAATAGGAGAGGCTTTTGTGGAGAAGTTTTGTGGCTGGATGATGCATTATGGAACAAACTTGTGACTTTGTTTGGTTTCTTTCGTGTTTGTCTTTATATATGGTATTTGGACAGGTAATGTTCATTTTCTTTTAGGTGCATGTTTTTGTTTAGGTTTTAAGTCAGAGTAGGAAACCTGTGGCAGACCATTTCTTGTTTCCATTGGGAGAAAGATGATTATTTGTTGCAGGCTAGAGTTAGTAGTCTTCTGTAGGCCGTAAGTTTCCCCAGCACCTACAACTGTTTGTACTTTATAGTCTCGGGTTTCTGTTTTTGTGTGTCTTTATAATAAGCTGGTTTGTTTATAGTATGTTGGGATTTTCTTTTGCACTTTGATTTGCTTTGGGCACAAGGGACTTTATGCTGCATTCAAATTCGTGTTGTCATTGTGGCATTGTGGGTGGATTTTGGATGTAACAACCTACTGTAATCAATTAAAGCAGTTAATTACAGTTAACTTACCCAGCCTTGCTTCCTGGGTCAACAGTGGCTGCTGATTTATTGTTTATTGTATTTTAGCCTGTCTTGACTTGGATGTTTATTATTTTATTAATTTTTTTATTTCCTGATGCCAATCCCGAACACATGACAGCACTTTGATCACATCACAGCCTGCAGTGCAACGTGTCATCATTTTCTGGCCAAGACATGACATGAATCACTCAGAACACATCTGATCAGTCAAGTCCCACAAGCAGGTGCTCCGCACAGACATTTGGCCCTGATATTCATCATAGATTTCTGGAAACTACCAGGTTGTCCCAAGGGGCTAGCTTTCGGTTCTCAACCTCAGCACTGGATGTAATGTCGCCCCCTGCTGATATCTATAATTTTCGCTCAAAAAACAAGTTTCCCCACTGGGCTTCATTCATTTGTGACAGCAAAAATAACATACTTCCACTCAAATATTGATGTTAACTCTGTGCATTACGTTAGGAAGAAAAATTTTTCACATTATTTTTCCGAAGTAAAATATTTTTTCTCTACCACGCAGACAAAGATATGAATCATTTATTCATTATTTATTTAAACCAATGTCTGGGTTATCCTTGTTGTACACGTGATGTAGGCACATGACCAAGGACACGACGAAGCACGTCTGTTGAGCGAAAAAATAGTACTCCCTGGTTCTGATGCTGTCCCCACAGGTTTCTATTGGCGTTGCTGTCTCTATATATTATCTCAGAGTATTTAATATAACCCTGAAAAGTGCCAAACTCTCGGGGCTGTATAGGTATGGGGCATGGCCTGCCAACTTGGCTGGATGGCATACGTGCCATCCCAATGTAGAGACAGTGACGTCAATAGAAACCAATGGGGGGAGCACATCAAAACCAGGAAGTACAATTTTTTTTTTTTTAAACAATCAGAGACAGATTTTTTTCTTGATTATCTTTAACTATATCAGAATTCCAGTGGGTCAAAATTTTACATACACCAAGTTGACTGTCTCTTTAAAGAGTCTGGAAGATTCCAGAAATTGATGTAATTCCTTTTTAGAAGCTTCTGATTGGCCAATTGCCATAATTAGGAGTTAATTGGGAATTAATTGGCACCTGTGGCTTTATTTAAGGCCCTACCTTTAGAGCCACTGCCTTTTTGTCTTTGATACCATGGGAAAATCCAAGCAACTCAGCCAAGACCAAAGAAAAAAAATTGTGGACCTCCACAAGTCCGGTTCCTCCTTAGGAGCAATTTCCAAACAAATGAAGGTACCACAAGCATCTGTACAAACAATTGTATGCAAATATAAAAATCTTGGGACCACACAGACACTGCATCGTTCAGGAAGGAGGCACAAATTAACTCCAAAGGGTTGAACTGAACCCCAAGACAACAACAAAGGGACTGGTGAAGGAGTTGGAGGCATCAGGTACCAAAGTATCTACATCTACCTTTAAGTGAATCCTACATCACCATAGCCTGAAAGGCCATGTCGCACAAGGAAGAAGCCCCTACTCCAAGACTGGCATTAAAAAGTTAGAATGAAGTTGGCAGGTGATCACCAGGACGAAGACCTAACCTTTTGGAGGAGTGTTCTCTGGTCAGATGAAACAAAAATTGAACTGTTTGCCCAAAATGATCAGCGCTATGTATGGAGGAAAAAGGATTGGGCTTTTAATCCGAAGAACAACATCCCAAAAGTTAAGCATGGGAGTGGGAGCATCATGTTGTGGGGGTGTTTTGCTGGAAAAGGCACTGGTGCACTCCAGAAAATAGACGGGATATAGGTGGATTATCTAGAAATACTGAAGCAACGCCTCAAGACATCAGCTAGAAAGTTAAAACTTGGTCGCTATCAGGTCTTCCAGCAGGACAGTGGGCCTCATTCACTAATCACTAAAAGTTTTTTGTTAATTTGTTCTTGAGAAAGGTCCTAAGAAAAGTCTACGTCAGATTCACGACGTGGTCTTAAACCGCAGAATTGTTTGCACATGTGTTTTTAAAATGATGAATCCCACTGCCCTCGTAAATGGAAAGCGCGTGCCAGTTGTTCCTAATTAGCATAGGTAAACGCCCCGCCAATCCCCATAAAAGGGCATGAGACTGCAGGGCCGTGTGCACACAGAAATCCAAACGTAAGAAAAACTTGAATAGTTCTGAAGTGGAGGTATTGTTGCAAGAAGTGAACAGCACTACCTGTCATATTTAGTAGCGTCAGTAGTGGATATAAAATAACCCAAAAAAGATGCATGGGATGCTATTACTCGTTCAGTGAACGCTGTATCCGGAGAAGGGCGCACAACTGATGAAGTAAAAAAACGGTTTGATGTCAAATATGAAGCAAAAAAAGGAAAAATGCTGGTGGGAGTGGGCGCAAGGAATTGCGTGTTATGCATTCAAATGACAAAGCGCTTCTCGTCACATTAATACCGCCAATTAAATCAACCGGCAGTAAACTGTATCGGAGTAAACCCGTCGCTGCACAAAAGATTTATTGCCAGTCATTTTGGTGTCACCCCCCTCTGATGGTGTCACCCGGTGTGGTCCGCACACCCCTAATGACGCCTCTGAATAAGTGTTGTCTTCTTCAACATGTCCATGTGTTTAAAAAGTGTTACTTAAGTGCTTAGTTTGTATTCAAAATTTGCTTTTGCAGTATAGACCAAATATTGCATAATTGAAACCCCCAAAATAAAAGGTCACTACAATGGTTTGATTTTTATCATTTATCTACAGATGAACTCCTGCTGAGGCAACCACCCTCTGAGGTGGAACCTGGCACCTTAATGCTTTGTAAAATAATTAAAAGAATAATTTAAAAATATTATAAATTATTTAAATATTATTGTAATTTTAATCCTATAATATTATACAACTGTAGAATTGAAGAAAACGCAATAACCAATTATTTTGCACAAACTTACAGCACTCAAATGTGCATAAGTGTGCTCTTCAGTGTGCGTAGATTCTGTTCTTACCTAAGAACAAATCCCAAATAAGAAAACATTGGTGAATGTCAGAATCTTCGTGAAAACTGCGTAAGTGGGGTTTAAGAAGAAAATTCTTCTTAAGAACGGTTAGTGAATGAGGCCCAATGATCCTAAGCGTACCTCCAAAGTTGTAACAAAATGGCTTAAAGACAACAAAGTGAAAGAATTGGAGTGGCCATCACAAAGCCCTGACCTGAATCCCGTAGAAAATGAATGTACTGAACTGAAAAAGTGCATCTGACCAAGGAGGCCCACAAACCTGACTGAGTTACACCAGTTCTGTCAGGAGGAATGGGCAAAAATACTAACAGTGTATGTTCCAGTCAGATCTGGAATGCTGTTCTTGAAGAACCACAGAGTGTTCTGGTTTCTGTCATTCAACACTAAATGAACCAATCAAAGCCGTCAAACGCTCCATGCACTACATCATGAACATTCGATGCTGCATGTGAAATTAGGTCATCCTGCCACAAGTTCTTTCCATTTGCTGTACACAGGAAGCTACAGACAGTAAATAACAAATACCAACCATGTTTGAGGGGGAGTGACACTAACATGTACGCTGTGCGGCAGCGGAAATGGCTTGCCAGTGCAACAGACACAATGCTCGGTTACATTTCAGATGTTGCTTCTATTGAACAGGAAATTCAACAGGAGGAATTTGGTCATTTTTTTAGGTCTTGTAGCCTTTGTGGGTGCGTCGCAGGAAGAGGAACCTTGGCTCTGCCGCATTGAGGCTGCACTGAAATGACTATCCTTCCAGCAGTTTGCATGCATTACTAGCACTGAACAAGTAGCTGTAAATTGAGCGCTCAAGTTCACAGCCAACAGGTTACAGGGCATATTCCACTGGCAGAACATTTAGCTGAATGTCCATGCTGGAAGTTCATTGCTGTGAGGGCAAGCACCAGATATTGCACAAAAAAATGAAATACGCCAGTCAAATGGAAGACATCCTATTGACTAACTAGCTGCTGTCATGTTATTCAATCAATGGTGTGGGTAATAGTGCACAGTTTTAAGTTCTTGGGGGTGCACATCACAGACAATCTCTCTTGGAGCCAGCACGCCTTAGTGAAGAAGGCACAACAACGCCTGTACTTCTTAAGAAGGCTAAAGAGAGCTGGGCTGTGCACATCTATTCTCTCCAGGTCATACAGGTGTACCATAGAGTCCATACTGACTAGCTGCATTACTGTTTGGCATGGGAACTGTTCAGCTGCAGACAGGAAGGCCCCGCAGCGGGTTGTGAAATCGGCCCAGTACGTCACCGGAGCCAGTTTCCCCGCCATCAAGGACATTTACACTGAAAGGTGTAAAAGAAAAGCCCACAGCATCATGAAGGACTCCTCGCACCCCTTTCAAGGACTGTTTGACCCGCTGCCTTCTGGAAGAAGGCTGAGGAGTGTCAAGACCAGAACCACCAGGTTCAAAAACAGCTTTTTTCCACAGGCTGTTGGTCTCCTGAACTGTCCTACCTTAAGGTTTTTTAGACTTACATAAGGACTTCAGCACTTTAACAGTCAGACACTCTGCTGTTTTATACTTCATCTTAAGTGAAGTTTTAAGTTTGCTGCTTTTAATGTTCTACGTTCTGTTTTTATTGCTTTGTTTTTATTGCTTGTTTAATTTTTCTGTTTTTAGGTATTGCACTATGGCCCCGGGGGCACTATATTTCATTCTACTCTTTGCATAACCTGTAAGGAGAAGGAATGACAATAAACTTAAACTTAACCGCAACGGTGCAACAAGTCAATAACTTTTCATTAAGGATGTTAGCAGGGTGGCGTTGACATTCCCTGGCTACCTAAGTTGAAAAGAGAGTGAACATTCCCCCATACCCCATGATTCCCTGCTCTGGGCTAAACCATTCTGATAGGGGCACTAAGCAGCTTAAGCCACATCTCCCCCTTTAAGTAGAACAGCACAGAGTAATTAGTTTACTGAAGCCTTTAACTGAACACAGCCAAACTCATAAAAAATCTTACCATAACAATTTCAATATCATTTCAATACTCAACCTGAAACTCAAATATTATTATTCTTTTTTTTTTTTACTCAAACATTCTCTTTCAAACAACCAATGTAACACATTTACTTTCCACTCTTTCTTCACATTGCTTTTGTTTTTTTTTTGTTTTTGTGGTTTCACAATTGGCCTCCCAGCACTAGCTGTGGGTATAGTGAGTCACGGACTGAAACTAGGTGTTTGTGGTGTTGTGTGGTGGTGTCCAGTAAAGGTTTTCAGATCTGGGGCATCTGCCGGTCCATCCAGCCTGGCACATTCTCATGTTGCTGGAGCACGTGCAGTATAATAAATAAATACAGACAAAAATGAAAAATTACGAATATTTAATCTTACAAACCTATCCAGACACGTTTTCCCCATTAATGCACTGTATGTTTGTGGGTCACATGAAGTTTAGCCACATAAGTACAATAGCGTCATTTATTTTATAATTAAAATAATGAACAAATCATACTTGTGAACACAATTTTCTATATTAATAATAATAATAATAATAATAATAATAATAATAATTATTATTATTATTATTATTATTGTGCATTTTATTCACGATGTGCACTGAATGCAGACAAAAGTTCAAACATATAGTGCAGTCATTTTTATAATTTTACATGTGACAACTTTAAGTTGTGTGAGGTAAGATGGCCAATTGTTAGTTGTAGCCTGGCTTCATTTTAATATCAGTACTTTTAACGGCAGGTATAAATTTTCCAAGTTTTAATCAATGGCTTATAGACAGTGCTGTGTATACCTGAGTAACATGGTATTTTTTAAATTTTTTTTTCACGTTGAAACGTGTTTTTATTTTATTTATTTATTTATTTAGATATACTGTACAGTATGGCAAGCCCTCTTAACATTTAATAGCCTCGCTTGACTATCCATAATTACATTTTAGATATGTACAAATGCATTTTGACTAGTCATAATCACAATGTGACTGGTCAGAATGGTAATTCAAGATATCTGCACATATATTTTGACTAGGCAAAACACATTGTAATTATGACTACTCAAAATGCATTTGTAGATAATTAATTATGGATAGTCAAGCGAGGCTATTAAACGTAAACGAGGCTATTAAACGTTAAGAGGGCTTGCCATAGACCTGACTCCGTGCATTTGAACGTGCTTACGCCTCTCAGGCTCAGAGTATATAAACGGTCGCAAGTAGGCTACGTTATGCGTTGATTGCGAGCACCATACAGGACGCAATGAAACTGCTGGTCACTCTCGCCTTTGCGTGCGCGCTCTTCTCTGGAGGTAATGCCGTTTAAAACCTGCTCTTCTGAAAATTCGCAACACAAAATGCAAACTGAAATTATTGTCATAAATGGTATGTGGGATTCAGAAGTGGGTAGTAACGCGTTATATTTACTCCGTTACATTTACTTAAGTAACTTTTTGAATAAATTGTACTTGTAAGAGTAGTTTTAATGCAACATACTTTTCACTTTTACTCGAGTATATTTGCGAGGAAAAAATGTTACTTTTACTCCGTTATATTCGGCTACATTCCGCTCGTTACTTTTATTTTTTACCCATTTTTTATTCAATGCATGTTCTGTTTGTTTCTTCTCTCAAGAGAGACTTCAGCCTAAAGAGGCTGACTGGTCTTTGCTTTGGCTCTGTCAGAGCCCCAAATGACTCCGTTTCACCAATCAAACGTAGCCAGTCACAGCACACAGAAGGATGAGCGGGCGACAACAATGGCTGAAACAACGGCGGGTGATTCGTAGGAGGCAGAACACCCCTGGCCTCACGTTCAAACTATGTTTTACTTACAGACTACCAAAAACAGTAGTTACATTATGCGCTGCCTTCTTTGTCTGCCTAGAAATGTGGACATTTCAGCCTACAAGAACTCAACTTCGAACTTGAGAAAATATGTGGCGGTAAGTTGTAGGTTAGTTTTGGCTGTGGATAGCTAACTATTTGACTGAGTGGTCATATATTGTCTTGGACAATCCGTGTGGGAAATATACGCGCATTCGTGACGCCTGGGTATCTTCCAAAATAGCTGTGCCTAATACCACACGCCTTGTTTACGGCGTTGTCGCCCTTTTTAGTACAGTCTGGCTTGATTGACAATTCATTTATTCAGTAGGTGAGAGTATAAGCTTTCTAACGATGTATAACATGTCTAATTTTGCTTTTGGAATAGCGTTTTTTAGGTCAGCGTAACCGAAATTTTTCTTATCATCGCATTCACTTATGCATTCACTCACGAAACGTGGTCAACTATTATTCGTAATTTCTTGGGAAATACTATTATTATTGAGGACTTCTGGGCATAGCTAAGCCGCATGTTTGCTGATAGACCTAGCTGACCTCGTTTTCTGGAGCAAAACAGAAGAGGATTGAACTGTATTGTTAGCCGCGTTTCCACCAAAAGTACCCGGAACTTTTAGTCCCAGGAACTACTTTTCCAGGAACTAAACGGTTCCTCCAGCCCATGGTTGTCTGCGTTTCCACCGCGGTCTAAAGTTCCGCGAAGATTAGGCAAATTAGCCCACTGACGTATGAAAAAGCGAAGTTGTCGTCGGTCCATCTGTCCTATGATTTCTTCTGTAACCCCATACTACCACCGAAGTAGCCTACATTATTTTCTAATAACCGGGACAGCCCTGAGGGGTTTATTCCACTTATATACAACGGGTTACCAACAATGACTATATATGGTTACTTTTGTATTTATTGATTTTTATCGATTTAATCACCTGGAATTGAAATATTCTTCTGCAGCCGTTTGGGCATATTTGACCGTTGTCAAGCAAAACTGTCGTTGGTAGTTGAACTTGGACCGTTGTTATGCAACAAATAGGATATAACAGGCCAATAGTCAGATTGTAACGGTTTTATATATCCTCTCAAACACATTCATTATGTTTTTATGCGAACATTCACTTTCATGTCTTGACATCCGAGGCGACAGAATGCATTCACATTTCCAATATAACTGGCAACAACAGCAGAAAACATGCACACGTTGTAAAAAATTTGCTGTTTGATTACTTTCTCATCGTCAATTCCATATAGGCTAATCGCAAAATGACAAGAATAGAACGAAAACTCGGACTTGCGTGAAAATTTAAATTAGCAGTGGTACAGCCACCGTTTGCTTTCCTTCGAAGTTACTGCTAGCCGAGCAGCGAAGTGTGCCCTCCAGATGCGAACCATGCACCATAAATTAGTCCATAGTCTTCCTGGTCTTTTTGCGGAATTGAAGAATGGCAGAGTAAAATTGCGGCAGTCTGAAAAAACTGAAGGGAGGATTACTAGAATTAGCCTGTTATTTTACCCTGACAAAGTGCGGAAGGTGATTTCCAGTTTGCTTTTACTGTATCACTAATGTGAATTACGCAGAACTACCGCATACCTCACATAACTGTATCAAACGTTTTGAGTCAATTACAACGGGCTAACAAAGAAAATCCGGAAGAAAATATTCAGCAACCGAATTAATCCGTTTGAATGTTTTGGTACGTAATATGCTGTCCCAGCACGAAAGCCTAGCATTTTATAAAACAAATACTAAAGCAAGAAAAGAACAGAAGAGCACACGTTATAATTCCAAGACGTTGGCAGGCTATAACCAAAACTAGGCTACTGCGCCGCATAACATACAAGTTTGATTTGAAGTTATTATGAAAATAAATCGGTTTGCGGCTGCATATTTTTAAACATGGCGGTTGAAAATAAAACACTGCAAGTAGTCGACCAATCAGAATTTTTCAGCGCTTGCGCCCCACCCCAAAGGTTCCGGTACTTTTGGAAAGTAGGCCTACTGCCCCCCGAGCAGGAACTTTTTTAGGGGTAAAATAAAGCCCCCGGAACTAAATTTAGACCCTAGTTCCTGCGGTGGAAACGCACTGAGTTCCTCAAAAGGTTCCTAGTTCCGGGGTAAAGTTCCTGCGGTGGAAACGCGGCTGTTGATTTACTGTCTCTGTCTCCATCTACTGAACACAGATAAGATTTCATCATTGCTATGTAAGTAGGCTATTACTGTTCAAAATACTTCGGTTATATACGTTATTTTTGAAATTGAGTGTGTTTAAATAGGTTACTGGTATTAATGTGGATATTTCACACTGTAATGTAAGCGTTAGTTAGTAGTGTAATAGTTTTTGTGAAGCACGCAACAGTCATGACGTGAGCGCTGGAACATTGCATAGCATTGCATAGCATACATAAAGTTTGTTTACGCTAAACCGGAAGTTCTGCACATATTCCGCGCAAGGCCTCATGGGACTTTGGAATATTGTGGATAAGTGCATCATAAGGTACAATAATGTTGCGACAAAGCATTATGTTTTCCTCATATAAAGTTTCTGTTTGAATTTGAGCAGGCTCCTCTTTGTTGTGATGATGAGTCTATTTTAATGGATAAATCCCCTGTAGCCTCATTGATATTTTTTCTGTCAAGGGAGGGTTCACCCCAACAAACTGATGAGGTATACAGACTTAATAGAGTACAACAGAAAGCGAAAATCCTCCTCTTCTGACGAACCTCCTGTGTATTGTTTTATTTAAAGGGGTATGCTTTAGGCCATATTTGAATTTGCACATGGCTATTTTATATTTTGTTTATTTCTATTGGACAAGCATTTACAATTTTATATTTTGGACATTTGGATTTTTACGTTCATCTTGCTCTGCTTATTTCAACATTAAATCAGATTATATGAAATGCACTTTTGTACGTCGCTTTGGATAAAAGCGTCTGCCAAGTAAATGTAATGTAATATGAAGTAACTCAGTACTTGAGTAGTCTTTTCACAAGATACTTTCTTACTCTTACTCAAGGAATTATTTGGATGACTACTTTTACTTCTACTTGAGTCATTATTATTTTAAAGTAACAATACTTTTACTTGAGTACAGTTTTTGGCTACTCTACCCACCTCTGGTGGGATTTAGTTTAACGTGTGCGGGGCTAATATAGTCTTCTGTCACAGTCCGTTGCTCAGCCCTTCTCACTTGTTTACCCACTCAGCCTTTGGCCTGATGTCGATTTGCTAGCCTACTTAAGTTTACATACAAAATTCATTTAAGGTAAATCCTTTGAGGTATAAGTACGTCTTTCCTGTCCTTTTGTGTATGCAGCTTTTTTAAACTGTCATGTAACAGTAACAGGGAAATTAATTCTTACGTTGGAAAGGGGGGGGGGGGTACTCTATGCAACTCTATACTTTTCCCAATAAAAAAATTAATAAAGAAATTTTACATATATTTTAGTATATACACTGGATTGTTACGTATGTATACCCAGTACCTCTGGACCATGCGTGTCAGATACCGTGCCAAACCAAGCCCACTATTCGAAGGGTTGATGTCCAGAATTCATTCACTATCTTATTCTTCTGTTACAGCATCGCTTCAATATCTCAATGGAATGGAGTGTTTCACCTGTAAGGGTAATGACTGCACACATATTCAGGAGTGCTGGGAATCTGCTGATCTCTGCTATTCGACCTCAGGTGAGACATGGATCAGAAACGTCTTGAATTTGATGCTGGAAATAGACATGGTACAAATTGAACTAAAATATGGCATTTTATTATTTGAGCATTGATGCTGTGTTGCTTAAAGCAAACCAGATTGCAAAATATTTGTGTAACGGAAACCATTCTGGATGAAAATATTGTCTTTGCCACATTGATTCATTGATTTTTTCAATATTTTTCTTTATAATTACTTTTCCCCCCATTCGTTTTGAAGTGCTCATTAATAGGCAGGAAATGAGACGCAAGGGATGCATCACCCAAACTGAGTGTTCAGTGTTCAAGAGTCATATGAGAAACAATGAGTACGCGTGGTGCTGTGAGGGAAACCTGTGCATGAGTACGCGTGGTGCTGTGAGGGAAACCTGTGCAACAACGGCCTGCGCATTGGACAGAGAGTCCTCTTCCTCCTCCTGGTGTCCCTGGCCTCCTTCATCCTCTTCAGCTAAGCAACATGTTGACCTGTCATATGATTGTATGGTCGTATTGACAGACACATGACACATGATTACACCTTTTAGTGAATACATTATATAGCATTTCTTCTCACCAAGAACTCAGGGTGTTTTTTTTGTATTTTTTTAATTAGCGCAAAATAATCTTTACTAATTTTATCAAAATCAAACTGCCTTTTTGTCTCTTGGTTTTCTGGTGAATGCGAATGAGAAAACATCAGACCAGTGGAGAGTTTTTCACCTGATTGCATAGCCTTTCACAAGAAAACAAGAACCAGATCAGAAACAAACAAAAAAAATGTTTATGCGCTACGTTTTCCTAAGGGAGGAGTCGTTTCAACTCATCATGCCTCTCTCTGAGTACGATATTCAGAAATGCAATAGGTGCAGATAGACTAACCTTTTTTCCACAGTTGACTTGCCTTCTTCAGCCTCTGGAGGGGGTGGAGCCATTGTTGGGGCGTGGGGAAGTTCAGACAATATTAAGGGCCCTGAGTGACAGGAGCCGATAGGGTTTTGTGCGGTGGTGGGACCCCAATGGGAGATCTTTTCATGGGGCCCAAAATCCCGGGTGGTGCCCCTGTCGATTAACATCAAACCGTAAAATTTAATCGCATGTAAAAGCAAATAATGGTAATAACATCAATGCGCATGTTTGAGTTCCATGTGCTACATGTAAATGAGTGAGACTCCATTGCAAACTTCATGGAGTGGAGAGAGAGATTTCATCAGTGAAGAGACTGACTCAGAAATCTTTGGGGAGCCGTCAAGGCAACTGAGCCTCCTCTGCTGCTGAACTTGACCAAGAGGACTCCTCTGTAGGTGCACCCATGTGTCGTTTTTTTATTTTTATAAGGTTCACGCCCAACTTGGGAGCTGATAATGTCCAATTCATTCCCAAATTTGGAACGGGCAAATCGTCTGCAACAACAACGACATTCATGGAGCAAACCACCGCTGCTGACTTGAGAGCGAGTCGAGATCGGCCAGCTGCTTCTTCTCACACCGCAGACTACAGCCAAGCTTGCATAGAGCCACCTGAGCCATCCTGCAGCCCCACAGGCACTGATAACACGTAGCAGGCTGTCATGTGATCAAATAGCTGTTATGCACTTGGAACTGGCATCAGGAAATAATTAAACCATGGGTGTGCTGGAATAACAGGAAATCAGGAAATAACTAAACCATAGGTGTGCTGGAATCACAGAAATCACAGAGGCTGAATATGTTTTCCTTTTTTTTGTGATCAATTTTTTTTTAGGATAAACAAAACAATATATACATAGATCAGTTGGAGTGTAGAAGACACAAAAAACTGAAATATCCAAGACAATACAGGATAATGTACAATAAACAACAGCTAAATAAATAACATAAATAAACAAACCCCACCCCCCTCCCCCATATATATCCCCATATGAATGCTAGCTGTCCAGTTCTGTTTCTCTTGAAGTGAAACACACGAGGTGTGTAAAGCCTCAGGGCAGCATGCAGCTGGGTCACATTCTAACGCTGCTGTTTCTCTTTATGTCCTCTCGTCATTTAACGCTACATGACAACATCTCCTCACCCTGCATAGCATTTGGGCATTTAGCCAACACTCTCATCCACAGCAACTCACACCAATGACATTGTTTCAAAAAAATGCAAAGCGTTTATGTTCATATTTCTGCATCATATTTCTATGTGGAATATGTAACGTGGACTTACTGTGTGTTGCTGTTATGTGTTCTTACATGTGATTGGGAGGATGTACTGTACTGATGCTGTACTGGAATAAAATTCCACCAACATGACTGTGGGGCAGTACTGTATCTTGATGAAACCAAGTGAATAAAAATACCTTTTAATAAGAGCTGATTATCTGCATTTTAATCACATTTAAAATAAAAGAATTACAAATCTAAAATTGCGGAACACAGCCAAATCAAGAGAAAATATATCTTTGTCCCACACAATATGGAGGACCACTGTGGAGTATTTGGAGCTAAAGCAGCTTCAGTGTTTTGCCAACAAAGATACAATAGCAGCAGTAGCCCAGCAGGGGATCAAACCCACAACCTTTCCATTGTAAACCCAGTTCACCACTGTTTACCAGTGTAAGTGTGTGTGTGTACCAATGTGTGTACCAGTGTAAGTGTGTGTGTGTGCGCCAGTGTGTGTACCAGTGTGTTTGTGTGTGCCAGTGTGTGTACCAGTGTTAGTGTGTGTGTGTGTGTGTACCAGTGTAAGTGTGTGTGTGGGTACCACAGTAAGTGTGTGTGTGTACCATTGTAGGTGTGTGTGTACACCAGGGTACGTGTGTGTGTGTGTGTGTGTGTGTGTGTGTGTGTACCAGTGTAAGTGCATTTGTGGGTACCAGTGTAAATGTGTGTGTGTGTGTGTGTGTGTGTACCAATGTAAGTGTGTGTATGTGCCAGTGTAAGTGTGTGTGTGTACCAGTGTAAGCGTCTGTGTACCAGTGTGTGTGTGAGTACCACAGTAAGTGTGTGTGTGTACCAGTGTAAGTGAGTCTGTACACCAGGGTACATGTGTGTGTGTACCAGTGTAAGTGAGTGTGTACCAGTGTAAGTACATTTGTGGGTACCAGTGTAAGTGTAAGTGTGTGAGTGTGAACCAATGTGTGTGAGTGTGTACCAGTGTAAGTGTGTGTGTACCAGTGTAAGTGTGTGTGCAGGTACCAGTGTAAGTATGTGTGTGTACCAGTGTAAGTGTATCTGTATTTTCTGCCTGTGGAACAGCAGAGAGAGAGCTTGGTGAAATCACTCAGTTTCACTTTCCTTTCTCTGTTAACACAGTTTCTGGCCTCTCCCAGCCAGACTCATTAGACTATATAAAGGACCATCAGCTGGAACTTTTCACCTCACACGACAATCTACAGGCCTCCACAGAGCTCAGGTAAGTTCTTACTTAAATATAAATATAAATATAAATGTACACTTCTGTGGGAACACCACTGAGAATTTGCAGATACAGCACATATATAACTAAAAGTTATTGAATTTTGTTGCATCTATTATGTTATTTATTGGCACTGTATATACTGTTTTCTGTGTATACCGTATGTCAGAGGTATCCATATGAGATATTGCAAATGTAGTATTCACTTTAAATGAAAAGATATTATGTACAATGTAAATAAGAATTAAATGAGCATTCAAAGAAGTTGAAGTAAAAGTAAAAGTGTCTCTTGCATCTATAATGTGAATATACATAAATTTGCTTTGCCGTAGTTAACAAATTATATTTCATCAAAGAAGAAAACTTCAGGGCACTTTTCTGTCTGTAAAAATATATAAAAAGCCTTTAACATGATGGCTGTTTCATGATGAGACATTTAAAATGATATAAAGAAGTTCTACAGCCCATGCGTAGCTGGAAAAAAAAATCCAGCCTGCTTCACAACACAATCGCACAGGCAGCCTACACCAAGTACAGTAAGAACGTTCTGTTAGTACAGTAAGAATTATCTGTTAGTACAGTAAGAATGTTCTGTTAGTACAGTAAGAATTATCTGCTAGTACAGTACGAACGTTCTGTTAGTACAGTAAGAACGTTCTATTAGTACAGTAAGAACGATCTGCTAGTACAGTACGAACGTTCTGTTAGTACAGTAAGAACGTTCTATTAGTACAGTAAGAACGTTCTGTTATTCTTACACATCGTCTATCTCATCGACTGTTTACTTCCCTTCCAGTGGTCTGATTCTTCTATTGCCACCTGAGCGTTTGCCGCAACACCTCTCTCAGCACCATGGGTCAGTATCCTATTACTGTAACACAGAATGACAGAAACAGATAAAGGTTTTCAGATTTTGTTCCAGCACCATGTTAATTGCTAAGTATGACTGGGGCTCAATACTGTATTAGAGAATAGACTGAAACCACGCCAAATGTTTTATCTACATTATCATAAATGTTTGTCTTGCAAAATTGCATTGCATTTCTTTCTCTAGCTCTTCTTGGATTAGCACTTGGGGCAGCACTTGGCACTGGTACGTATCACCAAGGAAATATCTGGGACATGTTTACTTTTAGGCATATCTCTCTCTCTCTCTCTCTCTCTCTCTCTCTCTCTCTCTCTCGTCCATACTTCTTATTATTATTTTTGTTCTGGACATTTTTTGTAGGCCAATCTCCTCCTACAGTTTTTGGACTACTGAGACATAATATATATAAAAACCCTTTTTTTTGCTCTAGCAAGCTTCTATTCAACTTTTTGATATATTGAGACATATTGAGATATATTGAGGTTTTTGAGAATATATATATGGGTTTGAGGGTCTGATTGGGTGGGTTTGAGGGTCTGAATGGGTGGGTTTGAGGCTCTGATTGGGTGGGTTTGAGGGTCTGATTGGGTGGGTTTGAGGCTCTGATTGGACGGGTTTGAGGGTCTGAATGGGTGGGGTTGAGGGTCTGATTCGGTGGGTTTGAGGGTCTGATTGGGTGGGTTTGAGAGTCTGACTGGGTGGGTTTAAGGCTTTGATTGGGTGGGTTTGGGGCTCTGATTGGGCGGGTTTGAGGGTCTGATTGGGTGGGTTTGAGGCTCTGATTTGGGCGAGTTTGAGGGTCTGATTGGGCGGGTTTGAGTCTTTGATTGGGTGGGTTTGAGGGTCTGATTGGGTGGGTTTGGGACTCTGATTGGGCGAGTTTGAGACTCTGATTGGGTGGGTTTGGGACTCTGATTGGGTGGGTTTGAGGGTCTGATTGGGTGGGTTTGGGACTCTGATTGGGTGGGTTTAAGGCTCTGATTGGGCGAGTTTGAGGCTCTGATTGGGCGGGTTTACCGTTTTCACGTCTGGGAAAACCTGTCACCATTTCCCAGTTTTACCGAAATGCACACCTACACCTGGACGTCTCTTTGTGCGCAGGTGCGGCCACCGTTGCGATTCCACTGGCTGTGGGAGCTTTGGGTTTCACGGCTGCCGGTGTTGCGGCTGGATCCATCGCCTCCTCTATGATGTCAGCAGCGGCGGTAGCCAATGGGGGCGCAGTAGCTACTGGATCTGCGGTAGCTGTTCTACAGTCAGTAGGTATGGAAGGAAGAGAAGTCCACTCCCTAAAGAGAGTCGCAAAAAAATAAAATTAGTTTTGCTTCTTTATTATCTTCCTCTCTGATCCACTAGGCCTTCAAAGGGCTTTTTGTGTTCAGCTTGGATTCAGCCAAAATGAGTGTTACAATTTCTTGGTACAAACATTTTTTCAAAGAGATTTTGATGATTTACGAACTGGCCAAACTGTGCGTGTAAAACAGAAACACATGCGCTTAATTAGCCAAAATTCAGGAGCAATGATCTTAGAATTTAGGCCTCTGTGTGTGATCTGAGATATCATGGTCAACTATCTGTTAAGTTCCAGTGTGTGAACGGGCCCTGTGGTCTGGTCTCTGTTAAGGCTCTGTTCCAGTGTATGGATGGGCCTCGTGGTCTGGTCTCTGTTAAGGCTCTGTTCCAGTGTGTGGATGGGCCCCGTGGTCTGGTATCTGTTAAGGCTCTGTTCCAGTGTGTGGATGAGCCCCATGGTCTGGTATCTTTTAAGGCTCTGTTCTAGTGTGTGGATGGGCCCCATGGTCTGGTATCTGTTAAGGCTCTGTTCCAGTGTGTGGATGGGCTCCGTGGTCTGGTATCTGTTAAGGCTCTGTTCCAGTGTGTGGATGGGCCTCGTGGTCTGGTCTCTGTTAAGGCTCTGTTCCAGTGTGTGGATGAGCTCCATGGTCTGGTATCTGTTAAGGCTCTGTTCCAGTGTGTGGATGGGCCTCGTGGTCTGGTATCTGTTAAGGCTCTGTTCCAGTGTGTGGATGGGCTCCATGGTCTGGTATCTGTTAAGGCTCTGTTCCAGTGTGTAGATGGGCCATATGGACGGGTATCTGTTAAGGTTCTGCTCCAGTGTATGGATGGGCCCCATGGTCTGGTATCTGTTACTTGCTTGTCTGCACTCTCTTGAAGTGACGTGTGAGCTGCAGCAAATTGGCCAGCTTAAAAAAAAACTGTGATCAAAACCCCTAAAATCCCTGATGGAGGACGTTGTGTTTGATTGACAGGGGCAGCAGGACTCTCTACCGCAGCCTCTGCAGCACTGTCCAGTGTCGTGGCGACTATCGGAGCCATCCTGATCTAACCCTTGGCCTGCGATCCCCTGGATCCATCCCTGAGGTGGACTCACCAGCCCAGCCCAGCGTACCCTTTGATCCCCAACTAAAAAATATTTAGGAAAATGCATGCAGTTAGCACAAAAAGCAATTTTGAAAGCTGTAACAGAAACAACCTTCGTAAAGCAGTTAGTTGACAATAGTGTAATGTTGTTCTGTTTAAATAAATAACAAATTCACTAAGCCGCAGTCACTGTTATCTTCTTTGTTTTGTCAGCCAAACACTGCTGAGATTTACCTACATTCAATCACTGCTGAAATTTACCTTCTTACAAAGGTAGCCAACAAAAAATAAATGCAGGTGATCCATAAAAAAATGTAACTGACAGCTTGCATTTATTTGTTGATTGTTGAGACAATCTTTGCAGCATGATTTGCAAAAAAAACCCAATAGATAGTATTTTGTTCTGCAGAGTCTGGTCAAGCCAATCAGATTTTGAAACTTTTTTTTGCTAACACCCACGCTCCGGTCAACCATAGCATGTATACAGTTACACAAATACACTTACACACACACTGGTTTATGCTTGCCCCATTAACGTCTTGTATGCTTGCGGGTCAAATAAAGTTTACCCAAATACCTACAATCATAGAATTTCTTCTACATTGTAAAATAAAAAATAATCTTATTTGTTAACAATTTCCTTAACAATATTACAACAACAAAAACTACTACTACTACGACTAACAACAACAACAACAACAATAATCATGCTTTTTATTTACAATGTGCCTCTCATACACCCAAAACACTCAATGTAGACAATTATTCAAACATATGTGTAGTGTTGTCATATGTAAGACATTTTAGCTGTGACACAGCCCAATTGCTGATTATTTCCACTATAAATTATTGCCATTGGACACTTTCATGTGACACATACATTTCGAATGACCACATTCTCTTAAGATGGTAAGATGAAAAAACGCAAGGCCAAGTTACCTGAAATTTAGGAAACACAGGGTGGCACTGCTTTGGAGTATAGGTTGTTCAATTTGTGTGAGCTAAGACAGCCAATATTGTCTCTTGTAACTTGGCCTAATTTTGTTATCAGTAGCTTTAATGGCAGGCCTAGAGTTTGCAAGTTTGAAATAATGATTTATAGACAGTGCTTTGAATGTGTGAGTAACTTGTAATTTTTGTACGCTGATGTTCAGGTAACATCTACATTACAGGCATTCAGCAGACGCTCTCATCCAGAGCAAAGTATACAGCATAGCATTCACATTACATCCATTCATACAGCTGAATATATATTGAAGCAACGCAGGTTTAGTACTTTGCTCAAGGGTACAAGGGCAGTGGTTACGAGACCACTTCCTTACGGCAGCAGGGAAACTGTGATATTTTAAATAAAAAATTTTACAGTGCAAAATTGGTGAGCGTACTAAATGAATTCTAACCACAGAAACCAAGTTAACGTGGATAATTAGAGTGATACTCTGGCCTAATATCACTGCCGGTCAGGTAGAACCACAGCCAATATTAGCAACATTGCTGCTCACCCCACATCCATTCTTCTGGATGGTTGTCACTGTTTTATATAAGCCAGTTGAAGACACAAATATACACAAATAAATCCTTTAATTCAATTACAGTTAAAATACATAAGTCTAAGTCTATTATTTTAAAATTTACAATAAGTCTAAATACAAAACAGGTAGACTGCCACATGTAACGTAGTGATCCAGAGCTCCACACAAACTACCCAAGAATAACACCCCATTTAAACCCTTTACACAATCAACATTTTCTAATGGTCTCTTGACATTTATATATGATAAAAAATATTCTAGCATAAAAATTGCCTAATCCAGCTTTAACCTTCCCTTTACATCTTTCGATGATGCACATTATCATTGACAAACAAGGCAGTCTAAAGACTGGAACAAGGCAGCAGGTCCTGATGGTATTTCTTTTATTTATTTAACCTTTATTTACCCAGGGTAGGTTCAGTGAGCACGGATGCTCTTTTGCAGGAACGCCCTGCTTCACACTCACACACATTGACACCTGGGAGCTGCCCAATACAACCACATCCTCTATTGTTGGCCACTCAGCAGCTCCACTGAAGGGAGAGAACATTTTTTTCCCTTTTTTTTTAGCCAATTAAATCGGGGGTTGATTAGGTGACAAGTTTTTGTGAGAGCCAGATCTGGGATTTTAGCCAGGACACCGGGGAACCCCCTACTCTTTGCGAATACCGTCATGGGATCTTTGATGACCACAGTGAGTCAGGACCTCGGTTTAACGTCTCGTCTGAACGACGGCATCTCCTACAGCACAGTGTCCCCGTCACTGCACTGGGGCATTGGGGTTTATTTGACCAGAGGGAAGAGTGCCCCCTGCTGGCCCACCAACACCACTTCCAGCAGCAACTCAATATTCCCTGGTGGTATCCCATCCAAGTACTAACCAAGCCCACACCTGCTTAGCTTCAGCCAGTCAGCAGGAGCAGAGCGCATGGTGGTATGGCTGCTGGCATATTCAGGAAACTACTGGCCTGTAAGTTTAACTTGCATAATATGTAAAATACTGGAATTTATCATTAGAGACAAGTTGGAAGTATTTCTTGAAAATAGCAATATCCTAAGGGATAGCCAGCATGGTTTTTGTAAGGGAAGGTCATGTCTGACAAACCTTCTGGTATTCTTTGAAGAAGCTACCAAGTGTTTCGATTATAGCAAGGTATTAGATATTATTAGATAAGATTTTCAAAAGGCATTTGATAAGGTATCACATGAGAGACTTGTTAGTAAAATGAAGACAGTAGGAGCACTGTACTACTACTGAACAAAGGATTTAGCGTAAATATGAGCCAATTGTAGTTTACTGTTCAGCACTGAACAACTCAGGTCGTTGAAAATTCAGTTTTACGTAATGGATAAATGCCATTTTTGGTGAGAATTAAGCTGCAACGAGTAGGATCGCAATAGAGCCTGCACACATGAAGTTTTTTCTCCATGTGCCTAGTGCCGTCCAGTCCATACGCAAGATACACACTGTGTGTAAGGCCCCAACTTCCTGGAAAGGGCCCCAACTTCCTGGAAAGGACCCTGTCTTATGGCATCAACATACTCGATGTCTGAAGTTTTTGCAGTAAAACTGCAGATATGTTAGGGATCAAACACAGACCGTCTCAGAATGCTCTATTGTACCCTTCCATTAGCGCCACCATCTGGCCACATTTGAAAATATACTTTAATACACCTACAGGCACTATGTTGGACATTCTGGTCGAGAAATACCAAAATAAAGCGGAAATCAGAGTGTCACTGCTGAGTTTAGCTCACAAACGTTCCCATAATATCCAAAGCTGTCTCCCCAAAAAACTCTCCAAATACCAATATTTAATGTCACTACAATAAAAGACATTTTAAGGTTATAGGGTCAATAATGATAATAATTACCTGAACCATTAATAATAGTAAATATAAAAGGGAAGAAATCAGTACTCCTTGGGTCCTCACTGATCATTAATTAACTATGGACAGGTGAGGAGTAGAGTGGGCATGGGGGGTGGGGGGAGGGGGGGGGAGCGCTGGATGAAAGTCTCAAAGGCCCACTCAAAAGTAAAGACAGGCCCACTTCTTATGGGGCGGAGGCTCACTTTGATACAGTACATGCGTCTCTTCCCTTTTATATATTATTATTGGTTCAGGCTAATCTATAATACAGTACATCTATTTGGAAACTGTTATAAGGAAATTAACCCTCTCCTGTCATCTTAAGGTCTTAAGGTATGGAATCCTAAGAGTTTGAGGTATGCTGGGACACACCTGTTCATTTACATACATTCTGTACACATACACACCTGCACCTACGCACACACACCCGCACACCTATTTTCACCGCTAATTGCCTTTATTCTTGGCTTTGGTCATTGTCATTGTTCTAGGTTTCTGTCATTTTTCTGTCACAATTTTTGGACTGGCATCAGGACATAACTGAACCGTCAGCATGCTGGAATGTGTTTTCCTTGTTTTTTTAGAGGCGTATCCCCATATGAATGCTAGCTGTCCAGTTCCATTTCTCTTGAAGTGAAACACTTCAAGAGAAGTGTAACTTGGACTTACTGTGTGTTGCTGTTATGTGTTCTTACATGTGATTGGGAGGATGTACTGTACTGATGCTGTACTGGAATAAAATTCCACCAACATGACTGTGGGGCAATATTGTATCTTGGTGAAAAAAAATACCTTTTAATAAGAGCTGATTATCTGCATTTTAATCACATGTAAAATAAAAAAATTACAAATCTAAAATTGCGGAACACAGCCAAATCAAGAGAAAATATGTCTTTGTCCACCACTGTTTACCAGTGTAAGTGTGTGTGTGTACCAGTGTGTGTACCAGTGTAAGTGTGTGTGTGTACCAGTGTTGTTACCAGTGTAAGTGTGTGTGTGTACCAGTGTACATGTGTGAGTGTGTGCCAGTGTAAGTGTGTATATATACCAGCCTAAGTGTGTGTGTACCAGTGTAAGCGTCTGTGTACCAGTGTGTGTGTGTGTACCAGTGTAAGTGTGTATGTATACCAGCGTAAGTGTGTGTGTGTACCAGTGTAAGCGTATGTGTACCAGTGTGTGTGTGTGTGTGTGTGTGTGTACCGCTGTTTGTGTGTGTGTGTACCAGTGTAACTGCGAGTGTGTATACTAGTGAACGTGTGTGAGTGGGTACCAGTGAACTTGTAATACTATCTTTTTGAGAACCAAATGTATTCACAAGGATAGAAAGATGAGGAAAATTTATGTTTGTGGGGACCTTTTGCTGGTCCCCACAAGGTCAAAGGGCTGTTTTAGGGTTAGGACTTAGGGTTACAGTACAATTAGGTTAAGGTTAGGGTTAAGGTTAGGCATGTAGTGGTTGGGGTTAGGGTAAGGGTTAGAGGTTACGGAATGAATGTAGCAAATGGGAAGTCCTCACAAGGATAGCAGTACGGGACTGTGTGTTAGTGTGTGTGTGTACCAGTATAAGTGTGTGTGTGTGTGTGTACTAGTGTAAGTGTGTGTGTGTGTGTGCCACTGTAAGTGTGTGTGTGTGTGTACCAGTGTGTGTCTGTATTTGCTGCCTGTGGAACAGCAGAGAGAGAGCTTGGGGAAATCAGTCAGTTTCACTTTCCTTTCTCTGTAAAAGCAGTCTCTAGCCTCTCCCAACCTATAGGAGTCATAGGAGGCGTTGTTGCGCTGTGTGGATTCTCCTATTCGGCCAAATAAAGGCATCTGAACTGAATATTGTGTGTAAGTCTGTTGGACTCTTCTCACCGACCAGGGGAAATTAAGGTAATGTCCACCGCAATATACAACTATATTAAGAGTGGCTCTATTTTTACGACTATTATTTACAGGAATGTACTGTTTTATGTATATATATATATATGTCAGGTATGCATGTAAGATATTGAAAATGTAATATTAATTTTAAATAAAAAGATATGATGTACAACGTATGGCCAATGAGAATTGCATTGGAAAGCAAAGGAAAAATATCACAAGCAGTTACTGGGAAACATGAATTGCTGTACTCCTGTATAAATGTAAGAGCAGTGTACTGGCAACAGTGCATTTCAACAATGACATGGTATCAATGGTCTGAAAGGAAAATGCTTGTGAAGATGACAATTTAAAAATTGTTTATTTTAGAAAGTTATCAATTTAATGTATTTATACAGCATTTACACAGGAAAAGAGTGCTGACTGTCCTCTTTAAAGTGATTTTTACAGCTGTATTCTACTGTTTTACTTTAATCCACTGCTGATGCTTTACCATTGTGTCTGACTAGTAGTGCTGCATGAATTGATATATATTTGGATTTTGATCCCTGAACGGCCTCCACATTCATGCTTCAGATCCACATTTGCAAAACTACTGAAAGTCGGCTGAAATGGGTGAGTGTCCATTTTTACAGAATTACGGAAAGAATGGCTTTGAGATGTTGCTCAGGCAATGCTGGGGCTAAAACCCAGTGTGCAACATTCGACTGGACACACATTTATCTGCATTTTGTTTTATTTCTTTCTCTAGAACACGTTGCAGCAGCAGCAAGGATCAGTTTATTGGTGTTTGGTAATTATTTTGCGCACAAATGTACGCGGGCACACGCACGCATTATATGGTTTTACCTGCTGCACATTTACAAATGGATACTACAGTGATATTTGAGCTACGGGCAAAGTACTTTTCCCACTGTTTATTTATTTGATGGGAATGAATGTCCTGTCACAGATAAATACAGTAAGCACCACCCTTGTACCACCCAGTACTCTGAATAAATAACACGCGTCACCATCAGACTCCCGGGTTTAATGAGACGCACACCTACACCTCCATGTCCCTTTGTCTCGTGTGCAGGTTTGATCGTCGTGGCTCCACTGGCTGCTGGAGCTTTCAACCCTTTTGGTATTGTAGTCCAATCCGTCGCTTTCTCAGTGATGTCAGTATCAGAGTTAACCAATGGGGGTGGGGTTGGCCGTTCCACAGGCAGATGGTGCGTGATTGAAACTCCGCTATGCTGTTTCGCTGTGTAAATGATACGCCTGTGACTTAATTGCAGTCACATTTGCATTCTATATGCGTGCAGGAACTTTTCTCCTAAAATGAAATTGTGATTGGTGAACTTGCTAAACGGTGTGTGAAGAAAAGAAATTTTCAAACCAGAATTGAGGATGAGACGAAGTCCAGGGCCCCTTCTGCTGACATGAAACTTTACTTTTGCCCCTGTACTTCCTCTAGATGGTGCTATTGCCCCAGACTCGGCCTTGTCTCATTCCTCATAAAGACGTTACACATGTAATAGGAACGGAGATAATGAAAATTAAAGAATAAAAAAGTCAAAGTGAATTTGGAATTTTCTGGCGAAGACATGACACGAATTACTCAAAACGCATCTGATCAGTCATTTGGCCCTGATGTTTATCATAGATTTCTGGAACCTACCAGGCTGCCCCAAGGCGCTAGCTTTCGGTTCCCAACCTCAGCACCGAATGTAATGTCGCCCCCTGCTGATTACTATCATTTTTGCTCAAAAACCAGGTTTCCCCACTGGGCTCCATTCATTTTTGACAGCAAAAATTAAAATATTGATGTTAACTCTGTGCATTATATTAGGAATAAATATCACTTATTTTTCACATTATTTTTCCGAGGTAAAATATTTTTTTCCCTAACAACCAGACAAAGATATGAATTTTTTATTTGCTATTTATTTTAGCCGATGTCTGCGCTATCCTCGTTATACACGTGAGTTAGGCATGTAACTTTCTGGTCCTGATGCGCTCCGCATAGGTTTCTATTGGCGTCGCTGTCTCTGCATGAAGTCTTAAAGTATTTAATATGAAGAGACAGCGACGCCAACCATTTTGCATGAGATTAGACCGAACATTTTTCTCGTATTAATCAGCATTCTTTTTCATTTCTTTGCTTTGCAGATGCAGTTCGAAAAGCATTTAGCTCTGGTTTGTATTAGCAATGATCAATTTTGGATAATTGCTAATTTATTTATTTATTCATTTATTTATTTATTTATTTATTAATGAAAAAATGGCTTATGCAATGGCTGGGGCTAAAACAGTGTACCAGATTTGACTGAACAGTTTTCTCTTATCAGCTTTTAAAAATGTATTTATTTATTTTATATTTCTCTAGAATGTGCTGAAGAGGCAGCCCAGACTGCAGGTTTGTATTAGCAAGGATCAATTTATTGGTGTTTTGGGGTTCATATTTTTTTATACACAGGTTTCCAGGTTCACGCACACATTCTGTATATAGTTCAGTGACATTCAATTTACATACAGTGACATTCAAGGCACAGATGAAGTCTCTTTTCCACCATCTATTTATTTATTCATTTGATTTGAGTATCCTCTTCTTGGAGATAAATCCTGTAAGCACCAGGGTCACTCTAGTCCAGTGGTAAGCAACCCCATTCCTGGAGATTTACCATCCTGTAGGTTTCCACTTCAACCCTAACAAAGCTGCACCTCATTCAACAGCTAGAGATCTTTGTTGAGCTGCGAATTATTAGAGTCAGGTGTGCCAAATTAAGGTTGAAATGAAAACCTACAGGAGTAGATCTCCAGGAACAGGGTTGGGCAGCCCTGCTCTAGCTGTTGAATGAGGTGTGCTTTGTTAGGGTTGGAGTGAAAATCTACAGGACGGTAGATCTCCTAGAACTGGATTGGTTACCACTGCTCTAGTCTAAATAACTCAAGTCGCCATCACGTTCCTGGTTTCACCAAATGGCACACGTGCACCTGGATGTCTCTTTGTGATGTGCGCAGGTATAGCTTCAGGAGTTCTTGCAAGTCTGGGTGGCGCGCCCGCCATTATCGCTGCTAGGACTGTAGCAGCGGCGATGGGTATGGCCGGGCCTGATCCACTACCATGTCGTAAGTAACTAAAACTCCGCTATGCTGTTTCGCTATGAAAAGGGGATGGCTGTGTTTTTTTTCATCTTAACATCTGAAGAGAATAACTTGGCCTCATTTTGATCAACACTTCTAACGGCAGGCCTAGATTTAGCAAGTTTAATTAATGACTTATTGACAGTGACTTATAGACAGTACTTGGTATGCAAGCAGTTTGGCATTTTTGTATGCTGAGAACGTTTCTTGTCAAGATCATCGAGCCTCACTTCCAAATGTAGTAATAATAAAAAATAAACAGAATTCTGATATTTCTGAAAAATCACAAGGTGACATTTATCACTCAGAACACATCTGACCAGTTTAGTCGCACAATCAATTACTTTGCACAGACATTTGGCCCAATCATGACGTGATATTTGTGATGTTCATCTTAGCTCTTAGGAACCTGCCTGGCTCCTCCCCCTCATAGCGCTGTGACAGATTGGCTCCTCCCCCTCATAGTGCTGTGACAGGCCGGCTCCTCCCCCTCATAGCGCTGTGACAGATTGGCTCCTCCCCCTCATAGTGCTGTGACAGGCTGGCTCCTCCCCCTCATAGTGCTGTGACAGGCTGGCTCCTCCCCCTCATAGCGCTGTGACAGGCTGGCTCCTCCCCCTCATAGTGCTGTGACAGGCTGGCTCCTCCCCCTCATAGCGCTGTGACAGGCTGGCTCCTCCCCCTCATAGCACTGTGACAGGCTGGCTCCTCCCCCTCATAATGCTGTGACAGGCTGCCTCCTCCCCCTCATAGCGCTGTGACAGGCTGGCTCCTCCCCCTCATAGTGCTGTGACAGGCTGCCTCCTCCCCCTCATAGTGCTGTGACAGGCTGGCTCCTCCCCCTCATAGTGCTGTGACAGGCTGGCTCCTCCCCCTCATAGTGCTGTGACAGATTGGCTCCTCCCCCTCATAGTGCTGTGACAGGCTGGCTCCTCCCCCTCATAGCGCTGTGACAGGCTGGCTCCTCCCCCTCATAGCGCTGTGACAGGCTGGCTCCTCCCCCTCATAGTGCTGTTACAGGCTGGCTCCTCCCCCTCATAACGCTGTGACAGGCTGTGTGTCTTTAAAACTGACAGGGCGTTCTGTGTGTGTTTGTTGGGGGCTGTGTTTACACCCATACACCTAGGCTAAAGATTTTCTAACTCAGTTTTTCACAACTCTGCACATTTTATGTTACCATACATTTCTTTTGGCAAGTGAATTAGGGCATCTACTTTGTTCATATCAGAGATCGTTTTAAAACAATAAATTAGAGACAGATTTATTTCTTTATTATCTTTAATGAACTATATCAGAATTCCAGTGGGTCAAAATTTTACATACACCAAGTTGACCTTCTCTTTAAACAGCCTGGAAATTCCAGAAATGATGTAATGAATTTTTAGAAGCTTCTGACTGGCCAATTGTCATAATTAGGAGTTCATTTGAAGTGAATTGGCACCTGTGGCTGTATTTAAGGGTCTATATTCAGAGCCACTGTCTTTTTGTCTTTGATACCATGGGGAAATCCAAACAACTCAGCCAAGACCTCAGAAAAAAATTGTGGACCTCCACAAGTCCAGTTCCTCCTTAGTAGCAATTTCCAAACAAATGAAGGTACCACGAGCATCTGTACAAACAATTGTATGCAAATATAAAAATCTTGGGACAACACAGACACTGCATCGTTCAGGAAGGAGGCACAAATTAACTCCCAGGGCTGAACAAACTTTGGTCCAAAAGGTTGAACTGAACCCCAAGACAACAACAAAGGAACTGGTGATGGAGTTGGAGGCATCAGGTACCAAAGTATCTACATCTACCTTTAAGAGAATCCTACATCACCATAGCCTGAAAGGCTGTCACACAAGGAAGAAGCCCTTACTCCAAGACTGGCTTTAAAAAGCCAGAATGAAGTTTGCAGGTGATCACCAGGATGAAGACCTAGCCTTTTGGAGGAGTATTCTCCGGTCAGATAAAACAAAAATTGAACTGTTTGCCCAAAATGATCAGCGCTATGTATGGAGGAAAAAGGGTGAGGCTTTTAATCCGAAGAACACCTTCCCAAAGGTTAAGCATGGGGGTGGCAGCATCATGTTGTGGGGGTGTTTTGCTGGAAAAGGGACAGGTGCACTCCAGAAAATAGACGGCATCACGAGGAAGGAGGATTATCTAGAAATACTGAAGCAAAACCTCAAGACATCAGCTAGAGTTAAAACTTGGTTGCTACTGGGTCTTCCAGCAGGACAATGGTCCTAAGCGTACCTCCAAAGTCATAACAAAATGGCTTAAAGACAACAAAGTGAAAGAATTGGAATGGCTATCACAAAGCCCTGGCCTGAATCCCATAGAAAATTTGTGGACTGAACTGAAAATGCGTGTCCGAGCAAGGAGGCCCACAGTTCTACGAGTTCTATCAGAAGGAATGGGCAAAAATTCTGGCAAAGTATCGTGAGAAGCTTGTGGAAGGCTACCCCAAGCATTTTATTCAAGTTAAGAAATTAAAAGGCAATGCCACCAAATACTAACAAAGTGTATGATGTAGTACATGTGGAGTTGTGAAAAATTTAGTTTGAATGTCTTTAGCCTAGGTGTATGTAAACTTTTGGCCTCAACTGTAGGCTTACTTCCGAGGCTTCACAGCTTGGGTTGGCTGAGGGCGTGCTCTCCTGTCTAGTTATATATGTAGGTCTGCAGCTGTGACAGCCTGGGCATGCATGATTAGGGGCTCCTGTTGGTCGGTGACATAGAGGCTGGGAGACGGTGAGAGGCGAGCATCCTGGGCACTCTTAATGAGGAGGTGGCAAGCGGCGAAGTCACGCCCTTCCCAGGCTCCTCCAGCGCTGTCACGGGGAGGGAACAGGGTGGTGCTGATGAATGGCCATGCCCACTGCCTGTCTTTTAACCTGACGGGACGTCCTGTGTCTGCATGTTGTCAGCTGGCTACGGGTCAACAACTACAGCTGGAAACCGCATCGTATGCGGCTATGGCAGTGATTCCGTGTGTAGGCTCCAACCCTGACCCGCACGGCGTCTGTGCTGGCGGGTGGCCTCGGCGCAGTGGCTGGCCTGCGCACGTTGACTAGCCCACACTCAGCGAAGCCGCGAGCCCGTCTCCGGCGGCAACGCCTGCGGCCGTCCTGCCAGCGCTCTACACTTCATACAGTCACGTGTTCTTAAATACAATACATGTGAAGGCTTGGAAAATTGCATTCTGTTAAAAATATGATAATATAAAACTCGCTCTGTCTCAAAAGTTTTTTTCCTGAGCTCCCTTTTTCCAGTCAGCTGCAATACAACAGACCATTTATGTTTCTCAGCATTTACCGATGATACATGCAGGTGCTTAAACTAACCCCCTGCGTGTGATCTGTGCTTCTCTCTCTACCTGTGCTCCACCTTAACGAGCTGCTAATTACCTGATTGACTTCACCTGCCTGTGGCTCTACATAAGCCTGCTGCAGCTGAAGAATAGGAGAGGCTTTTGTGGAGAAGTTCTGTGGCTGGATGATGCATTATGGAACAAACTTGTGACTTTGTTTGGTTTCTTTCATGTTTGTCTTTATATGGTATTTGGACAGGTAATGTTCATTTTCTTTTAGGTGCATGTTTTTGTTTTTGTTTTAGGTCAGAGTAGGAAACCTGTGGCAGACCATTTCTTGTTTCCATCGGGAGAAAGATGACTATTTGTTGCAGGCTAGAGTTAGTAGTCTTCTGTAGGCCCTGCTTTGGCCTTTCCTGTTGTGTCCAGCACCTACAACTGTTTGTACTTTATAGTCTCGGGCTTCTGTTTTTGTGTGTCTTTATAATAAGCTGGTTTGTTTATAGCATGTTGGGGGATTTTCTTTTGCACTTTGATTTGCTTTGGGCACAAGGGACTTTATGCTGCATTCAAATTCGTGTTGTCATTGTGGCATTGTGGGTGGATTTTGGATGTAACAACCTACTGTAATCAATTAAAGTGGTTAATTACAGTTGACTTACCCAGCCTTGCTTCCTGGGTCAACAGTGGCTGCTGATTTATTGTTTATTGTATTTTAGCCTGTCTTGTCTTGGATGTTTATTATTTTATTTAATTTTTTATTTCCTGATGCCAATCCCGATCACATGACAGCACTTTGATCACATCACAGCCTGCAGTGCAACGTGTCATCATTTTCTGGCCAAGACATGACATGAATCACTCAGAACACATCTGATCAGTCAAGTCCCACAAGCAGGTGCTCCGCACAGACATTTGGCCCTGATATTCAACATAGATTTCTGGAAACTACCAGGCTGTCCCAAGGGGCTAGCTTTCGGTTCTCAACCTCAGCACTGGATGTAATGTCGCCCTCTGCTGATATCTATAATTTTCGCTCAAAAACCAAGTTTCCCCACTGGGCTTCATTCATTTGTGACAGCAAAAATAACATACTTCCACTCAAATATTGATGTTAACTCTGTGCATTATGTTAGGAAGAAAAATTTTTCACATTATTTTTCCGAAGTAAAATATTTTTTCTCTACCACGCAGACAAAGATATGAATTATTTATTCATTATTTATTTAAACCAATGTCTGGGTTATCCTTGTTGTACACGTGATGTAGGCACATGACCAAGGACACGACGAAGCACGTCTGTTGAGCGAAAAAATAGTACTCCCTGGTTCTGATGCTGTCCCCACAGGTTTCTATTGGCGTTGCTGTCTCTATATATTATCTCAGAGTATTTAATATAACCCTGAAAAGTGCCAAACTCTCGGGGCTGTATAGGTATGGGGCATGGCCCGCCAACTTGGCTGGATGGAATACGTGCCATCCCAATGTAGAGACAGTGATGTCAATAGAAACCAATGGGGGGAGCACATCAAAACCAGGAAGTACAATTTTTTTTTTTAAACATTCAATTAGAGACAGATTTTTTTCTTGATTATCTTTAATTAACTATATCAGAATTCCAGTGGGTCAAAATTTTACATACACCAAGTTGACTGTCTCTTTAAAGAGTCTGGAAGATTCCAGAAATTGATGTAATTCCTTTTTAGAAGCTTCTGATTGGCCAATTGCCATAATTAGGAGTTAATTGGGAATTAATTGGCACCTGTGGCTTTATTTAAGGCCCTACCTTTAGAGCCTCTGCCTTTTCGTCTTTGATACCATGGGAAAATCCATGCAACTCAGCCAAGACCAAAGAAAAAAAATTGCGGACCTCCACAAGTCCGGTTCCACCTTAGGAGCAATTTCCAAACAAATGAAGGTACCACAAGCATCTGTACAAACAATTGTATGCAAATATAAAAATCTTGGGACCACACAGACACTGCATCGTTCAGGAAGGAGGCACAAATTAACTCCAAAAGGTTGAACTGAACCCCAAGACAACAACAAAGGGACTGGCGAAGGAGTTGGAGGCATCAGGTACCAAAGTATCTACATCTACCTTTAAGAGAATCCTACATCACCATAGCCTGAAAGGCCATGTCGCACAAGGAAGAAGCCCCTACTCCAAGACTGGCATTAAAAACTTAGAATGAAGTTTGCAGGTGATCACCAGGACGAAGACATAGCCTTTTGGAGGAGCATTCTCTGGTCAGATGAAACAAAAATTGAACTGTTTGCCCAAAATGATCAGCGCTATGTATGGAGGAAAAAGGATGGGGCTTTTAATCCGAAGAACAACATCCCAAAAGTTAAGCATGGGAGTGGGAGCATCATGTTGTGGGGGTGTTTTGCTGGAAAAGGCACTGGTGTACTCCAGAAAATAGACGGGATATAGGTGGATTATCTAGAAATACTGAAGCAACGCCTCATGACATCAGCTAGAAAGTTAAAACTTGGTCGCTATCAGGTCTTCCAGCAGGACAGTGGGCCTCATTCACTAATCACTAAAAGTTTTTTGTTAATTTGTTCTTGAGTAAGGTCCTAAGAAAAGTCTACGTCAGATTCACGACGTGGTCTTAAACCGCAGAATTGTTTGCACATGTGTTTTTAAAATGATGAATCCCACTGTCCTCGTAAATGGAAAGCGCGTGCCAGTTGTTCCTAATTAGCATAGGTAAACGCCCCGCCAATCCCCATAAAAGGGCATGAGACTGCAGGGCCGTGTGCGCACAGAAATCCAAACGTAAGAAAAACTTGAATAGTTCTGAAGTGGAGGTATTGTTGCAAGAAGTGAACAGCACGACCTGTCATATTTAGTAGCGTCAGTAGTGGATATAAAATAACCCAAAAAAGATGCATGGGATGCTATTACTCGTTCAGTGAACGCTGTATCCGGAGAAGGGCGCACAACTGATGAAGTAAAAAAAATGGTTTGATGTCAAATATGAGGCAAAAAAAGGAAAAATGCTGGTGGGAGTGGGCGCAAGGAATTGCGTGTTATGCATTCAAATGACAAAGCGCTTCTCGTCACATTAATACCGCCAATTAAATCAACCGGCAGTAAACTGTATCGGAGTAAACCCGTCGCTGCACAAAAAATTTATTGCCAGTCATTTTGGTGTCACCCCCCTCTGATGGTGTCACCCGGTGCGGTCCGCACACCCCTAATGACGCCTCTGAATAAGTGTTGTCTTCTTCAACATGTCCATGTGTTTAAAAAGTGTTACTTAAGTGCTTAGTTTGTATTCAAAATTTGCTTTTGCAGTATAGACCAAATATTGCATAATTGAAACCCCCAAAATAAAAGGTCACTACAATGGTTTGATTTTTATCATTTATCTACAGATGAACTCCTGCTGAGGCAACCACCCTCTGAGGTGGAACCCGGCACCTTAATGCTTTGTAAAATAATTTATAATATTTTTTAATTATTATTTTAATTATTTAAATATTATTGTAATTTTAATCCTATAATATTATACAACTGTAGAATTGAAGAAAACGCAATAACCAATTATTTTGCACATACTTACAGCACTCAAATGTGCATAAGTGTGCTCTTCAGTGTGCGTAGATTCTGTTCTTACCTAAGAACAAATCCCAAATAAGAAAACATTGGTGAATGTCAGAGTATTCGTGAAAACTGCGTAAGTGGGGTTTAAGAAGAAAATTCTTCTTAAGAACAGTTAGTGAATGAGGCCCAATGATCCTAAGCGTACCTCCAAAGTTGTAACAAAATGGCTTAATGACAACAAAGTGAAAGAATTGGAGTGGCCATCACAAAGCCCTGACCTGAATCCCATAAAAAATGAATGTACTGAACTGAAAAAGTGTGTCTGAGCAAGGAGGCCCACAAACCTGACTGAGTTACACCAGTTCTGTCAGGAGGAATGGGCAAAAATACTAACAGTGTATGTTCCAGTCAGATCTGGAATGCTGTTCTTGAAGAACCACAGAGTGTTCTGGTTTCTGTCATTCAACACTAAATGAACCAATCAAAGCCGTCAAACGCTCCATGCACTACATCATGAACATTCGATGCTGCATGTGAAATTAGGTCATCCTGCCACATGTTCTTTCCATTTGCTGTACACAGGAAGCTACAGACAGTAACTAACAAATACCAACAATGTTTGAGGGGGAGTGACACTAACATGTACGCTGCGCGGCAGCGGAAATGGCTTGCCAGTGCAACAGACACAATGCTCGGTTACATTTCAGATGTTGCTTCTATTGAACAGGAAATTCAATAGGAGGAATTTGGTCATTTTTTTAGGTCTTGTAGCCTTTGTGGGTGCGTCGCAGGAAGAGTCTCTGCCGCATTGAGGCCGCACTGAAATGACTATCCTTCCAGCAGTTTGCATGCATTACTAGCACTGAACAAGTAGCTGTAAATTGAGCGCTCAAGTTCACAGCCAACAGGTTACAGGGCATATTCCACTGGCAGAACATTTAGCTGAATGTCCATGCTGGAAGTTCATTGCTGTGAGGGCAAGCACCAGATATTGCACAAAAAAATGAAATACGCCAGTCAAATGGAAGACATCCTATTGACTAACTTAGCTGCTGTCATGTTATTCAATCAACGGTGTGGGTAATAGTGCACAGTTTTAAGTTCTTGGGGGTGCACATCACAGACAATCTCTCTTGGAGCCAGCACGCCTCCTCCTTAGTGAAGAAGGCACAACAATGCCTGTACTTCCTAAGAAGGCTAAAGAGAGCTGGACTGTGCACATCCATTCTCTCCAGGTTCTACAGGTGTACCATAGAGCCCATACCGACTTTCTGCATTACTGTTTGGCATTGGAACTGTCCAGCTGCAGACAGGAAGGCCCCGCAGCGGGTTGTGAAATCGGCCCAGTACCTCACCGGAGCCAGTTTCCCCACCATCAAGGACATTTACACTGAAAGGTGTAAAAGAAAAGCCCACAGCATCACAAAGGACTCCTCGCACCCCTTTCAAGGGTGTTTGACCCGCTGAGGAAGAAGGCTGAGGAGTATCAAGACCAGAACCACCAGGTTCAAAAACAGCTTTTCTCCACAGGCTGTTGGTCTACCCTAAGGTTTTTTTAGACTTACATAAGCACTTCAGCACTTTAACAGTCAGACACTCTGCTGTTTTATACTTCATCTTAAGTGAAGTTTTAAGTTTGCTGCTTTTAATGTTCTACGTTCTGTTTTTAGTGCTTTGTTTTTATTGCTTGTTTAATTTTTCTGTTTTTAGGTATTGCACTATGGCCCCGGGGGCACTATATTTCGTTCTACTCTTTGCATAACCTGTAAGGAGAAGGAATGACAATAAACTTAAACTTAACTGCAACGGTGCAACAAGTCAATAACTTTTCATTAAGGATGTTAGCAGGGTGGCGTTGACATTCCCTGGCTACCTAAGTTGAAAAGAGAGTGAACATTCTCCCATACCCCATGATTCCCTGCTCTGGGCTAAACCATTCTGATAGGGGCACTAAGCAGCTTAAGCCACATCTCCCCTTTTAAGTAGAACAGCACAGAGTAATTAGTTTACTGAAGCCTTTAACTGAACACAGCCAAACTCATAAAAAATCTTACCATAACAATTTCAATATCATTTCAATACTCAACCTGAAACTCAAATATTATTATTCTTTTTTTTTTTTACTCAAACATTCTCTTTCAAACAACCAATGTAACACATTTACTTTCCACTCTTTCTTCACATTGCTTTTGTTTTTTTTTTGTTTTTGTGGTTTCACAATTGGCCTCCCAGCACTAGCTGTGGGTATAGTGAGTCACGGACTGAAACTAGGTGTTTGTGGTGTTGTGTGGTGGTGTCCAGTAAAGGTTTTCAGATCTGGGGCATCTGCCGGTCCATTCAGCCTGGCACATTCTCATGTTGCTGGAGCATGCGCAGTATAATAAATAAATACAGACAAAAATGAAAAATTACAAATATTTAATCTTACAAACCTATCCAGACATGTTTTCCCCATAAATGCACTGTATGTTTGTGGGTCACATAAAGTTTAGCCACATAAGTACAATAGCGTCATTTATTTTATAATTAAAATAATGAACAAATCATATTTGTGAACACAATTTTCTATATTTCTAATAATAATAATAATAACAATTACAATAACAATAATAATAATAATTATTATTGTGCATTTTATTCACGATGTGCACTGAATGCAGACAAAAGTTCAAACATATAGTGCAGTCATTTTTATAATTTTACATGTGACAGCTTTAAGTTGTGTAAGGTAAGATGGCCAATTGTTAGTTGTAGCCTGGCTTCATTTTAATATCAATACTTTTAACGGCAGGTATAGATTTTCCGAGTTTTAATCAATGGCTTATAGACAGTGCTGTGTAGACTAGAGTAACATGGTATTTTTTTTTTTTTTATTTTTTTTTAAGTTGAAACGTGTTTTTATTTTATTTATTTTTTTAGATATACTGTACAGTATGGCAAGCCCTCTTAACATTTAATAGCCTCGCTTGACTATCCATAATTACATTTTAGATATGTACAAATGCATTTTGACTAGTCATAATCACAATGTGACTGGTCAGAATGGTAATTCAAGATATCTGCACATATATTTTGACTAGGCAAAACACATTGTAATTATGACTACTCAAAATGCATTTGTAGATAATTAATTATGGATAGTCAAGCGAGGCTATTAAACGTAAACGAGGCTATTAAACGTTAAGAGGGCTTACCATAGACCTGACTCCGTGCATTTGAACGTGGTTACGCCTCTCAGACTCAGAGTATATAAACGGTCGCAAATAGTTATGCGTTGATTGCGAGCACCATACAGGACGCAATGAAACTGCTGGTCACTCTCGCCTTTGCGTGCGCGCTCTTCTCTGGAGGTAATGCCGTTTAAAACCTGATCTTCTGAAAATTCGCAACACAAAATGCAAACTGAAATTATTGTCATAAATGGTATGTGGGATGTAGTTTAACGTGTGCGGGGCTAATACAGTCTTCTGTCACAGTCCGTTGCTCAGCCCTTCTCACTTGTTTATCCACTCAGCCTTTGGCCTGATGTCGATTTGCTAGCCTACTTAAGTTTACATACAAAATTCATTTAAGGTAAATCCTTTGAGGTATACGTACGTCTTTCCTGTCCTTTTGTGTATGCAGCTTTTTTAAACTGTCATGTAACAGTAACAGGGAAATTAATTCTTATGTTGGAAGGGGGAGGGGGGGGGGGGAGGGGGGTACTCTATGCAACTCTATAGTTTTTCCAATAAAAAAATTAATAAAAAATTTTTACATATATTTTAGTATATGCACTGGATTGTTACGTATGTATACCCAGTACCTCTGGACCATGCGTGTCAGATACCATGCCAAACCAAGCCCACTGTTCAATGGGTTGATGTCCAGAATTCATTCACTATCTTATTCTTCTGTTACAGCATCGCTTCAATATCTCAATGGAATGGAGTGTTTCACCTGTAAGTGTAATGACTGCACACATATTCAGGAGTGCTGGGAATCTGCTGATCACTGCTATTCGACCTCAGGTGAGACATGGATCAGAAACGTCTTGAATTTGATGCTGGAAATAGACATGGTACAAATTGAACTAAAATATGGCATTTTATTATTTGAGCATTGATGCTGTGTTGCTTAAAGAAAACCAAATTGCAAAATATTTGTGTAAAGGAAAACATTCTGGATGAAAATATTGTCTTTACCACATTGATTCATTGATTTTTTCAATATTTTTCTTTATAATTACTTTTCCTCCCATTCTTTTTGAAGTGCTCATTAATGGGCAGGAAATGAGACGCAAGGGATGCATCACCCAAACTGAGTGTTCAGTGTTCAAGAGTCATGTAAGAAACAATGAGCACGCGTGGTGCTGTGAGGGAAACCTGTGCAACAACGGCCTGCGCATTGGACAGAGAGTCCTCTTCCTCCCCCTGGTGTCCCTGGCCTCCTTCATCCTCTTCAGCTAAGCAGCATGTTGACCTGTCATATGATTGTATGGTCGTATTGACAGACACATGACACATGATTACACATTTTAGTGAATACATTATATAGCATTTCTTCTCACCAAGAACTCAGGGTGTTTTTTTTGTATTTTTTTAATTAGCGCAAAATAATCTTTACTGTTTTTTTTAAATTTTATCAAAATCATACTGCCTTTTTGTCTCTTGGTTTTCTGGTCAATGCGAATGAGAAAACATCAGACCAGTGGAGAGTTTTTCACCTGATTGCATAGCCTTTCAGAAGAAAACAAGAACCAGATCAGAAACAAACAAAAAAAAATGTTTATGCGCTACTTTTTCCTAAGGGAGGAGTCGTTTCAATTCATCATGCCTCTCTCTGAGTACGATATTCAGAAATGCAATAGGTGCAGATAGACTAACCTTTTTTCCACAGTTGAGTAAATATATTCAGAAAATATATATTTTAAAAGTTAACATTAAACAGAACATTAAACCACAGTAAAGATTGCACAATAAAGGAAGCATTTTTTAATGCACTTCATACTGTCGATCCACAGATGTGTTTGGGAAATAACATTACATGACAAGCTGAGGTTGTTACTGTAAAAACGGTGGGTCTGCAAAACCTACGTCAGTCTGTTTCTAGGTGAGATATCTTTTGGACGCCCCGACGCCTTTATTGAAATATCGTGTAAGCTGAACAGCACAATATGAGTTCATACAACATATTTATGGTTGCATTGCCAACATAGAAGGCTTATCATCAGAGTTTAGAATTTGTAATCCACAGAACATTGAACCTTGAAAGTTGTACAAACTTAAAAGCACCATTGAAAACATTTTAGTTCGGAGAACAAAAAAATATTTTAAGTACATCAACCCAAACACAATTCAGAATCAGAACTCATTTTTGGAATGCTGGGATGGCATTCTTACAATACACGCTAGGGTTTGCCTGTCAGAATAATTAATGCCAGTACTGTAATATTTTAAGATAAAATGAGTCCAGTTGAGCCTTCCTTGAAATACCCATAGATGTGGAAGCCATTGTAAGAAATTCAAAAGCGTGTACATGGACTATATACATAGTTGTTAACATGAATATGAGTTAATAAGAATTTACAATTAAAACACTACATGGCCAAAAAGTATGTGGACCACTGACATCCGACATCTCGTCCACAATCCGCATTAATGGGCGGTGTGCATGAAATGCGCAAAACAAGTTCTGCCAGGAAACTCTGGCTGCAGCCGATCAATTGGCCAGCCTCAGTAACCACATACTCACGAGTTTCCATAATCAACCAATTGCATACACACAACACTGTTCCTTTACCCATCCAATCACAGGCACACATCACCAACGGACTGCCTTTTTAAACCAACAATCAGACCTCTCAGTGCTGCTGCTTGCCTGCACTGCTTTTGCATGCTTACCTGCTACTGCTCAGAATTGCGCTTACCCACTACCCCAGCTGCCACCTGCTGTTTGGATCTGCTTCTAGGTACTGGGGGGTTTTCTGGTATTCCTCCTGTTTAGTAGGGGAGATGTATAGTGTGCCCTGTTAAATAGGGTTATGGTTAGGGTCTACTATCTGTTAAGTTACAGTGTGTGGATAAGCTCCATGACCTGGTATCTGTTAAGGCTCTGTTCCAGTGTGTGGATGGGCCCCATGGTCTGGTATCTGTTAAGGCTCTGTTCCAGTGTGTGGATGGGCCTCATGGTCTGGTATCTGTTAAGGCTCTGTTCCAGTGTGTGGATGGACCCCATGGTCTGGTATCTGTTAAGGCTCTGCTCCAGTTTGTGGATGGGCCCCATGGTCTGGTATCTGTTAAGGCTCTGTTCCAGAGTGTGGATGGGCCCCATGGTCTGGTCTCTGTTAAGGCTCTGTTCCAGTGTGTGGATGGGCCCCATGGTCTGGTATCTGTTAAGGCTCTGTTCCAGTGTGTGGATGGGTCCCATGGTCTGGTATCTGTTAAGGCTCTGTTCCAGTGTGTGGATGGGCCTCGTGGTCTGGTATCTGTTAAGGCTCTGTTCCAGTGTGTGGATGGGCTCCATGGTCTGGTATCTGTTAAGGCTCTGTTCCAGTGTGTGGATGGGCCCCATGGTCTGGTATCTGTTCAGGCTCTGTTCCAGTGTGTGGATGGGCTCCATGGTCTGGTATCTGTTATTGTTCTGTTCCAGTGTGTGGATGGGCCTCGTGGTCTGGTATCTGTTAAGGCTCTGTTCCAGTGTGTGGATGGGCCCCATGGTCTGGTATCTGTTAAGGCTCTGTTCCAGTGTGTGGATGGGCCCCGTGGTCTGGTATCTGTTAAGGCTCTGTTCCAGTGTGTGGATGCGCCCCGTGGTCTGGTATCTGTTAAGGCTCTGTTCCAGTGTGTGGATGGTCTATGGTCTGGTATCTGTTAAGGCTCTGTTCCAGTGTGTGGATGGGCCCCATGGTCTGGTATCTGTTAAGGTTCTGTTCCAGTGTGTGGATGGGCTCCATGGTCTGGTATCTGTTCAGGCTCTGTTCCAGTGTGTGGATGGGCCCCACGTCTGGTATCTGTTAAGGTTCTGTTCCAGTGTGTGGATGGGCTCCATGGTCTGGTATCTGTTAAGGCTCTGTTCCAGTGTGTGGATGGGCCCCATGGTCTGGTATCTGTTAAGGCTCTGTTCCAGTGTGTGGATGGACCCCATGGTCTGGTATCTGTTAAGGCTCTGCTCCAGTTTGTGGATGGGCCCCATGGTCTGGTATCTGTTAAGGCTCTGTTCCAGAGTGTGGATGGGCCCCATGGTCTGGTCTCTGTTAAGGCTCTGTTCCAGTGTGTGGATGGGCCCCATGGTCTGGTATCTGTTAAGGCTCTGTTCCAGTGTGTGGATGGGTCCCATGGTCTGGTATCTGTTAAGGCTCTGTTCCAGTGTGTGGATGGGCCTCGTGGTCTGGTATCTGTTAAGGCTCTGTTCCAGTGTGTGGATGGGCTCCATGGTCTGGTATCTGTTAAGGCTCTGTTCCAGTGTGTGGATGGGCCCCATGGTCTGGTATCTGTTCAGGCTCTGTTCCAGTGTGTGGATGGGCTCCATGGTCTGGTATCTGTTATTGTTCTGTTCCAGTGTGTGGATGGGCCTCGTGGTCTGGTATCTGTTAAGGCTCTGTTCCAGTGTGTGGATGGGCCCCATGGTCTGGTATCTGTTAAGGCTCTGTTCCAGTGTGTGGATGGGCCCCGTGGTCTGGTATCTGTTAAGGCTCTGTTCCAGTGTGTGGATGCGCCCCGTGGTCTGGTATCTGTTAAGGCTCTGTTCCAGTGTGTGGATGGTCTATGGTCTGGTATCTGTTAAGGCTCTGTTCCAGTGTGTGGATGGGCCCCATGGTCTGGTATCTGTTAAGGTTCTGTTCCAGTGTGTGGATGGGCTCCATGGTCTGGTATCTGTTCAGGCTCTGTTCCAGTGTGTGGATGGGCCCCACGTCTGGTATCTGTTAAGGTTCTGTTCCAGTGTGTGGATGGGCTCCATGGTCTGGTATCTGTTAAGGCTCTGTTCCAGTGTGTGGATGGGCCCCATGGTCTGGTATCTGTTAAGGCTCTGTTCCAGTGTGTGGATGGGCCCCATGGTCTGGTATCTGTTAAGGCTCTGTTCCAGTGTGTGGATGGGCCCCATGGTCTGGTATTTGTTAAGGCTCTGTTCCAGTGTGTGGATGCGCCCCATGGTCTGGTATCTGTTACTTGCTTGTCTGCACTCTCTTGAAGTGACGTGTGAGCTGCAGCAAATCGGCCGGCATAAATAAAAACTGTGAACAAAGCCCCTAAAAACCCTGATGGAGGACGTTGTGTTTGATTGACAGGGGCAGCAGGACTCTCTACCGCAGCCTCTGCAGCACTGTCCAGTGCCGGGGCGACTATCGGAGCCATCCTGATCTAACCCTCGGCCTGCGATCCCCTGGATCCATCCCTGAGGTGGACTCACCAGCCCAGCCCAGCGTACCCTTTGATCCCCAACTAAAAAATATTTAGGAAAATGCATGCAGTTAGCACAAAAAGCAATTTTGAAAGCTGCAACAGAAACAACCTTCGTAAAGCAGTTAGTTAACAATAGTGTAATGTTGTTCTGTTTAAATAAATAACAAATTCACTAAGCCGCAGTCACTGTTATCTTCTTTGTTTTGTCAGCCAAACACTGCTGAGATTTACCTACATTCAATCACTGCTGAAATTTACCTTCTTACAAAGGTAGCCAACAAAAAATAAATGCAGGTGATCCATAAAAAAATGTAACTGATAGCTTGCATTTATTTGTTGATTGTTGAGACAATCTTTGCAGCATGATTTGCAAAAAAAACCAATAGATAGTATTTTGTTCTGCAGAGTCTGGTCAAGCCAATCAGATTTTGAAACTTTTTTTTGCTAACACCCACGCTCCGGTCAACCATAGCATGTATACAGTTACACAGATACACTTACACACACACTGGTTTATGCTTGCCCCATTAACGTCTTGTATGCTTGCGGGTCAAAGAAAGTTTACCCAAATACCTACAATCATAGAATTTCTTCTACATTGTAAAATTGTTAACAATTTCCTTAACAATATTACAACAACAAAAACTACTACTACTACTACTACTAACAACAACAACAACAACAATAATCATGCTTTTTATTTACAATGTGCCTCTCATACACCCAAAACACTCAATGTAGACAATTATTCAAACATATGTGTAGTGTTGTCATATGTAAGACATTTTAGCTGTGACACAGCCAATTGCTGATTATTTCCACTATAAATTATTGCCATTGGACACTTTCATGTGACACATACATTTCGAATGACCACATTCTCTTCAGATGGTAAGATGAAAAAACGCAAGGCCAAGTTACCTGAAATTTAGGAAACACAGGGTGGCACTGCTTTGGAGTGTAGGTTGTTCAATTTGTGTGAGCTATGACAGCCAATATTGTCTCTTGTAACTTGGCCTAATTTTGATATCAGTAGCTTTAATGGCAGGCCTAGAGTTTGCAAGTTTAAAATAATGATTTATAGACAGTGCTTTGAATGTGTGAGTAACTTGTAATTTTTGTACGCTGATGTTCAGATAACATCTACATTACAGGCATTTAGCAGACGCTCTCATCCAGAGCAAAGTATACAGCATAGCATTCACATTGCATCCATTTATACAGCTGAATATATATTGAAGCAACGCAGGTTTAGTACTTTGCTCAAGGGTACAAGGGCAGTGGTTACTAGACCACTTCCTTACGGCAGCAGGGAAACTGATATTTTAAATAAAAATTTTTACAGTGCAAAATTGGTGAGCGTACTAAATGAATTCTAACCACAGAAACCAAGTTAACGTGGATAATTAGAGTGATACTCTGGCCTAATATCACTGCCGGTCAGGTAGAATCACAGCCAATGTTAGCAACATCGCTGCTCACCCCACATCCATTCTTCTGGATGGTTGTCACTGTTTTATATAAGCCAGTTGAAGACACAAATATACACAAATAAATCCTTTAATTCAATGACAGTTAAAATACATAGGTCTAAGTCTATTATTTTAAAATTTACAATAAGTCTAAATACAAAACAGGTAGACTGCCACATGTAACGTAGTGATCCAGAGCTCCACACAAATTACCCAAGAATAACACCCCATTTAAACCCTTTAAACAATCAACATTTTCTAATGGTCTCTTGACATTTATATATGATAAAAAATATTCCCTTTACATCTTTCGATGATGCACATTATCATTGACAAACAAGGCAGTCTAAAGACAAACAAGGCAGCAGGTCCTGATGGCATTTTTTATTTATTTAACCTTTATTTACCCAGGGTTTGTTCACTGAGCACGGATGCTCTTTTGCAGGAACGCCCTGCTTCACACTCACACACATTCACACCTGGGAGCTGCCCAGTACAACCACCATCCTCTATTGTTGGCCACTCAGCAGCTCCACAGAAAGGAGAGAACATTTTTTTTAGCCAATTAAATCAGGGGATGATTAGGTGGCAAGTTTGTGTGAGAGCCAGATCTGGGATTTTAGCGAGGACACCAGGGATCCCCCTACTCTTTGCGAATACTGTCATGGGATCTTTAATGACCACAGTGAGTCAGGACCTCGATTTAACGTCTCATCCGAAAGACGGCATCTCCTACAGCACAGTGTCCCCGTCACTGCACTGGGGCATTGGGGTTTATTTGACCAGAGGGAAGATTGCCCCCTGCTGGCCCACCAACACCACTTCCAGCAGCAACTCAATATTCCCTGGTGGTATCCCATCCAAGTACTAACCAAGCCCACACCCGCTTAGCTTCAGCCAGAGCATGGTGGTATGGCTGCTGGCATATTCAGGAAACTACTGGCCTGTAAGTTTAACTTGCATAATATGTAAAATACTGAAATTTATCATTAGAGACAAGTTGGAAGTATTTCTTGAAAATAGCAATATCCTAAGGGATAGCCAGCATGGTTTTTGTAAGGGAAGGTCATGTCTGACAAACCTTCTGGTATTCTTTGAAGAAGCTACCAAGTGTTTTGATTATAGCAAGGTATTAGATATTATCTACTAAGCTTTTCAAAAGGCATTTGATAAGGTATCACATGAGAGACTTGTTAGTAAAATGAAGACAGTAGGAGCACTACTGAACAAAGGATTTAGCGTAAATATGAACCAACTGTAGTTTACTGTTCAGCACTGAACAACTCAGATCGTTGAAAATTCAGTTTTACGTAATGGATAAATGCCATTTTTAGTGAGAATTAAGCTGCAACGAGTAGGATTGCAATAGAGCCTGCATACATGAAGTTTTTTCTCCATGTGCCTAGTGCCGTCCAGTCCATATGCAAGATACACACTGCGTGTAAGGCCCAAACTTCCTGGAAAGGGCCCCAACTTCCTGGAAAGGACCCTGTCTTATGGCATCAACATACTCGATGTCTGAAGTTTTTGCAGTAAAACTGCAGATACACCCGCACCTACGCACACACACCCGCACACCTATTTACACCTCTAATTGCCTTTATTCTTGGCTTTGGTCATTGTCATTGTTCTAGGTCATTGTCATTGTTCTGTCTAGGTCATTGTCATTGTTCTGTCATTTTTCTGTCACAATTTTTGGACTGGCATCAGGACATAACTGAACCGTCAGCATGCTGGAATGGGTTTTCTTAGTTTTTTAGAGGTGTATCCCCATATGAATGCTAGCTGTCCAGTTCCATTTCTCTTGAAGTGAAACACTTCAAGAGAAGTGTACCTTGGACTTACTGTGTGTTGCTGTTATGTGTTCTTACATGTGATTGGGAGGATGTACTGTACTGATGCTGTACTGGAATAAAATTCCACCAACATGACTGTGGGGCAATTTTGCATCTTGGTGAAACCAAGTGAAAAAAAAACCCTTTTAATAAGAGCTGATTATCTGCATTTTAATCGCATGTAAAATAAAAAATTACAAATCTAAAATTGCGGAACACAGCCAAATCAAGAGAAAATATGTCTTTGTCCCAAACAATATGGAGGACCACTGTGGAGTATTTTGAGCTAAAGCAGCTTCAGTGTTTTGCCAACAAAGATACAATAGCAGCAGTAGCCCAGCAGGGGATCAAACCCACAACCTTTCCATTGTAAACCCAGTTCACCACTGTTTACCAGTGTAAGTGTGTGTGTATGTGTGTGTGTGTACCAGTGTAAGTGTGTGTGTGTACCAGTGTGTGTACCAGTGTAAGTGTGTGTGTGTACCACAGTGTGTACCAGTGTAAGTGTGTGTGTGTACCAATGTGTGTACCAGTGTGTGTGTGTGTGCCAGTGTGTGTACCAGTGTAAGTGTGTGTGTGTGCCAGTGTGTGTACCAGTGTTAGTGTGTGTGTGTGTGTGTACCAGTGTAAGTGTGTGTGTGTGTACCAGTGTAAGTCTGTGTGTACACCAGGGTACGTGTGTGTGTGTGTGTGTGTGTGTGTGTGTGTGTGTATGTGTACCAGTGTAAGTGCATTTGTGGGTACCAGTGTAAATGTGTGTGTGTGTGTGTACCAATGTAAGTGTGTGTGTGTGTACCAGTGTAAGCGTCTGTGTACCAGTGTGTGTGTGAGTACCACAGTAAGTGTGTGTGTGTACCAGTGTAAGTGAGTGTGTACACCAGGGTACATGTGTGTGTGTACCAGTGTAAGTGAGTGTGCACCCGTGTAAGTGCATTTGTGGGTACCAGTGTAAGTGTAAGTGTGTGAGTGTGAACCAATGTGTGTGAGTGTGTACCAGTGTAAGTGAGTGTGTACCAGTTTAAGTGTGTGTGCAGGTACCAGTGTAAGTATGTGTGTGTACCAGTGTAAGTGTGTCTGTATTTGCTGCCTGTGGAACAGCAGAGAGAGAGCTTGGGGAAATCACTCAGTTTCACTTTCCTTTCTCTGTCAACACAGTCTCTGGCCTCTCCCAGCCAGACTCATTAGACTATATAAAGGACCATCAGCTGGAACTTTCCACCTCACACGACAATCTACAGGCCTCCACAGAGCTCAGGTAAGTTCTTACTTAAATATAAATATAAATGTACACTTCTGTGGGAACACCACTGAGAATTTGCAGATACAGCACATATATAACTAAAAGTTATTGAATTTTTTTGCATCTATTATGTTATTTATTGGTACTGTATATACTGTTTTCTGTGTATACCGTATGTCAGAGGTATCCATATGAAATATTTCAAATGTAGTGTTCACTTTAAATGAAAAGATATTATGTACAATGTAAATAAGAATTAAATGAGCATTCAAAGAAGGATGAAAGTCTCAAAGGCCCACTCAAAAGTAAAGACAGGCCCACTTCTTATGGGGCGGAGGCTCACTTTGATACAGTACATGCGTCTCTTCCCTTTTATATATTATTATTGGTTCAGGCTAATCTATAATACAGTACATCTATTTGGAAACTGTTATAAGGAAATTAACCCTCTCCTGTCATCTTAAGGTCTTAAGGTATGGAATCCTAAGAGTTTGAGGTGTACTGGGACACACCTGTTCATTTACATACATACTGTACACATACACACCCGCACCTACGCACACACACCCACACACCTATTTACACCTCTAATTGCCTTTATTCTTGGCTTTGGTCATTGTCATTGGTCTAGGTCATTGTCATTGTTCTGTCATTTTTCTGTCACAATTTTTGGACTGGTATCAGGACATAACTGAACCGTCAGCATGCTGGAATGTGTTTTCTTTGTTTTTTAGAGGTGTATTCCCATATGAATGCTAGCTGTCCAGTTCCATTTCTCTTGAAGTGAAACACTTCAAGAGAAGTGTACCTTGGACTTACTGTGTGTTGCTGTTATGTGTTCTTACATGTGATTGGGAGGATGTACTGTACTGATGCTGTACTGGAATAAAATTCCACCAACATGACTGTGGGGCAATATTGTATCTTGGTGAAACCAAGTGAAAAAAAATAATAATAAGAGCTGATTATCTGCATTTTAATCACATGTAAAATAAAAAATTACAAATCTAAAATTGCGGAACACAGCCAAATCAAGAGAAAATATGTCTTTGTCCCAAACAATATGGAGGACCACTGTGGAGTATTTTGAGCTAAAGCAGCTTCAGTGTTTTGCCAACAAAGATACAATAGCAGCAGTAGCCCAGCAGGGGATCAAACCCACAACCTTTCTATTGTAAACCCAGTTCACCACTGTTTACCAGTGTAAGTGTGTGTGTATGTGTGTACCAGTGTAAGTGTGTGTGTGGGTACCACAGTAAGTGTGTGTGTGTGTACCAGTGTAAGTCTGTGTGTACACCAGGGTACGTGTGTGTGTGTGTACCAGTGTAAGCGTCTGTGTACCAGTGTGTGTGTGAGTACCACAGTAAGTGTGTGTGTGTGTACCAGTGTAAGTGAGTGTGTACACCAGGGTACATGTGTGTGTGTACCAGTGTAAGTGAGTGTGTACCAGTTTAAGTGTGTGTGTGTACCAGTGTGAGTGTGTACCAGTGTAAGTGCATTTGTGGGTACCAGTGTAAGTGTAAGTGTGTGAGTGTGTACCAATGTGTGTGTGTGTGTACCAGTGTAAGTGTATCTGTATTTTCTGCCTGTGGAACAGCAGAGAGAGAGCTTGGTGAAATCACTCAGTTTCACTTTCCTTTCTCTGTCAACACAGTCTCTGGCCTCTCCCAGCCAGACTCATTAGACTATATAAAGGACTATCAGCTGGAACTTTCCACCTCACACGACAATCTACAGGCCTCCACAGAGCTCAGGTAAGTTCTTACTTAAATATAAATATAAATGTACACTTCTGTGGGAACACCACTGAGAATTTGCAGATACAGCACATATATAACTAAAAGTTATTGAATTTTTTTGCATCTATTATGTTATTTATTGGTACTGTATATACTGTTTTCTGTGTATACCGTATGTCAGAGGTATCCATATGAAATATTTCAAATGTAGTGTTCACTTTAAATGAAAAGATATTATGTACAATGTAAATAAGAATTAAATGAGCATTCAAAGAAGTTGAAGTAAGTGTCTCTTGCATCTATAATGTGAATATACATAAATTTGCTTTGCCGTAGTTAACAAATTATATTCCATCAAAGAAGAAAAATTCAGGGCACTTTTCTGTCTGTAAAAATATATAAAAAGCCTTTAACATGATGGCTGTTTCATGATGAAATATTTAAAATGATATAAAGAAGTTCTACAGCCCATGCGTAGCTGGAAAAAAAAAAAAACCAGCCTGCTTCACAACACAATCGCACAGGCAGCCTACACCAAGTACAGTAAGAACGTTCTGTTAGTACAGTAAAAATGTTCTGTTAGTACAGTACGAACGTTCTGTTATTCTTACACATCGTCTATCTTTTCCTCGACTGTTTACTTCCCTTCCGGTGGTCTGACTCTTCCATTGCCACCCGAGCGTTTGCTGGTGCTCGGTGCAGCTGTGTGTTATTAACTGGTGCAGGCAGCAGAAGGGAGAGCCCCACGCCATGCCCTGAGGCAGGCTATTTTTTCCGCCACGCACGAGCGGCAGCTCTTCTTTTACATCATCATTTCAAATATTCAATCATGAGAGCTATCATGTTAAAGGCTTTTTATACATTATTCTGGACAGGAGAGTGCCTTGTGCCTTTCTACTTTGATACATTGCATTATAATGGTGGGGTGGGGTGGGGTGTCCGAGAACCAGAAGCGACTAATACAGGGGAACGAAAAGCTAACGCTACAGGAAGCGTTAACCACAAAGTCCCGAAGGACAAAGGAAAGGGACCACCAGAAACTAAAACACAAATAAGATCCCTGGGAGAGCAACTCCCCCACACACAGGATCATAAACCGAAAGAAAACACTGAGTAAAAAACGACTCCGAAGGACAAACCTGTCCAGCCGTAAAACTGGCTCGAGAAGCCAAAAACTACCCGTACAAACCAGAGCGAAAAAGAAAAGGGACCAGTGGTACAGAGGCGAAACCGAAAACTGGTCTTAAAAAATAAACACAACCGAGTAGCAAAATTACTCAGTGAAAAGAAAAAGCCTGAGACGCAGTTCAGAAAGAGGCAAACAATACAACACCAGGGACAACGTACCAATACCCAACAGCTCACACGAGCTCAAAATAAAAGTATAAATACCCTAAGGCGTCAGAATGCGCTCACTGCGCTAAGAGACTGAACGCCTTTAAAAGAGGACACAGAATCACCCACAAACACAATTTTGTACAGAGTCCACCGAGCACCTATACCTTACCGGCTTAGTGAAAAAAGGATTTAACACAGAAGCGCTGATTGCTGTTCTGTCAGCGCTTATAAAGGCACCTCCCCAGGTGAAAATAATAGGGAATCAGACCCCTGGAACAAATTAAGAAATTCCCAGACGCCAGATGCCTTCTAGTGGCAGCACAAGGCCACTGCACCCCAGACCCATGACATGTATTCCCTACAAAAGAGAACCTTCATCACACTTTTTGAACGCCTGAGCAATCCAGATGTTTTCTGTACTTTTGAACATAATATTTTAATATTTAAATATGGTACGAATGCAATGATATTGTACGGACAACTGCATTTTTAATAAAGATGTAAAATTATAAAGGCTTGAAGGGAAAATGCTTGTTAAGATCCAAATTTAGAAAGTAATTTTAGCCACATATCAGTTCAATATACTCATGAATGGCTCACAAAGCTAGACAGGCATCCTCCGTAATGGGTTTTATGCAACGTGTTTAAGCTACCGTCATGGATTATTCTCATGCAGTGATGATAACACGGCAAAGGGTCTAATTAGAAGAGCTGTATTAATTGCTAAATATTTGGATTCCTACTGTATCAATGAAAGACACTGATTTTCATGTTTCAGACCAACACCTTTCTCAGCACCATGGGTGAGTATCCTATTACTGTAACACAGAATGACAGAAACAGATAAAGGTTTTCAGATTTTGTTCCAGCACCATGTTAATTGCTAAGTATGACGGGGGCTCAATACTGTATTAGAGGATAGACTGAAACCACGCCAGATTTTTTATCTGCATTATCATAAATGTTAGTCTTGCAAAATTGCATTGCATTTCTTTCTCTAGGTCTTCTTGGATTAGCACTTGGGGCCGCACTTGGCGCTGGTACGTATCACCAAGGAAATATTTGGGACATGTTTACTTTTAGGCATATCTCTCTCCCTCTCTCTCCCTCTCTCTCTCTCTCTCTCTCTCTCTCTCTCTCTCTCTCTCCCTCCCTCTCTCTCTCTCTCTCTCTCTCTCTCTCTCTCTCTCTCTCCCTCTCTCTCGTCCATACTTCTTATTATTATTTTTGTTCTGGACATTTTTTGTAGACCTATCTCCTCCTACAGTTTTTGGACTACTGAGACATAATATATATAAAAATGTTCTCTTTTTTTTGCTCTAGCATGCTTCTTTCAACTTTTTGATATATTTTATGGTTTTTGAGACATTTAATTTTTTTTTTTTTTACATTTAAGACCATAGCAATCACCTAGCAAGATATTAGCAACCACATAGTAAGACCCTGAAAACCACCTAGTCCACCCTAGCAACTGCCTAGTAAGACCCTGGCAATCACCTTCAACACCCTAGCAACAGCATAGCAAGACACTAGCAACCACCTAATAAGACCACAGGAACACCCTAATACATCTTTGAAATGATATACTGCTGCTACCATAGCAGAGCTAGTAATTTATACTCTTTAAGCGAGCAAATTTACATATTCTTCACAAAATGTTAACTTTTCTAGCTTATGTTAATGTGCCAGGAAAAAAATAATAATTATATATATATATATACGTATATCCAAAACATTTGGTTAATGTATTGTTTGTATTTTTTTTTTTTTTAATTGGGTGGGTTTGAGCCTCTGATTGGGTGGGTTTGAGGCTCTGATTGGACGGGTTTGAGGGTCTGATTGGGTGGGGTTGAGGGTCTGATTGGGTGGGGTTGAGGGTCTGATTGGGTGGGTTTGAGGGTCTGATTGGGTGGGTTTGAGGCTCTGATTGGGTGGGTTTGAGAGTCTGATTGGGTGGGTTTAAGTGTTTGATTGGGTGGGTTTGGGGCTCTGATTGGGCAGGTTTGAGGCTCTGATTGGGTGGGTTTGAGAGTCTGATTGGGTGGGTTTAAGTCTTTGATTGGGTGGGTTTGAGGGTCTGATTGGGTGGGTTTGGGACTCTGATTGGGCGAGTTTGAGGCTCTGATTGGGTGGGTTTGAGGCTCTGATTGGACGGGTGTGAGGCTTTGATTGGGTGCGGTTGAGGGTCTGATTGGGTGGGGTTGAGGGTCTGATTGGGTGGGGTTGAGGGTCTGATTGGGTGGGTTTGAGGGTCTGATTGGGTGGGTTTGAGGCTCTGATTGGGTGGGTTTGAGAGTCTGATTGGGTGGGTTTAAGTGTTTGATTGGGTGGGTTTGGGGCTCTGATTGGGCAGGTTTGAGGCTCTGATTGGGTGGGTTTGAGAGTCTGATTGGGTGGGTTTAAGTCTTTGATTGGGTGGGTTTGAGGGTCTGATTGGGTGGGTTTGGGACTCTGATTGGGCGAGTTTGAGGCTCTGATTGGGTGGGTTTGAGGCTCTGATTGGACGGGTGTGAGGCTTTGATTGGGTGCGGTTGAGGGTCTGATTGGGTGGGGTTGAGGGTCTGATTGGGTGGGTTTGAGGCTCTGATTGGGTGGGTTTGAGGCTCTGATTGGACGGGTTTGGGGCTTTGATTGGGTGCGGTTGAGGGTCTGATTGGGTGGGGTTGAGGGTCTGATTGGGTGGGTTTGAGGCTCTGATTGGGTGGGTTTGAGAGTCTGATTGGGTGGGTTTGAGGGTCTGATTGGATGGGTTTGAGGCTTTGATTGGGTGGGTTTGAGGGTCTGATTGGGTGGGTTTGGGACTCTGATTGGGCGAGTTTGGGACTCTGATTGGGCGAGTTTGAGGCTCTGATTGGGTGGGTTTGAGGCTCTGATTGGGCGGGTTTGGGACTCTGATTGGGTGGGTTTGAGGCTCTGATTGGGTGGGTTTGAGGGTCTGATTGGGTGGGTTTGGGACTCTGATTGGGCGAGTTTGAGGCTCTGATTGGGTGGGTTTGGGACTCTGATTGGGTGGGTTTGAGGGTCTGATTGGGTGGGTTTGGGACTCTGATTGGGTGGGTTTTAGGCTCTGATTGGGCGAATTTGAGGCTCTGATTGGGCGAGTTTGAGGCTCTGATTGGGCGGGTTTGGGACTCTGATTGGGTGGGTTTAAGGCTCTGATTGGGCGAGTTTGAGGCTCTGATTGGGCGGGTTTACCGTTTTCTCGTCTGGGAAAACCTGTCACCATTTCCCAGTTTTACCGAAATGCACACCTACACCTGGACGTCTCTTTGTGCGCAGGTACGGCCACCGTTGCGATTCCACTGGCTGTGGGAGCAGTGGGCTTCACGGCTGCCGGTGTCACGGTCGGATCCATCGCCTCCTCTATGATGTCAGCAGCGGCGGTAGCCAATGGGGGCGCAGTGGCTACTGGATCTGCGGTGGCTGTTCTACAGTCAGTAGGTATGGAAGGAAGAGAAGTCCACTCCCTAAAGAGAGTCGCAAAAAAATATAATTAGTTTTGCTTCTTTATTATCTTCCTCTCTGATCCACTAGGCCTTCAAAGGGCTTTTTGTGTTCAGCTTGGATTCAGCCAAAATGAGTGTTACAATTTACGAACATTTTTTCAAAGAGATTTTGATGATTTACGAACTGGCCAAACTGTGCGTGTAAAACAGAAACACATGCGCTTAATTAGCCAAAATTCAGGAGCAATGATGTTAGAATTTAGGCCTCTGTGTGTGATCCGAGATATCATGGTCAACTATCTGTTAAGTTCCAGTGTGTGGACGGGCCCCGTGGTCTGGTATCTGTTAAGGCTCTGTTCCAGTGTGTGGATGGGCCCCATGGTCAACTATCTGTTAAGTTCCAGTGTGTGGATGGGCCCCATGATCTGGCATCTGTTAAGGCTCTGTTCCAGTGTGTGGATGGGCCCCATGATCTGGTATCTGTTAAGGCTCTGTTCCAGTGTGTGGATGGGCCCCATGGTCAACTATTTGTTAAGTTCCAGTGTGTGGATGGGCCCCATGGTCAACTATCTGTTAAGTTCCAGTGTGTGGATGGGCCCCATGATCTGGCATCTGTTAAGGCTTTGTTCCAGTGTGTGGATGGGCCCCATGGTCTGGTATCTGTTAAGGCTCTGTTCCAGTGTGTGGATGGGCCCCATGGTCTGCTCCTGAAGTGACAATGTGGGCTGCAACAAATTGGCCAGCTTAAAAAAAAAGCTGTGATTAAAACCCCTAAAAACCCTGATGGAAGACATTGTGTTTGATTGACAGGGGCAGCAGGACTCTCTACCGCAGCCTCTGCAGCAGTGTCAGGAGTCGGGGCGGCTATCGGAGCCATCCTGTTCTAACCCTCGGCCTGCGATCTCCTGGATCCATCCCTGAGGTGGACTCACCAGACCAGCCCAGCGTACCCTTTGAACCCCAACTAATAATATTTAGGAAAATGTGTGCAGTTAACACAAAGAGAAACCGAAACAACCTTCATAAAGCAGTTAGTTGAAATTAGTGTAATGTTGTTCTGTTTAAATAAATAATTAATTCACTAAGCAGTCACTGTTGTTCTCTGTTTTGTCAGCCAAACACTGGTGAGATTTACCCACAGCCAAACACTGGTGAGATTTACCTTCAGCCAAACACTGCTGAGATTTACCTACAGCAAAACACTGCTGAGATTTACCTACAGCCAAACACAGCTGAGATTTGCCTACAGCCAAACACTGATGATATTTACCTACAGTCAGGCAGACACTGCTGAGATTTCTCTATAAACAACCACTGCTGAAAGTTACCAACAGCCAAACACAGCTGAGATTTGCCTACAGCCAAACACTGATGATATTTACCTACAGTCAGGCAGACACTGCTGAGATTTATCTATAAACAACCACTGCTGAAAGTTACCAACAGTCAAACATTGCTGAGATTTGCCGACAGCCAAAAACTGCTGACATTTACCTACAAACAAAGATAGGCGATCCAAAAATAAATTCTGTTTGATCCACATAGAAATGTAGCTGGTTCACATTTGTGCATCACCTGTTGCTTGCATTTATTTGTGGATTGTTGAGACAATCCTGGCAGCATGATTTGTAGTGGCAGCATAGTATAATGGGTAAGGAACTGGTCTTGTAACCTAAAAGGTCACAGGTTTGATTCCCAAGGAGGACACTGCCGTTGTGCCCTTGAGCAAGGTACTTAACCTGCATTGCTCCAGTATATATCCAGCTGTATGATTGGATGCAGTGTAAATGCTGTGTAAAAAATTGCCTAAGTCGCTCTGGATACGAGCATCTGCTAAATGCCTGTAAAGTAATATAAACTCCACTATGCTCTGTGTCACAATGCAACACGGGTTTATATGTGAGCCACACTCCTCTGTACAAAGACTGCGTTTGATTTAGATTCAGTTACATTTGCGTTATTAGCTGCGTACAAAGGTTTTTTCTCCAAATAGCATTGTGATTGGTGAACTTGCTAAACAGCATGTGAAGAAAATAAAACTTAACTATATGTATTTAATTGCAAATCAAAATTAAGGACAAGACTTGAGTTCAGAGTCCTTTATGCTGGGGTGAAACTTTACAATGACCCAGTATTTCCTCTAGGTGGTGCTATTGCACCACTCTCCTTCCTTACAAAGACATTACACTGGTGCAGGTGGTGAACAGTTTAACGCCTATATCTAATCTCATCAAAAACACGTTTTCAACGTACAAAAATTCCAAGTTACTCACACATACAAGACCAGTCCAGGCCTGCCATTAAAAGTATTGATATCAAAATGACGCCAAGTTACGGTACTACAAACAATATAGGTTATCTTGCCTCACCGAAATTAAATAAGATGTATTCCAAAGCAATGCTACCCAATATTTCCTCAATTCTTTCAAGTCACTTGGCCCTGTGTGTATAAGCATGCATTACATGGACAGGCCAAACATATGTTTGGATGGCTTTCTCACAGTCAAGATGGATTGAATAGGTGTGTATATGTCCAATTTGTATTGGTATGTATGTATTTCGCTGCCCAGCCTTTCTGTTGCGTGAATGATAGTATGTTTCTTGGTATAAGTGTGTGTTCGTAAATGTGAATGTAACATGCTGCTAGGGAAATGTCCCCACGGGGATAAAGAAGTTCTCTATGTATGTATGTACAATATGTATTTTACATGCAGTATTTATTGCATGCAGCAAATATACAACAACTTGTACATGTACTCAAATTCAGTTCAGAAGCAAGTATAAACATATGTTTTCTGGAGAAATATGCTTCCTGTAGTTACTCGCCAGCAGTTTTGTACATGAATTTCAATGTGTTCCATGAGGCAATTCGAAATATTTGACACTTTGATCTGACATAAAGTTTGCATGACATTGTAAAATGGTAAGATTACAAAACACACAAAGCGTGCGGTGGCGTAAGTGTAAACGCATCAGAAACGCAGGTGAAATATGGCCAGTGTATGTACTCCCGGATTTGACGGCCATCCAACGAGCCTTGATTGAGAAAAGAATCAGCAAGCCTGTAGAATTAGAGCTCCCTAGGTCGCAAATTGTGTACCCTGCTGTCCTGCTCCGTTATCTGTTATTTCATGAAGATGCACTTTTAGTGTTCATAAGGTTTATAAGGCATTTTTATAGGCTTATCTGCAGGTGGGAATCCTCTTCTCTGTTTTGCTAAGATAGAACCGGAAAACTTGATAGTGGAGAATAGGAGCCGACGCGTATGTCCCAGCAGGCTTTCCATATGACAAAATAACAACAGTGTGAGAGAAATTAGGATGAAATTATGAAATTGCGTAGTTGAAACAATATGTTTTTAGCAGAATGGGCGTGTAGGTGAAGGTTGACATGATCATAGACTATAGTGCGAAGTAAATGAAGTGACAATGAGCGAGCAGAGTTTCCTTATCGAATGGTATATATAACAGTCGCTATAACATATTAGCCGTTGAAGTGGAGGGTTAAGTAACGTGTGAACTCTATTGCACTGATGTGCTTTTCTCATGTTCAATATTAGTAGTTTAATTATGAGTGAGTCATGATTTTAAATGTAATGTTTTAATGGGGAGTTGTAGAACGTACATACGTAGTAATTGTTTGTATGTGGCTAGATAGAGAACAGGGCGAGGTAACATGAATGTAGAAACGTGGCGTTTGCTGATAAGAAGGTTTTGTACGGTAGTCAAGTGAAGAAATATAGTTAGTAGAAATGGCACAGTGGTGAACTTGTGTAACTTTTTAATAAAAGGAATACATTTGCCGTCATGAAATGCATATGGGTGGCCGTGAGTGAGTTTTGGTAAAGCAAATATAAGCGTAAGAAAACGTTAGTGTAAAAGAAGAAACTGTCTGCCTGAGGGCGAGGCGAGATTCAATTCTTCAACTGGAGGTTTACCAGTCTGTGACTTTGTTAGTGCAGCACCGTGACATAGCTATGCAATGCGTAAAATATCATTCGGAAACCTGTCCGTGGTTTTAAAGAAGAACACAAGCCAGTAAGCACAGAAGAGCTCCCATATGGCTTTGCAATATTGTAGCCGGTTAATAACTGAACGTGCAGAAGGTACGTCATAATGCAGTGTATACGTTCGGTGAACGGCGGGTAGATATGGTGCAAAAGCAATAATTGAGAAGTAGTAGACAATTATTAGTGAGGGTAAAAGCAGATTAAAGAAACATGTTCCTAGCTGGGTTTGAACCTACAACCCCATGTTCCCAGGACTGTAACATTGCCCACTAGGCCACAGACAGGCTAGCTGTTTAATCTGGAAATGTTTCAGAGTAAAAAGGTATGGGTATTTTGTGTGTGTATGCAAATTTTTGATTGGGTGGTGTAGGTGAAAATTTGGCTGGTGTCGGTAAAATGTCCAATGGGGAGACATGTTGTTAGTGGGATAGACGGCAGGAAAAATAAGAATGAGAAGAAGAAGAAGAAGGAGGAGAAAATGCAAAATCCCCTTAGTTTGGGGCTTTATTGTGTGGACATGTGAAGTTGTTTATGAAATCTGTCTGTTGAAATGGGATCAGAATGTACAGAATTTAATGTTTTTAAGGGTTGAGTGTCTGTGGCTGTTGTGGTTATTTCTGTGGGGAACCCTGAAAAGTGCCAAACTCTCGGTGCTGTATAGGTATGGGGCATGCCCCCGCCAAGGCGTAACTTGGCGGGATGGCATACCTGCCATCCCAATTAGAAAAAACGCTAGCTAACGCTACCGACCTCGCAAACCGTCTCTCGAATGCAATGCTACCTTGTTGCAACGTAGCTAACTAAAGGCCAGTTCAGATCAATGATTCGCAACAAGACTGGATGCAACTTGCAAAATTCCAAGACGTCTCATTGTAAACGTTCTAAAACTGCACTTGGCGATTTGACAAGGTGGGTCTTTTGAGACCCCAGGCAAAGGCTTCAGACGCTCTGCAACTAACCAGTTCACACCGCTGCAATTTTCTCCAACATTCTAAAACCGTTTCGTCTCGTTGCGAATCATTGATCTGAACTGGCCTTAACGTTACCGTTATTTACATTGCCATCAAGTTCATCAATATATTATAATGATCGGAATAAAGCCGTCTTTACACAGAGCATTAACCCCGGGGTTTAGGTGGAGGTATAGGTATTTCTGTGTAAAGATGTCAAGCCGGAAAAAACTAAATAAAAAAATACGGCAGTATGGATTAGCGTTGTTATTATTTTATTACGCTTCGTCATATGTTCCTTCAGCCTTGATGCCCTTTTTTGATGAAATCTCCTTTGTTTTTGTTTTATTCTTCTTGTTCTGATTGCTAATTTAACACCCAGCATCTCGAACAGTTTAGCTAGCAAAACCAAAAACACCAGGGGTAACATTTTGCAAGGCAGTTGTTTCAAAAATATCACACAACAATCATTCACGAGAAAGACTATGTTTATTGTGCACGAGATACATAATTGCACGAGCCACAGCGAATCCCGCGGATTCTTCTCTGTGTAAAGTTTAAAGATGTTCTTACCGGGCAAAAGGTGGATAAAGAACGTCTGTGGAAATTGATCATGACTAATTCTACCCCAGGTCTGCTACAGCATTATAACCCGGGTCGGCGTTGTAAAGACAGCTTAAGTTAGCCTAATGTTAGACAATGAATGAGTATGTACATAACGTTACTTTTATAACAACCATTTTTTATTCAGTAAATAGTAGGCCTACCTAAGTGTTACAGTTACCGTGGCCCAGGTGTCAACTGACTGACGTCACACAGGCGACACTGTTAGGAAATTGAGGTCCAAAACACGCCGGCAATTGCCGTTTCTCGCCATTGGTACCGACAGAGAGAACGAAACGGAAATCTTCGAGATCGTAACTTTAAATCCGTTAATCTTTGTATTTTCAGTAGTCTTGGTATTTTCACCACTGATCTGCAAACCAAACAGCACAAATCCGACCTACGCCCTACTGACTATTTTGGCAAGCAGTTCCTGAGTTGTCGATTAGCACCGAGCGATCGAAAGTGAAACCAACCCTCACACGGTTTCTCCTTTCGCTCTGATAATCCAGTGCGTGTTGACCCCAGAAAAGGTACACAGTGTCCGAGCCTGGCTGTTTGAGGAAAAAAGTCAACTAATGGTAAGAGATGCAATTTTGTTCTATTCGTGTCCCTGCGCTTATTTTTTTTTACCAGCAACATGTAGGCTGATTTCAAATGGCATGCAATTCGTGAACTTTCCGGAATCATTCAATTGACAAAGCGAAAGCGTAATGGACCAGAGCGAAATGAAATCCCGAGTAGTGTAGGCACATTTGACGGAAAAAAAATATTCTAACCATTTATTTATTTATTTATTTATTTAATCCGTTGTTAAGTCCGTTAAGTCCATGACACACTGAATCCTTCCGCAATATCTTGGGTGTTGATTCCTCAGCAACATTTGTCTGCACATTTCAAGCTGTAGCCCTCCAAGTCTGATCAAATCAGAACCGTGCAATGTATTCGCACACAGATACGGAAAGTAACAGCTGTCTCATTATATTGCAAGCGTTTACCAACCGAGGTGAAGTTGGTTTCAAGTTGGATATTCAATTTCCCCGACTCTGACAGCCAGTTTCCCCGACTCTACCCTACTTCAACCCGAGGTTCAGAGCCGCAATGCAACGGTCTTCACAACCGGCCGCTTAAGTCAATGCAAATGGTTAGGGACCGTCAGCAAATTACAGATTACAAATGTCAAAAGTAAATACCTCTTCAACCACATGAACTATAAACGTCAAACCAATTTTAAACTATTCAACATGTGTAAATGAATGTTGCACAGCCATTGGTTTATTCATAATAGTGTTTGAATATTTTAAACAAATTTAGTTTGGGATTTTAAATTTCAATTTCAATAGCTCCTAGACAAAAGGACCTAGAAACTTCAAACCACTTTTAAATTGAACGTAATTCAGTTCACAACTGAATTATGCACAATTCCTCAATGTGTACAAATTGGCTGTGTGACACAGCCTACCACGTTATTACAGAAAACTGTCTTTCCTCATGTGTCCACAGGAGGGAAGCATGTTTATGGTAAAAATCGATCATTTAGGTTGGCCAACCTTTGTGAAGGCAGTTATACAGTTAAACACTCACCTACTTCCTTTGCCTTGAAATAGATGTTGAATTAACGTATAAATAAATCCAATCGGACCCCGTGAGACTCCAGGAGCAGAGTTTGTTACCACTCTATTTTAAGTTAAATTTTGGTATTTTGCGCAGTGGTGGCAAAATGACCCGAGTCCTAAATTGTCTGGGCTCAGCTCACTGACCAGTATTCTTTAAATATTCAGAGGTCGACTGTACCTGTCCCAAATGTCCCCCTTGTCACTACCCTGTATTTCTCCTTCTGTGTGTGTTTGTGCAGAGCATCATGTCCAGTGGCACAGTTTCAATGCGTGAACCGGTCTGTCTGATTGAGAACGACAAGGACGGGACCCTGCGCGTCCTGCCACAGGCTGTGGAGATCCTGAAACAGATCGATCAGCTTGTGGTTGTTGTGGCAGTAGTGGGTCTGTACCGCACTGGAAAGTCATACTTGATGAACAAGCTGGCGGGGAAGAGAAAGGGTGAGACTGTCATTCCCCGTCAGAAACAGTAACACCGTAACACATTTTCCCATCCGTGGCATTTCTACGTAACAAGCGCATGCAAATTAATTTCCATCTGAGACCACAGTAATCTTCCGAGTAATGGAAAAGAAAGTACCCCAAAATGTCATAAATGGGATAGAAAATATCCAAACAAAGAACAGAGGAAATAATAATAATAATAATAATAGTTATAGTTTACTGGTTTAGCACTGAACTTGGTCCTGTCCTTTCTACCACTTAAGGATTTGCCCTTGGATCCACCATACAGTCAAAGACGAAGGGCATATGGATGTGGTGCGTCCCTCACCCCAAAACACCGAACCACACCTTGGTGTTGCTGGACACGGAAGGTTTGGGGGATGTGGAGAAGGTGGGGGCATTCAATGTTTTCTCTCTCCAACATGAATAGGCAGGCACAAAAATATGACCCGTTCTTTGAATAAACATTCAATTTGCTGTGTCGCAGTCCGCCTGCCCATGAGCTGTCGGTGTCCTTTCGCATGGAGATCCGGATTTATTTTCTGCAGTTTCCTCAAAACAGATATGAATATGGGAACGACTTGTTAAGTCAGTTTTTTTTGTCTTAACATGATAGCAGACACATGCTTAATCTCCCACCTTTGGTCCTTGTGACTCATATTCATAGCTTACATTATCACCCTGGATTACATAACATAACATTACATTAGACTGCGTTATCCATGTAAGAGTGCTGACTGAACGTAATGCAGCGTTCGCGTAATCAGGTAATGGGGCCTCCCATCTCCCACCAGCTCACAGAGCACGGGGTCTGATGCGGGGAAATCTTCCGTTTTTGTTGTATACCCAGGGAGATACGAAGAACGACAACTGGGTCTTCTCTCTGGCTGTCCTCCTGAGCAGCACGCTGGTGTACAACAGCATCGGGACCATCGACAATAACGCTCTGCAGCAGCTTCAGTATCCTGTACTGGGGCCACTTCCCATTTAGCTGCCGTCTCTGTGGCCACCCCACTACTGTGATCATATAGCAAAAAAAAAAAAAAACGATGAGTACAAGAAATTACATCATTAATGGAATTCATAATAATAGTTTTATAGAGTTTACACTTTTGGGGCATTTGGTAGATCATTTTAGCCAGTGACTTACAAAAGGAACATTTAATTTTATAAGTAGGCAATGTTACATTGAAATCAGAGCCATTGTCCAAAAATGATCCATTATGTTTATCCATTAACTGTTTTCAAGTTTCAAGTTCTTATTCAAATTTAAAATTTCTGTGATACGTATTAAGTATTGTATTTTCAAAACATGTTCCAAATTATATATTTAACATATAGTGTTTATTATTTTTAATATCTTAATTCTGCTTCTTAATTTGGAATGCATAGCTTTGCATGGGTACCCCTGTTGTTGGCTTTTCTTCCTTGTACTACTGACCAGGGGTGGACAGTAACAAAGTACATTTACTTGAATACTGTACTTAAGTACATTTTTCGAGTATCTGTACTTTACTTGAGTATTTATTTTTTTGGAAACTTATGACTTTTACTCCACTACATTTGAAAGATAACTATTGTACTTTTGACTGCACTACATTTCTATGAAGGTTGTCGTTACTCGTAACATTAAAAACCTTCTTAATTTGGAATGCATAGCTTTGCATGGGTGCCCCTGTTGTTGGTTTTTCTTGTACTACTGACCCTCCAGCTATGTGACGGAACTGACTGAGCACATCAAGGTGAAATCGCGGGCCGGGGACGAGGACGATTCCACTGAGTTCATGCGCTTCTTCCCCTCCTTCGTGTGGGCCGTGCGGGACTTCACCTTGGAGCTGGTGCATGATGGGAAGCAGATAACAGCTGACCAATACCTGGAAATGGCTCTCAAGCCGAAAATTGGTGAGGCACTGAAAATTTGTGTTCAGACAGCAGTTCGAACGTACATACACACACAGTATGTATGCAGCATACTAGGTTATTCATTTCCTAGTTTTCATCTAAAAACTGTTGTCCTTCTGTTGGGAGGAAATTGCAACATAAGGTACTTGAGATATAGAATACTGCGGATGAGTCCTATTTTTTAAGGTTTTCAGTGGTTTAGTCACCTCATTTGAGAATTACTAAGAAAAGACATTTTATCACTTTGGTTCAAATAACTATAGTCCAGCACCGACAGCTGACCACAAGGTGAACAGCCAAGCAACCAGCCAAGCAACCAGCCTAGCAACCAGCCAAGCAACCAGCTGAGCAACCAGCCTAGCAACCAGCCTAGCAGCCAACAGAGACTGGGTCCTGATCAGATATGGTCTGCAGTAAGCTCAGAGCCTTTGATGCTGAACCAGTCAGCAGTGTGATATATCCTTCCCATTAATACCACTGGTCTGTGAGAGACTAACTTGACAGACAGTGCGTTCCACATTTCAGACGCTTTGGTCAAGTTAACGCTAGTTTGCCGACGCCCGGAGACCGGGAAGGGGCGTGACATCACTGCTTGCTCACCGCCGCATCGGAGCGGGCAAGATGGCGGCCTCTCGCTGGGAGGGCCCGGTTTAAACCGAGTGTAGGTCCCGCCCAGTCACTACGTCGCCTGCCGATTGGGCGCCCGTAATGGGGCGTGCCCTCTGTCGGCTTCCTGCAGAGCACAGCCCACTTTGATCACTGCTGAGGAGACGCCGTGAGGCAGGAGCCAGGACAGTCAGCGGTCGGATGGAGGAGGACGTTTTTAGACACCGCCTCACAAAGGGGCATTCACTCGTAGGTCTTAACGGTTTAATGAGTACCGTTACAAGCAACCAATGAGAGCTGTTCCTGCCCGGTTGTGACCAGCAGTCAGTCAAAAATCTACGAACAGGTGCATATTCCATGTGGTGTCAGACCTCGGTCATATAGTTATTTTTAATACTATATAATACGGTTATAGAAATCAGTAAATTTCCTACAGATTTCTTACAGTGTCGTATTGTGTATTTTCACCAATATTTAGAACAAAATTTTTTTATATGATTTGTACATTTAGATTAGTGATGTGCCTCATTGAACATTCTGTGGGAGTATTTTCAAATTTTCCAGCATTAAAAGGGTTTAAAGGATCTTAAATACATCTTTGATCTGGCTTATATATGTATTGTAACAGTGCAGTTAAATGGCAGAAAATTCCAGTTTTATAACAAAAGACACAGATTTGCAGGTTTGTCAGAAAGTAGCCTAATAAACTTGCTTTATGAACTACACTATGAGCCAGAAGCTACAAAAGAAAGCTGAAAGGTTTTTATTTGTATTTTTTTCATACTGATTTGTCTTTGAAAACCAGGCCATGGGAAGCAAACCGTGGAGTACAACATGCCACGGGACTGCCTCCGGAACTACTTCCCCACCCGGAAGTGCTTTGTGTTCGACCGTCCCGCCAGTGCAGAGAAGATGAAGCGCATGGATGAGCTGAGTGACGAAGACTTGGAGCCCTCTTTCGTGGAGCAAGCCCGGCACTTCTGTAATCACATCATGAGCGAAACCAAAACCAAAACCATGAAAGGGGGCTATAGTATGACTGGCAGAAGTGAGTAGCGACCCACCACCTGTTGTCATGCACTTATTCTTCAGGGAGGTGTTGCAACTTGCAGTATATAACTTCCTAAAATCATAAAAATAGATTAAAAAAAGGTTGTGGTTTTTCTTTTTTGGGATCTCAGAATGTTCTGTGATAGTCCATGATTGTTTGAGGTGTGGACCTTATAAATTCCTTATAAATTCAGTTTGCTTCGTCCTTAATGTGATTAAGGAAAAGCATTTACCTGTTAGAACGCCATATAAGCTCTGCATTCAGCCATCGTGGAAATGAAATGGTGTTGTGATCAGGTGAAGGTTGAAGGATGATGAATCAGAGGCCACTCTCTGTCCTCTGTGCCAAGACTTTAATAACAGCGTACGGTTCATGCCAGGAATCATACATCACTGTGTGTAACAATAATAAACAGTCTCATCACTGTGTCTTGCAGTGCTGGGGAACCTTACAAAGATGTATGTGGACGCTATCTGCAGTGGCCAGATCCCCTGCCTGGAAAATGCAGTTGTGGCTCTGGCCCAGATAGAGAACTCCAACGCAATAGCTGCGGCTGTGAAGTCCTACAAGGAAGATATGGCCAGTTGGGTTGCCTTCCCAACTGAAACACAGGAGGAGCTGTCGGATATACACGGCAACGTCGAGAAAAATGCTGTCAAGATCTTCATGGACCTCTGCTTCAAGGATGAGGATCAGAAATACCAACTTGAGCTAATGGTAGAGGAATGCAGTCGGCCCCTACTATTCCCCATCAATCAAACTGCACTCTTCATTTTATTGTGTAACGGGCACACATTGTGGCTCAGGACTGAGGTGCATTGTGGGTAGACAGCATTTGGGCCATAACCTGTGTGTCATCCTCATCTGCCTCCTTCTCCCCTTTATTGTAGAAACAGCTGCAGACAGAGTACGCAGCAATCTGCGAGAAGAATGTTGTTGAATCGAAGAAGGCTTGCGAGTCCATCATCCGGCAAACATTTGAGCCTCTGGAGAGAAATATTGCATCTGGAGAATACATGTCAGTTGGAGGATACCAGCAGTACCGCAAGGAGTTACAAAACTGCATCACAAATTATGGATCAGCAGTGGGAAAAGGAATAAAGGTACAGTACACTGGACAAGGTAAAACCAGGCAGCCCTGCACTTTAACTGGATTGGGCTAGATACTTTTAAGGGAATGTTCTCTCTGTTCTTATGAGTGCTGCATACATGATATGAGTTGCTGGGTTACAGAATGAGGAAAGTCTAAAGGAATACCTGGCCAAGAAAGAATCTGTTGGACAAGCCATAATGACTGCTGACCAATCTCTCAGTGATGCTCAACGGAAGACAGAAGGTGATGTCACGCAGGATCTATGCACTGGGCTGTCCCTGTAGCATTCTAAATACTTCCCTGTGGCACAACATCCTTTTGCAGTATACAACAGATATTACTATGGGCTAAGCAGATGCCTGACTCTTGTATTCCTTCAGTCTTCAGTTGTTTTTGAAATTACAAGAAGCTCTTGAAAATGTATGCCTCAGAAGATGCATCAAGATGGGCCATTTCAGCATCAATGGAAGGGAGAGAGAACTACATGCTTTCCTTACAAAAGTTAACAGTACAGAGTTTTGCAGTTTGTTAGTCCATAGTAGTATCTGTTGACATACTCAGAGGATCTAAAGAGGGGATGGAAATGCTTGATTCTACAGACCCACCAGATACTCATCTATGTACTGACAATGTACTGACACTCATAACCAGTACTGAATGCATCACATTAAAATAAAAAAAAATTAGCATTAAAATACATATATGGCAAGGACCACTCACCCAAAGCACATATTTAATTTGACTGCAAAATGGTTTAACATTGATTACCAAAAAGATCAATATTATTCTACATATTTATCAATTATGGCTGGCCTGGTCCTAGAAAGCCACATGCTCTGCTGGTTTTTGTTGGAGATTTTTCTGTGTGATCAACTGCTATAATCAGTCAGTTAAATGCTGAGTAACAAGGACAACAGGGCTGCAGACGCCTGATCTATGGCCTTGTCTTGTGTATATTGTTTCAGTTGACTCATGATTAATCATTGTTCAGCTGACACAGCCTTGCTTCCTCCTTTCAGAAAATCTGGCTAGAATTGAGGCCATGGAGCGAGAGAGTCGTGCTTCTGAGGAGCAGAGGAAGATCGCGGAGAAGCAGCTGATGGACCAGGAGCGAACCTTCCAAGAGAACATGAAGCAGCTGGAGAAGAAGATGGAGGAGGACAGGAAGAATGCCGCAAAGGAGTTCGATACGGTCCTGAACAGCAAGCTGCAGGTAGTTTCTGTGGGCATTTGCACTCAACAAGCTCGTAGACCTGTGGCCTGCTCCTTTGTCAGAGATGCCCCGTAGGTTTCAAAAGTGATATTGTTGCCTCAAAATCAATACTTCATTTAAAGATAAGATCTGAGGGGAGGGCTCAAAAGGCCACCCTGATCTCAAGTAGCCATATTGGCCCCAGTCTGATCTGAAATACACTCTGGTCCAGGTTCCTGGAGAACCACGGAGTGTTCTGGTTTTTGTCATTCAACATTAAATTGGTTGCTGATTGTAAGATGAAGACAAAACCCAGCCAGACCAGTTTCTCTCTAGGACCAGGGTTCGCTGCCCCTGAGTTAGAGGTTACATTTTCTTCAGACAGTGGGAGCGGGGAGAAAAAATAAACCGGACATATAGAGAAAGGAAGAAACAAATAGTCCCCACCAGCCTGTGATAGAGTGCTAAATTGTGCTTAGCTCACTGAACAGTGTGCTTTAAAGGCTGACAGCCTGCTGAACGTGGCCCACATCTCCATGCCGTGGCATGCTGTTCCCACCAGTGGCCTAGCAACAGTATAATGGCTTCCGTGTTGTGCACTCATGTTGAATCAACGGCGGTTTATTGAGGAGGGACAACAGGTTACTTGCAAGACATGGGAACTGATACCTGGTCTCCCACTTACGCACAGAGAGCAATGCCACTGCATTGCCCATATGCTAAAGGCTGGGGCAGTTATCCAGGTAAAAGGCTGGGGTACTTATCCAGGTAAAAGGCTGGGGCAGTTATCCAGGTAAAAGGCTGGGGCAGTTATCCAGGTAAAAGGCTGGGGTACTTATCCAGGTAAAAGGCTGGGGCAGTTATCCAGGTAAAAGGCTGGGGCAGATATCCAGATAAAAGGCTGGGGCAGATATCCAGGTAAAAGTCTGGGGCAGATCTCCAGGTAAAAGGCTGGGGCAGATATCCAGGTAAAAGGCTGGGGCAGATATCCAGGTAAAAGTCTGGGGCAGATATCCAGGTAAAAGTCTGGGGCAGATATCCAGGTAAAAGGCTGGGGCAGATATCCAGGTAAAAGTCTGGGGCAGATATCCAGGTAAAAGTCTGGGGCAGATATCCAGGTAAAAGGCTGGGGCAGATATCCAGGTAAAAGGCTGGGGCAGATATCCAGGTAGAATGTCCTGCAGCTGTAGGAAGGAGTGCAATCGGGAGAAGAAATGGCTGCCATCATCTTTCGCATAGAAGCCAGAGAGGAACTAAATAACTAATCATGGAGTACCTTGTTGACAATAGATAGAACAACACGTAGTAAAATCCCCAATTTTAATTCAGCTCTGACCGAGTTCATATATCCCGTAGGGAACCATGTGTGCTCTGTTAGAGTTGATACAACACTGAACATTTTACTGAGCACGATCAGTGACTGGAGGATGCTTTCTGGCTCTTCCTATTGGACGTAGTCAGGCAGCCCGGAAGCAAAACTGGAAAAAGTGTCCGCCAATCACAGTCAGCGTTTGTTCTGCATCTTATTACCAGCATGCGCCTTGCTTGGTGGAGCGCTTCTCTGGTTTCTATGCAAAAGGTGACAACAACATTCTATCGCTATTTTATTACACCTGGAACACTGCTCTTCTTAGCCACGTCATATCACCGTTATATAACATACTGATGAGAACAGGCCATTCAGCCCAACAATGCTCACCATTTTCCTAACTAAATTGTACCTAGTGCTCTGATTAACCAACAGGCTAGATAGTATCTAATATCATATCAAGTCTGGTCTTGAAAACCCCCAGAGTTTCTGCCTCTACTACATGACCTGGCAGGCTATTCCACAAATTGACTGCTCCACACTCCAAAACTCTTCCTAATGTCTGTGTGGAACTTACCTTTTGCTAATTTCCATTTATGTCCCCTCGTTCTACTAACAGAACTCCTGAGGAATCTCTCGTAGTTCATTTTGTTAATCCCCGTTATGAATGTAAAGGCCTCAATCAAATCCTTCCTGTCAGGTATGATTGCTGCACTATGAGTAGAAAATCCAGCTGATTTATTCAACTTGTTCCCTATGTCCTAATGCGCGGCCAAACCAGCATAAACTCAAATTGTGCTGCTTGGCGTCTCTGATTTTCAAAGTTACGGTTTTTGAGCGTGTTTTTTGCTTGTTGTTGTTTTTGTTGTTTCAGGAACAGCAGGCTCTTTTAAAGCAAGGCTTTGAAGAGAGAGCAAAGCTCATGCAGGAGGAAATTGACTCCCTCAAGAGGGAGAAGGATGAAAATGAGTCCCCTTCTTTTTTTTCTAACATTCTGGATACCGTGGGACAAGCTGCCACCATGTTTTTGCCAGGGATCATCCCAAAGGTAGCAGGGATGGGTCTCTCAGCTATTTCAGGCCTGTTTAGAAAATAAGCCAAAGGAGGCTAACAGTTCTGAGACACAGTAACCTGTCATTTGTGCTGTGAGACATGCAGCAGTCAACAATGTCACCGTTCTAACAAAATGTGCCCAAAACCTTGTTTGAACGCCTCTCTTACCTCAGCAATACAGCTAAATTCATTTTTGCTCTTGACTACCTTTATCTGGACATTATCAGCACTTAGCATTAGCTTGTCTCGAAAAATTCTATAAGTACAGTGCTGTGAAAAGCAGAATCTTATTCTGATACCACACCTCATTTTAAGACTGACACGCCCATGGGCGCAAGTACATTTGCTGTTTAAACAATGTGGGCGCTGGATGGGAAAATGAAAACTGCGTTGGTCTGAAACTAGCAAAGACGCTTGTGTTGCGCTTGGCGCCGCTTTGGGCCAGGTGTAAGATAGAGCCCAATGTGCGTAACCTCTTGGAGCAGCAACAGTATCATTGATTTTTTTTTGGGCCAGACAAACACAATGGCCAGGATTCAGTCTACATTTGTCCTTAACTTTGGCGGACAGGTAAGTATAACACTTTTTCCTCCACAAACTCCATCTGGCAAGTTAGTCTCAGTGACTGCTGAACTGTGTGAAGAGAGAGAAAACCAATTAGTGCTTTTAATTAGTTTGTCAAAGTTAAGGACAAATGACTGAATCCCAGCTATGGTGTGGGTGTCATGCAAAATGTTTAGCATTTCCAAAAATAATATGAATTCTCAGCAACAGTATTATTTGTTTGAAGTTCTTCTTGAAGCAAGTTTGTTTTACAGGATTTTTATGTAGTCATGTTATTGGAACACAATATAATTTAATTAAAAAAAAACACAGACAAGGCCTTTTGTGTAGCACCAGCACATTCTAGGACTCCCCAAGGGTTTTCATTAAAAGTGAGTAAGATTCCGCTCAGCTAGTTAATAAGTTATAATATGATAGTATGACGTTGAATAAATTTGTTTAACATTCAACTGGAGTTGACCGGTGTGCCTACTGCTGCACAAGCACCTCCAGCAGTTATGTCTTTTTTCATTAAAATTATCATTAAAATTAATAATTTTAAATCATTTTAATTATTCTTTGCAATTATTTGCTGTGAAGCGCATTGAGTTGCACTTACTGTATGAAATGTGCTATACAAATAAAGTTTGATTGATTGATAAAATGACCAGTTTATCAAAACCTTTGTGACAGCTATGTTTGTCTATTATGTATGTCAGAGCATTTCATGTTTTGGAAAAATGAAAAGAGACAATCCTCTCGGTACTCTTGAAGCTACATGATTTAATACACACTGATTTATTACACAGTTAGCATGACAGAGCCAGGGAGGCAAACGACACACAGACATTTTACAGTTAGTTGACAGGCGTATTTCAAAGCAGTCACTGCAGCGGTCAAAACCACACTGAGGCCTTAGTATTCAGCCAAAGTATTATTCGAAACCTCTCTGTAAGCAAGCTACACACCGCACAGTACTTCGTCACCACACAGCAAAAACATTCAGTGTTCAATCAACTCAAATCGACAAAAATCAACAAAATCGATTCTGCTCTCACAGAGTATACTTGGTGCCGTTTTGGCAGCAGTCAAACTTTGAATGAATGAACACGTTTCTTTTTTAATATGCAGGGTTGTGTGAACATACTCTCTGTTATACAGAGTGCAGACCGGGGAGCACAATCTAGTGAGTATTATTACATTAATTTATAAGTGCAACATACAAACTCCTATAGCTGCATATTATTTAAGCCAAACAACTGGATATTCGGCCGAGCACACAGACAATGCAAACGTGCACACATGTATACTGTAATGAAATCCAGGGGTGGCGTTGTAGTATAATGGTTAGGAAGGTGGGATTATATACCATGGAGGTTGCAGGTTTGATTCTGTAGTAAGACTCGAGTGCTCTACTTTTCAGTGAGGTGCTTATTCTGAATTCATTCAGGACATGCCCACCTGGATACTAGGCATATAAACTGTTTTCTTTTCTTTTTTTTTTGTTTTTTTGGAATGTAACTTGAAAAAACTGTAAATTGCTCTAGATAACATACTTCTGCTAATTGTATAAATGCAGTTATGGATTTAGTTAGCAATTCAATGCAACCATAGATCCAATATGATGTGGCAGTGTTTTTTTTTTCAGCTTAAAAAGCCAGTGTGCATGTCTCTGCTGTGCATGGTAATTGGCAAATTCTTCAGTCCACTTTAAGCTTTTACAACTATCAGAGATAGCTGCAGGCAAACTGCACTTACATGATTGAAACAGATCCACCTGCCCGGTCCATTCTATTTCCAATTATGATCGAATACAGGCCGTGTTCTGCACTGGCGTGGTCAGGATTAGACACGGTTAGACAGAATACTGGCTGTTTTCTGCACTGGCGTGGTTAGGATTAGACACGGTTAGACAGAATACTGGCTGTTTTCTGCACTGGCGTGGTTAGGATTAGACACGGTTAGACAGAATACTGGCTGTTTTCTGCACTGGCGTGGTCAGGATTAGACACGGTTAGACAGAATACTGGCTGTTTTCTGCACTGGTGCGGTTAGGATTAGACACGGTTAGACAGAATACTGGCTGTTTTCTGCACTGGCGCGGTTAGGATTAGACACGGTTAGACAGAATACTGGCTGTTTTCTGCACTGGCACGGTCAGGATTAGACACGGTTAGACAGTGCTTTTGCAGGGCTTGCCATCCAGGAGAGTAAACCACAAATCCACGTTTTATTTTGTTCTAAATTCACTCAGCTTCTTATTACAAGCACTTTGGATGTATAAATCATAAAAAAGAGGTCTGTAAAAACATCTATATCAACTGCAGGTTTGACTTAGTGGTTTATTCAGTCTCACTCTGAAATTGAACTGTTGCAAGTTAAATACCAAAATAATTTTTTGATGTTTGTCAAATTAAACTCATCTGTGGGCCCAGGCTATTTTTTCACTATTAGACAATTATCAGTGAAAAGGTAATGTGGCCAGAATCTCTGGTCTTCATTTAATCTCTCCCATTGTCTACCTGAGCCATAGATAAAATTATGTTGTAGTACAAAAACAAAGAGATGGGTCAGCATGAGTTATTGCAATATTTGGACAGTCAGGTTACACAAAATAGGATGTAGATACAGAAGAGATGACTTTCTGGCCCTCTCAGGTGACTTTCTGACTCTCTCAGGTGACTTTCTGACTCTCTCAGGTGACTTTCGTCAGTATTGGGAGTGTGAGCTCTTTCACAGTGGGAAAGCGGACACCTTGCACATTTCATACAATTAAATTTGTTTTTTTTACAATTAAGCATTTTTTTCCCTTTTTGTCCTTTCTTGACAGTACATTGGTTCTGTTGAAATGAGTGGAAGACATGGACCTGGGGGACTGTCATACTCAAGCAGTTAATTTTTGTTTGGAATTGTCTGAATATTCAAATATCTACAGATGAGAACAGGCCATTCAGCCCACCGTGACTCACCTTCTGAGAATATCTGAATGACAAGACGAAGGTTGGGTTACCAGAGGTGTGTTACCTGCTACCTACTGTGACGGTCTGAGAACTACAGTCTTTGCGGCCCATGCACTTGTCCACACTTGTCTGAAAAGCAGCCTACTTTGAAAGGAACTAACTGTTCCCAGTTTCCACATAGTGAGGGCAAGTATTCAAATCCCCTGGTGAATAATTGAAAGTGCTATTATTGTGAAAGACAGCCAAAAAAAAAAAAAAGAGACAGCATCTGTGTCATCAGGGCTTTATTGGTGCAGAACTCGATACTGTATACCAGCGTTTCCCTACCGGTGTGCCGTCAGGTGTGCCGTGTGAAAAATCCTTTACATTTTAAAAAAATGTTTTAATGGGGCTGCAGGGTGTTTATTTTTGTATGCTTTTGAGAGTGGTGTGCCATGAGATTCTGTAAATTTGGAAAGTGTGCCGCGGAAGGAAAAAGATTGGGAAGCTCTGCTGTATACTACAGGAACACCATCCTGTCCTCCTTTGGGGTAGAAAAATCTAATTTTAAAAACTAATTTTAAAAAAAGGGCACCCAGCCCACAAACACTAGTGGCCACTGGCAGTCCCCCGCCAGAGCCGCTGTTTACCCGCCAGTGTTCAGCCAATCGGCAGTGAAGCGTGGAGGCCCAAGTCTGGCCCTCAAATCAAAATCCAGCCCTGGTTTTCTTTTCTCCCAGGTAATTAACCGAACAATTAAGAGCTGGTGATTGGCTGTCTTCACACCTGACTTCCAGGCAAAGGGAGGGGTGGGAAACCAGCAGTTTTCAGCCCTCGAGGGCCCTGTTCAGACCTGGCATTAAAATGCGTCTCGGGTGATCCGATCACAAGTGGACAGCGCTAACTACAGGTGCGAACGCACCCAGGACGCATTCATGACGCACTGAGGATGACTGAGATCCGATCACTCAGACCACATTCGGAGGTGGTCTGGGGTCGCATATGGCCACATTCTTTTAGCAGTGTGTACACGAATGTGTCCTGGGCCACACTGAAGGACCGCCTAGTCAACTGACGTCCTCCGCGTAAGCGGAAGTACGTTCTCATTCGCACGCCAACGGCTTCATATTAAAGTGCGAAACAACAAGAAGCCACACTGAACAACGTGAAATGTTGTTTTTAACCTCCCGTCGGTTAAACACAACAGCACATTTGGTCTTCGCAAACGGAAATGATGCACGTGTTTATTTGCATATTGACGGGGAAGTGAGATCCGATCTCAAGTGGTCACTCGAGACGCATGTGGAGGCTACGCATTCTGATGCCGGGTCTGAACTGACATCCGTCTCGACTGAATCTAGACACAATCTAGATGTATCTGGATACAAAGTACAGGTCTGAACAGGGCCAAGGACTGTGATTTGAGTAACAGGACACTACAGCAATCTGTCGGTGAACAGTGGAGGCGAGACAGAACAGGTTGCAATCAGCTGTGAGAGAAATGCAAGACAGAGGGCGGCTGGCAGAGTGCTGGAGTGCCGATGTGGAAAACACAGGCTGGTAGACAGGGGTCTGATGAGTGTTTGCCTGCAAGGCAGCTATGGCTGGTAGACAGGGGTCTGATGAGTGTTTGCCTGCAAGGCAGCTATGGCTGGTAGACAGTGGTCTGATGAGTGTTTGCCTGCAAGGCAGCTATGGCGGGTAGACAGGGGTCTGATGAGTGTTTGCCTGCAAGGCAGCTATGGCGGGTAGGCAGCGGTCTGATGAGTGTTTGCCTGCAAGGCAGCTATGGCGGGTAGGCAGCGGTCTGATGAGTGTTTGCCTGCAAGGCAGCTATGGCTGGTAGACAGGGGTCTGATGAGTGTTTGCCTGCAAGGCAGCTATGGCTGGTAGACAGGGGTCTGATGAGTGTTTGCCTGCAAGGCAGCTATGGCTGGTAGACAGTGGTCTGATGAGTGTTTGCCTGCAAGGCAGCTATGGCTGGTAGACAGTGGTCTGATGAGTGTTTGCCTGCAAGGCAGCTATGGCGGGTAGACAGGGGTCTGATGAGTGTTTGCCTGCAAGGCAGCTATGGCTGGTAGACAGTGGTCTGATGAGTGTTTGCCTGCAAGGCAGCTATGGCGGGTAGACAGGGGTCTGATGAGTGTTTGCCTGCAAGGCAGCTATGGCGGGTAGACAGGGGTCTGATGAGTGTTTGCCTGCAAGGCAGCTATGGCGGGTAGACAGGGGTCTGATGGGTGTTTGCCTGCAAGGCAGCTAGAATTTAAGGCAGTGTTCCATCATTCCAGGTCCTTGACTACCCTTAATAAAAAATTTTTAAAAATGTAATAATGATCTTAAAAAAAAAAACAGTAAGACTCCTATTCTCTAATGCCAAACCACCGGTTCTGACGGCGAGTCGTTTGGCGTACAGAAACATAATTCACTAAACACTGAAGGGTAGAAACGCAAGGCCCCAGGGTGCTGATGGGACAAGGGTGTGTCATTCAGGCAAAGACCTGAAACACCAGCAGGGGAAACGCCATCAGAGGAATGAGGGGAACGCCGTGCCTGTCGCCCCCGGCACCGTTACACAGGTTACCTTCGCAGCAGAACACCTCCCCCCGCAGAACCGGTCCCACCACGTCCGAGATGTTCACGCCCTGCCTGCACACGCTCCGGGTGGCGCATCCCTTGCTCACCATGATGTTTCCCGCCACCCGCTCTGGGGAAAAAGAGAGGGAAAGAGGAAAAGAGGGGTGCCGGCCGATTAAAATGGTGGCAAGCGTGTAGCGCGGAATGCCCAGTCCTCGACTGGACGTTAAATAATGTGCAGCGAAAGAGTCAGCGCTTCACTAAAGGGAAGAAAGAGAACCAGATGCAAGTGAAGAGGCAGTACATTTAAAAGACTGTGTAATGAATGCAATTATCATTATGTGTAATTATCATTATTATTATTATTATTATTATTATTATTATTATTATTAATAATTTGATGCCCAACATGGGGCTGAGCATCTCCAATTCTCAACCCAATATGGAAGGGCCAGTCACCTGCGACCACGGCCGCGTTCATGCCCGCGAACCCCACTGCACATTCAGGGTTCTCCTCCGACACACCTGGTGTCACCAGATGCTTCTTTTCACACCGCAGACTTCAGCCGAGCTCACACAGAGCGGAGTCGGAGGAAGACCTTTCATACGCAGCTCTCCGCATGCAGTCCACGGGCACCCGATTGACTAGCAGGGGGTGCCAGGTCGCACTGAATGCAGATCTGTAGCTGACTGAACCCTTGGCAATATCCCGGGCAATAAAATTGGCAATTGCACGTCACCCTAAGGAGCCACTAGCCATAGTCGGCACTAGCACATTACAGGCATTTAGCAGACGCTCTTATCCACAGCAACTTACACAACTTTTTACACAGCATTTATTTACATTGTATCCAATTATACAGCTGGATATATATACTGACACCTTGCTCAAGGTGACAATGGCAGTGTGTGTGCTACTGGGGAATCGAACCTGCAACCTCTAGGTTACAAGACCAACACCTTGCTGCCCGTTACACTACACTGGCACAGTCCAGATTCGATCTGAGTCAGTGAGGCTCAACAAGTGAGCCATCCAGCAGCGCCTATCCGAATTCTGTACTGTACATACACACAGAACCATAGAAAACAAATACTATGACATTAAGCTTATATTATTTGGTTGCAATTCTAAATGAGTTCTCTACCCGAAAGAAAGAGAAGTGGTTATGCTCCCCAAACACACTGCTGTGATAGGTTAATATTATTTACGTATTAATCTATCACCAGTGTGTTTGTTTTGGTGGACTGCCAATCTGAATGAACCCATTATTGACTAGACACGCTGGTCCAGCTCTCATCTTACAAGCATATGATTTATAGAAATTACATCCTTTGCATTAAAAGGAAATTTTATTATTTTCCTGCTTTTAAATTTGGGATAAGTATACATGGTGTCTTGACTGCACAGTGTCTCTAAGCAAATAAACTATTGCAAATTACCTTCAAAATTCTGTTTTTTTTTAAACCATGTAAACCACAAAGCTCTAGCGCTGGTAAACCAATCACACCTGAAACATCCAGAGTGGCACAGCTTTCTTTTACACGCAATACATTCAGAATACCGCAGGATAATGATTTAAGGTCACATTCAGGTTAGGTGTCTTGCTCACGGGTGGCTCAATGGCAGTGCCCCACCTGGGAATGGAGTCTGCAACCCCCCCCCCCCTCCCCCCTCCTCACCAACGACTTTGATGCACATGACCTCCTCTCCACGGCACTGGACGGTCTTATCGCACAGCGACGGCACCGCGATGCAGCCCACACACTCCCGATCGTTCTGGCTGGCCTCCGGGCTTATTGCGGGCCCTGCATGGACAGAGAGCACACGTTCTGGCATTCAGCAAAACTCTCTTATCCAGAGTGACTTATACAATTTACACAGCATCCGTTTATGCAGCTGGATATTGACTGAAGCGTTTCAGACCGAAGTGGCTGAAGGGTACATGAGGGCACTGCTCCACCCGGCAATTTCAGCTACAAGCTCAGCTTGCCAAGCATTGTAATACACTGCTGCTGTGTGTGAGTGTGTGTGTGTGTGTGTGTGTGTGAGTGTGTACACACACACACATATATAGACACACATGCGTTTTCCACTTTTGTGGGACATTACAGCCTACCTTCAGCTTGGTCACACCCAGTTCTTATCTTCCAGGCAGCATGTTTGAAGTTAAAGGACAATTCCGTATTGCAAAAGCCAGCATCGGCACATGATCTGGTAACCTTCTTGGTGACATGCTTCTCTTTATCAACTGAAAGTTAAAAAAAATACATTAAAAAAATCACAAACTCGTTTGGGGAAGATAGTGTATTTCTCAGCGGCCAATTTGTACTGTCAAGAAGTTGTTTTCTTTTATTTTTAAAAGATGCCTCAATCAAAGCACTGTCAGTCTCATGCCCCATACAGTACTCACTCTCAATAAGTTCAGATGCTGCTGACACACACTTCTGTCCAGCCGCGCATGCGTTTACTACACCATGGCAACCAGTCCAGCTGTCAGCCTGGCACTCCGTGCAATTTAAGGCATTCCCGCCTAAAAGAACGAAACAAAGGTCATTTCAAATCTGGGTCACGGTAGAAGTAGGACACAGTGAAGTAAGCATTTGTTGTCTTCTGTCGTAAAGATGGTAATATCAATACATTACAGGCATTTAGCAGATCCTCTTACCCATAGCAACTTACACAACATTTTACATTGTATCCATTTATACAGCAACATAAAACTGCCATTTATGTCTTATACAAATATTATTATCGTGACACATTGCCCCTAAAACAATAGGCAGCCTATTTCGTGACGACCTAATTTACCTAATGAAACACGCAATTAAAATTCGGTCAAAATAAACAGGTAGCATAAATGTATGGGTGTGCCGCTCAACTACTCCATAGCAGGACAACTCCGTAGGTAGGATATAATGTCAGAAGACCTGAAAAACGGACTGGTTGTCAGACTGAAACCTAACTCCCGCCCCCAGCACATCAGGTGCTATCACCAATTTCTTGTTTTAACTTCTATGACAATATGCGTCAGTATAAGCTGGAGTAGGGAAAAGAGGGCGGCTACTCCTCCGTCAACATACATCGCATACATCGCTTCCAGACAGTCGAGACGAGACACGACCACTACGTCGTCAAGAAAAACAAACTCACTGAGCATCATTTTGTTCCCGATCTTTCGCCGCTCACTTCCTGTTTTGTTATTGCGGACGTGGGTGGATATTTGAATGAATAACGACTGCTAAACGCAAATATTCCGTAATCGAGTAAAATATGAACTGGACAAAAACGTGTAGCTACAGAAACCACGCCTCATTCACCTTGATCGTTAGGCATAATGACCTTGGCTATAGGATACCAAGTCGCTTGATGTAGCCTATCAGAATAAAAATTACGCAGACATCTAAAATGACCTGTTGAACAATACAATATCGTAACAGGCTTAATTACTGTATGGCAAAATAGTTTATTAAATATTTTATTCCACAATAAAGCACACCTATTTAGCGATTCCCTCCACCGAATTACATTATTGTCTTGAATAGTGAGATTTTGGCCTATGCTGATAAGCTTGGCTAGAAAGTTGCTATTTCCTATGTGGAGACTTGCCTATACATTTGTTTTCATCACGACAAATACGGAACTCTAAAATATCAAAACACGGTCAGAACGAAGAAAAGTTAGCTGTATTTCCACGCGGAGCATAAATGCATTTTCCTACAGCCTACAGCGCGCAAAGACCACCTAGCAAGCTAAATAATAATAAAATGGCCTATCTAAAAATCTTTTTTTTAAAAAATAAAAATAAAAAAACAAAGCGATGTGATGTTATCATCACATTGCAGTCATTTAGATTTCATTCTCGGTTCTACAGGACACCGTTTTACAGAAGTTTTTGTTATTCCGTTATTACAATAATGTAGCTCTTGGCGCTGCAGTTATGCTACATTGCATTTTGTAACAACAGCAGTGTAGGAAAAAGAAAAAACGCAAACCAGTAAAAACTACCGCAAGATGCTGGGTCACAGGAACATATAAATAGGAAAATAGAATATTCACACACTGGCTTAATGATCCAAAAATGTCTGTGTTATGTGTACGTTTAACGCGTCGACCGCATTGCCGTTCGGGGTGAAGACCCATGTAGTCGAAACGTTAACCGTGCTTATGTCAGTCATTTTATGGAGCATCAAGTCTTCTCCTTCCCTACATTGTAACAATAGAAAACCAAGTCTTACCAGCTATAAATACCGCACAAAGGGATACAGTCAACGCCCAAAACATGTTGCTCTGCAAAGCAGCGTGTACTCAGTTTAGTGTGAGATGCACTACTGGTAGGTGCCTAGGTGGAAGGGGTTTCTGTGCTTTTCCATGGCAAGCCCTTAGCAGGAAATGGGAAGGAACTGATGCCCTTGTGACGACGAGCTGAACAGTCTTACGTTGTTAATGCCCAGGAAGCAATGAAATAGTAACCAGTTTATTGTGATTACCTAGTGACATCAATCAAAGGACGAGTTGTTGAATACCTTTAAATGCATCCTCACAAATCATTTCTTGTTTTTTTATTTACAGCAGGTGTTTTTTTAGGTGTTGTAGCCTATGTGTGCATCGCATAGACTGCTTGTTCCAACTCAAAGGCTTCAATGAAAAGCTGAGCAGAACTTGATCCCCGTTCATTGAGCTGAGTCCAGCACAAATTCTCCAATAAAGAGAGCGTAACATACACTGTAAAAAAAAAAAGTTCCCATTAGGGGGTGAATCGTTTAGTGGCAGCTGGCGGGCGCCAGTGGCGGTTTTAGCGGAAGCTGGCGGAGTGGTATCTTGTAGTGGCACCTGGTGGACTCCAGTGGCTGCTCCAACGACGACAACAACAAGCGCTTGCTGCCCATTGAGTTCAATGTGGACACCCGAGGTGATTTAACTTCCGAGTTACATCCGAGTATTTATTATTTTCTGTTTTATTTCTTAAGACTTCTGAGTTTTTTTTTTTTTTTTGTTATCGTTTTTAACCGATAAAAAAGTTATTAAATTTTAACTTTTCTTTATGGGACAAGGAATTTTCACTCTTGCATGCTTGGATCCGTAGCACAGCACAGCACCTTTTGTCCAGTAGATGGCAGCAGCTACTTAAAAATCAAGTGTGAATATCTCTCCTGTGGTGTCGTTTGTGTTGGACCAGGCGATTCCCTTAATCGGAACAAATAGAAACGAAGCGCTTTGAAAGGGGGTGTCTGTGTATTGGTAGGCTAGCCGCGCGTAGTTCTACAACATTATGGAACTCACTGAATATAAAGAACCACATTTGATTAGCAACCCAGGAACAAAATTAAAAACGGGCATAAAAAAATTACGAAAAGACTGGGACAAGAAATTCCCTCAGCAAGTAAAGACGAGGCAAGACCCCAGGGCTCAATTGCAGTGTGATTAGCTGGAGGCTAAACCTCACGTTGAAACCTCCAGGCCACAGAACTGAATTGCAACTTGAAATAGCTAATCCTTAGTCCACAGCTGTGTATAGCTGGTCCACTTGTAATGCAGTTTTGTGGTGTTCAGGTTTAAATCTGAGATTAGCCCTTTGCCCCATCATGCTGGAAGCAGGGACTATGATACAGTGATGTGAAAAAGAAAGAACACCCTCTTTCAATTCTATTTATTTTATTTTATTTATTTATTTAGTTTTACATATTAGGACATAACTAACATATAGTCCTCACAAAGTCCTAACAGAAGATAAATCTAACTTCATTTGACAAATAACACATTACATGTTTATTGAAAAAAAAAAAAAGAACCATCAGAAGCCTTCTGTGAATGGGAAGACGGGACTTGGCTTTGGAGAAGACAGACCAACAAGACACCCAGCTCCCTATATTCTGAACTCCCCTAATTACTTTCCCTACAAGACAAACAGTGATTGGAGAGCATCATACACTGTATTTTGGAGTGAATTCTTCCATAATTATATTTTCAGATCATGTATTAATACGTACAAACTTCATTAAATTCACTCTTCAGTTTGTGCAGTCTGATTTTCATTACACACATATACATAAGATGTTTGTGTGCAAAACAAAGTCTTTTTAAAACTTAAAACAAAGTCCAGTACAGACTGTAGTCATCTGTATAATTGTTAACATCAGCAATGCAAGTTATATAAGGAGAAGGATGGTTAACACTTCAGGTTTGGCAAATAGCAGGGCACAGTAATTTAAAGTGTAGGGGTGCTCCAGAAAAACAGCTTCCTGCTCCTATCACTTCACTTTGTTGTGTAGAGCCACCAGCTACATGTTTCCATAAATGTTGTCACCATCCTGTAGATTTTGTTAAAATACAAGCAAATAGTAAAAGTTATTAAACATCTCAGAGTGTCCTGGTCCATGTGCCTGGCACTGGTCCACAGGGAAGCATTTCTAGAGCCTCTATCTCTGTAAATTGTGTATTTAAAATGGCTAGACTTAAAAGAGGCAACAAATAAAAAATAAAAATAAAAATAAATAAATAAGCCTGCACATTCATTTACTGAATCTAGCCGCACTGTTGTCTGGTACAGTACTTACGTCATTCCTATGTTTGGCAGCATGGGCAGATTTTGGGTTTCTAGAGAGGGCGAAAACATTTCTCCAGTATTTATACTTTCAAATGATCTCTTTTCAACTCTTTACTAATGTCACTGGATTTCAAATACAGTCATAGAAAGGTGTAGCAAGCATAATTAAAATCTGTTTAGAAATTATAACAAACTGTTAATGATAAAATAATAAACTGTTTACAAGTTTAACTAAACAGTAATGATGGTTGCTCACATGATCAATAATAAAACATCTAAATGGCAACAACTGAAATCTTACTGATTTTATTACTTGTCGCAAAACAAATGCCTGAAAAACGTTAAAAAAATATAGAACTCAATGATTCATCTTTTGTGAAGCTGATTCACTGTGTCCTGTGTTTCGTTTTTTTTTGTTTAGCATGTTATAAAACTATAAAAATATTATTTTAAACAGGGTGATTTACCTTACAGGAGACGGGCAGCGGGGTTTGGGTTTGGTTAGAACATTGCCTGCTAAGCTCTCGTTATTGGCCCTGTGAGTGAACAATGTTTGCGATAAGACTTTCACCTGTGACAGTGCTTTAACGACAGAAACATTATATACTTACCTGTAGCCCACATTCATCTCAGGTCCGTTGCCATGTTGCTGTCTGTAAGCGCACAGATAAGACCTTTGTTTCAGTATTAAACCAGGCCACCAGAGCACTGATTCAAGTTATTTCACTCTATTGCTTTCTGTAAAAGCATACCTATACCTTTAACATGTGGGAACAAAAGTGTGGAACGGTGTTTTACGGACATTACCTGGTTGAAGCCCAAAATTTTTGAAACACTTGGCAGCATTGCTATTACAGTCTTAAACAATTTTACAATCTTAATTGCTTCAGTAAATTACCCAGATGTATGAACTGGTAACACGTGAATTGCAGTCTATTCAATTTACGCAATGACATGAATATGGATATGAGTACTATACAAAGTGACATAAATAACTGGAAAGGTAAATTATTTTGATGTTTTGCCCCAGCTTACCTTGAAAATCTGCTCCAAATGGACCTCCTGTTAAAACCATGGACAAAAAAAGAAAAACTTATTCATAGACTTTTTAATCTTTGGAAAAAACAAGATCCACATTTTTCTCAATGGTTATGGTGGAAATTTTCCAGAAGTATTGCCCATGTGATTACCTTTTTTCTGGGCGAGGAGGTCTGTCCAGGAAGTCCTTGGGATTTCTTCTGTGTGTGCCATACAGAGAAATAGAATGTTTTTTTTTCAGCTGACAGCAGTAGGTGATTTTCACACCCACATTATTTAGCTATACCTAACATTACAGAATACATTTGCTAGACCATTGTGTAATGAATTTATACAATGCAGCATCCAGGAAACATTAAAGAATCAGCCTGAAACTGACTCTAACAATTTATTACAATAAATGTATTCTGTTAAGACTACTTGTGTTGATGTGTGCTTGGTATATCTAACTTAACACTTCTCTTGAGAGTTCAAAGACTTTTTACAAATTCAGAATTGTTTTTCTCAGACATAGAATTACTGAGACATTGGATTTATAAGATCCAAGCTGGTGCACGTGTTAAATGATCAGCACATTATAATGAATATATGATAAGCATATGATCAACAGAAACTTGATAAACAGACCATGAAGAAAATATAGCAGTGTAGCACAGTGGGTAAGGAACTGGGCTTGTAACCGAAAGGTCATAGGTTCGATTCCCGGGTAGGACACTGCCGTTGTACCCTTGAACAAGGTACTTAACCTGCACCTCCACCATGCATTGCTTCAGTATGCATCCAGCTGTATACATGGATACAATGTAAAAATGCTAAGTAATGCTAAAGTTGTGTAAGTGTCTGGATAAGAGCGTCTGCTAAATGCCTGTAATGTAATGTAATATAAAAAAAGGAAAACACTGCAGTAATCCAAATTAATTACCTGGAAAACCGTCTCCAGAATGATGCCCTATTTGCAAAAACACAAAAAACAAAACATATTGTACAATTAGTGACATGTACTGCTGTGAAAATGAAGGAAGGATTAACACTGCTGAGGCCACCTGGACAGTGGATGACTGGTATCCTATACACTGATCTTTTATTGTGCTTCCTGAATAGCTTCTTCATGAATGGTTCCTTCAAAATGAACCATAGGGTGAGATGCCAAACCAGAGCAAACTGTAGTAATGTATTATACCCATTTTTTCTTTATTTTTATTTTTTACTGTTGTTCTTGATTTAAACTTGAAATTTATATAGGAAAAACATAAAGTGAGATACCCAGTGTCAGTAAGCAGGCTATTACCTTGGTCGTTTTTTAAATTATTCATTTTTTGTTTTCGTTCTTTTCTGCTTGGAAACTGTATGTACACAAAAGACTAATAAAAACAATTGTACAAAAAAATTCAAAAAATCTTATTAATTCATTCAGTTCATTCGAACAGTGCATTTCACAAAAATATTTGACGCAATATATTTTACAGCAGGCCCTGACCTAAAACCTCCATAATAAAAAGTCTTAGGTGACAGTGGCAAGGAAAACTCCCTAGATGGAAGAAACAGAATGAAACCTTAGGAGGAACCAGAATTAAGAGGAGAGCCTGTCCTGCTCTGGCCAGCTGAGGATGCTAGGTCACAAGGACTGACATGGCTGAATCAGGCGCTCATTTTTCTCAGATACAGAAAACATTTCAGTCGATCACCCCATCCTCCTGTCCTCCCTGGCAGCTATGGGGATCTGTGGCACAGCACTAGACTGGATCGAGTCCTATCTCTCCGGTCGCTCCTTCCAAGTCGCCTGGGCTGGCGCAGTATCGGCACCTCGCCCCCTTGCCACAGGAGTTCCCCAGGGCTCAGTCCTTGGTCTCCTCCTGTTCTCCCTGTACATCCAATCTCTTGGTCCTGTAATCTCTGCCCATGGTTTGTCCTATCATTGTTATGCCGATGACACCCAACTCTTTCTCTCCTTCCCCCCCTCTGACACACAGGTCTCCGCTCGCATCTCTGCTTGCCTGAGGGACATCCAGAGCTGGATGGATAACCACCATCTAAGCTGAACCCAGGTAAGACAGAGATGATCTTCATCCCTGCTCCATCCTCTAACCTCCTTGACTTTTCCATTACCCTAGGGGACACCGTGGTGTCATCACCCACCGCAAAAAACCTCAGAGTGGTGATGGACAACAGACTGTCCCTCTCCCAGAACATCGCGGCGGTGAGTCGAACGTGCAGGTTCTTCCTGTACAACATCCGGAGAATCCGCCCCTTCCTCACCACCTATGCAACCCAGCTCCTGGTTCAAGCGATGGTCCTGTCCTGCCTGGACTACTGCAATTCGCTGCTGGCTGGTCTGCCAGCATCCGCCATCAGACCCCTGCAGCTCATCCAGAATGCTGCAGCTCGTCTGGTCTACAACCTCCCCAGACATTTCCATCTCACCCCCCTGCTCACTGACCTCCACTGGCTGCCTGTTATGGCTCACATCAAATTTAAGACTTTGGTGCTTGCATACCAGGCAGGTTAGGGGTCAGCACCAGGATACATCCAGAGGATCATCAGACCCTACACACCAGCCAGACCTCTCCGTTCTGCCACCTCTGGACGCTTGGCACCTCCCCCTCTTCGTGTCTGTACTTCCCGCTCGCGTCTGCTCTCTGTTCTGGCCCCTCGCTGGTGGAATGACCTCCCCGTGGCAGTCAGAACAGCAGAGAATCTGACTACCTTCAAGCGCAGACTAAGGACTCATCTCTTCAGGCTGCACCTCTCCCCACCCCTCCCTAGCCTATAGTTTAGCTCTATGTACCTAGTTAGGCTAATGCGATCACGTTAGTTTTTATTGGGCAGGATTGTTTTTGTCTGATTCTGATTAGGCAAATGTGATTTCAGTGCCATTTTGTACTTGACAGGATTGTTTGTTTGTTTGCTGAACAGGTTACCCTACAGGGTTGGAGTCCTGATCTGTGGTCACTTCTGGCACTACGATCTTTACTTCACTCTAGTGTGTTTCTTTTGCACCTCTGCACCTTGAACTGATGCACTTGTTGTACGTCGCTCTGGATAAGAGCGTCTGCTAAATGCCTGTAATGTAATGTAATGAACAAGGTGCAACAAGTGCACTTTAATTCATCCATTACATGTTACACACACACACACACACACACACTCTTGTCTTTGTCCTTTTTCCTAGTGAGGCTACAATGCTGCTTAGAGGAGCATCAAAGTGTTACTGGGTTACAGTACCTTTCCTCTGGATGAGGTGGTCTACGTGGACAGTCCCTGGGAAGTTCCCTGTGGGTGTGTGATAGATTACCATGTAAATATTGAAAAAAAGCACAGAATCGCACTTGTTCCTACAATACTTTCAATTTTACAGGGTCACAGTGAGCAGCCCGGACTCCTGGGGCATTACTCTTTTTCACTGAGTTTAAGAGGTAATTTAGGTACCATCCAATCATGTCATTAAAATGCCATTATATTTGGACTGTTTGTTCAGTATCAGCTGACATTTTTAATTCAAAGCTATCAGAAACGTGTTTAGGGATCTGTTTCGCAGATGGAAGAAGCTGACACACAGCGCCAGCAAAGCCGCCACACAGCTCTTTGGGTTTTGATTTTTCTCTTTTCTGATCACCGAAGTGCTTCTACTGACCATCGATGCAATAACATCACTCACCTGTGGTCAGTGTTTCCCACATTCCAACTAGCGCTGTTACCTTCATGCCTTCTGTGAACAGACAGACATTGCGTTTGATTTATCACAGTTCAAGGCCACGTCTAATGACCTCTCCAATCAGTGAACTCTAGTCAACTGAATAAAATGTAGCACGCATTCACGACCAGATATCATTACTATTTTTACGCAGCATATAAGGTAAGCAAATAAGGGACTTATTGCCACAGAGAGAAATTTGTTGTGGATGTTGGAATATAGATATGTACACGAGGTATTAGGTTTTGCTGAAATTATACAATCTGCTTACCTGGAAAATCTTTTCCAAAAAGACCTCCTGATTGATAGACAAGAAAAGAAAGAACCAGCCAGTTTTCAATCTTGGAAACCTTTATACACGCTTCATTCTTCACATGATACAGTTCAGTTGGCACAGTGAAATACCACTTTTTCCAGATTTTTTAAAATTTAAGATTACATGGCAAAATATAGTTTCTTGGGGTACTCACTGATTGTCAGGTTGTGGTGGCCTCAGTGAGTGTTGATCAGTACTTTTCCTGTGGGTTTTAGAGTGACACATTTTGGTAAACTAGCTACTGGTAGTAGTAAGCATAGAATAATAAGTATAAGTATAGTTTCTGCTGTAGATTGAAATGTAGAATATATTGTCATGGAAAGCTTTATTTAGTCCTGGGCTGCCCAACCCTGTTCCTGGAGATCGACCATCTTGGAGGTTTTCATTTCAACCCTGAATTGGCACACCTGATTCTACTAATTAGCAGCTCAGAGAGATCTCTACCTGCTGTATGAGGTGTACTGTGTTAGGCTTTGAGTGAAAACCTACAGGACGGTAGATCTCCAGGAAACAGAGTTGGCCAGCCCTGATTTTGTCTGTTTTTCTGGTTTTATAGTCCTGCTGTGTAACGTAGTTGAGGAAGATATACGGCTTAATAGATAGCACCCTTCTGGATTTGGCCAAATTCACGCTCACCTGGAACACCTTTTCCTGTACATCAAGACTCCCACACACAGAGCCAGGGCAAGCAGGACAGCAGCTGTGACAGGCAGCAGGATGGGGAGGAGGCTCTGCTTTCCTACAGAGAAATGCAGAACGGCAGTGCCAGTAACTATCAGGGGTGGAAAATCCAGGTTCAGAAAGTAAAGAAAGTTTTTTCAATTCTGTAAACATCTGATTTAGTGAAGAAATTAATAAATGAACACATCATAAATAAACTGTCTGGCCCATGAAATACGTCTTTACATCAATAATAATATTAATCCTGATGTTCTCTGCAATAAATCTGTCCAGTGGTGGATATAAAAGAATATATCATTATAATATATCATTATAACAATAAATTAATGATAATTTAAACAAAACATTTTTAGCATTGCCTACCGGATAGCTCCTTCTGAAATGTATTTTCTTGTGCTTGGAGTAATGTGATTCTGTATACACTGCATTGCAGAAAAGATTTCAAAAAAATCCCATTTTGTTCTTTGTGAATCCATTGATATTTGTCTGAATCACTCTTAAACCTTGGTCCTTGTAAAGTCAGAGGAAAAACACAGCCCAATACTGTCAGTGGACTAATACTTACGCTTAACGTTAAGACTGGCTGAACTGTCTTGCCTCTTTCTCCCCCAGAAGGTGGCGCTGCAGGTCAGCTGTTCCTCATAGTTGTCTCCAGCAGGGATGAACGTGAGTGTGGAAGACGTTTTCCAGGTGCTGGGGCTGCTCTGCGTGTGGCTGGTGGTGGTCTGTCCGTCTTTGACGTTCCAGGTGAAAGTTGGGGGATGGGAGGGGCAGGTGTGTTCGACTGAGCAGGTGGCGGAGAGAGCAGACCCTTCCTCGGTCTCCTCCGGGAGGGGCGTCATAACCGGGTCGCTTGGTGAAGCTGTGCGAACAAACAGGAGTGTGAGGTGTGCACACACACTCGCGTGCGCTTGAGCACGGGCGTGCGATTGCACTAGGACCAGCTGTCCTCAAATTCGGTCCTGGGGGACCACTGTGTATGCTGGTTTTCATTCCAACCTCCACTGCAATCCCAGAATTTTAACAAGCTGTTCATTTTTCTTAATTCGGTGCTTTTCATGTTTTAGAGCTGGGGTCCCCAGTCTTATCCAGAAAGGGCCAGTGCGGATGCACACATCTGATTCTACTAATCAAGGTGCTTAGCAAAGACTAGAGGTTGGAATGAAAACCAGCATACACAGTGCCCCCCCAGGACCGAGTTTGAGACCCACCGCACTGGACTTCAGTCAAACACACCTTTCATAACAATGAACACACAGCTGTTGTTGAAGATGTATTTGTCCGTCCCCTTTTCCGCCCGGAAACAGAACGGCCCGTTGTCATGGGGTTTGACTTCGTCGATCTCCAGGGTGCAGTTCTGTTCGTCCAGGTTGCCCAGCAGCCGAGTGCGGTCTTTGAAGTTATTGAGAACTCTGCTTCGTCCGTTGTGATAGGCGTAGCCGCCGTCTCTCGTCTGCCACATCCCGCTGAGATCAGTTACGGGATACTCGCCTTCACTTGTGAAACCACACGGGATAACCACACAGGACTGGGTCAAGGCGCTGATTCTGGGGGTGACGCTGGCTGCCCAGATGTGACCTAAAAAAAAACAACAAACAAATACATGCTTTAGTTTTTTTTGTTTGTTTGGTCAGATTTGAAAGCATCAGCCAATTACCAGTTATCTGTGCCAGTGTGTAAATAGTGTGGGACCATGTAACCTAAAATGTGGCATGATTTTATTCATGTTTTTTCTGAACGCAGACTAATTCTGGACAACCACATGGATACAGAAAAGAGAATGAATTAATGAATGAATATAGGAGATGGACAACAGCTACTATTCATAACACAACTTTGGGGGGGGGGGGGGGATGGAAGACATACCACAATCTTAGCTTCTGTTTTTTGTTTTTTAAAACAGTAGAAGAATCGGCTGAGGGCACACTGAGGGTATTACAAGGAATGTGTTTTTTTAATGGCAAGCTTTCAGTACAAGACCTTCGTCAGGGCATATTATATGTATATATATATAACTGATGGCCTGACGAAGGTCTTGTACCGAAAGCTTGCCATTAAAAAACACATTCTTTGTAATACCCTCAGTGTGCCCTCAGCCTTTTATTACATTGTTTTTTTTAAAACAAAAAGCATTTAAAACCATAGTGCCATTGTTTGGCTTGTTGCTTCTAGTTCAAGATGCAACTTAAAATATACACACTGCTTGTGTCATCAGTGTCCGGACCAGCAGTAGGCGATTCAGGCGCTGGGGGTTCATACACTGAAAAGTAAAAGGAGGCAAAATCGGGCTTGATTCACCTTAAAATTGATCACATTTAACTATCCAAGAGCACAAAGATATGAGCAGTGTTAGTCCGAATGTGTTTGTTATTCCATTCAGATCCAGCTGGCGATTTTCAAGACAAATTATATTATACTGGTGCCATACTGCTCTACCTCAGGAGATAGTAGGGTTGTATACTATGAGGTGATAAAGGTCACTGTGCATTTTAAACATATACTTTCCATCTTTTAAAATCAAAATCAAGCTCTTTCTTGCCAGTTTCTCCAAACATACACCTCTAAGGAAACATTATATAAAGCATTTTATGTATTTGCGTGTCTTATGTTGTTTTATTTAATAATTTTATGCCATATACGTACTTTTCACATGTATATCGATTGAGGCCATTGGCCTTTTCCCATCAGGAAACTCAGCTGTGCAGGTCAGAGTTTTACCGTGGTCGTCCATAGATGCAATGAACATTATATTGGATACGGTTTTCCACTTATTGGCAGCCATATTTGTAGTTTTGCTGGAGGCTGGCATGTCCTTGTAGCTCCACACAATAGCTGGCTGTTGCTTAGAGCAGGTGTAAATAGCAGAGCATGTGACGTTCTTCACCACACCTTCAAGGAACTCCACTGGCCTGGGATCAGTAATGATCTCCTCAACTGAACCTAAAGCAGAGATGCAGTTTAGCTACAATCCATATTTGTTAACACGTTAGTAAAATATAGTCGTCAGTTTATGTTTGTATACCGTTATTGTTGTTTTTCATTTACGATTGTTTTCTTTTTTTGTGAAGGCTGGAGTGTGAATTATATCTACAAAAGTGGACTGCAAAAATTAAACCAAGGATCAATCTTTCCCAAACACAATGCCACTGGTAATTTCAAATTAAGCCTGGGTGTCTTTTTTTTTTTGCAAAATGTGTGGCCCGTTCAGCTATCATCAAACCTGTCTACTGAGTTTGAAACAGGGTGACATTTGCATTTTACTGTAATTAAAATTTGTGATAAAAAACATAAAATATGTTTTACTTTGGCATAATTTACATTTTAGTTGCTGAAATGCAGGCACCCATAAGAAGAATTCCCCTACAGATTATGTCCTAACTCAACATGCAGTTAATAAACTGGGCTGATTAACCAGCGACGCCTGCAGCGCACCATCGATTTCAGTTTGACACTACCCTGCTGTAGCGCCTTACATTCGGCCTGGATGGTGATGTCCGCCTGGGCCTCCTGGCCTCCTGGATGCCGGACACGACAAGACACAGTCTTTTGATCTTCAACGACGACCCACGTCTGCATCAACGTGGTTTTCCACTTGTCTTGCGCTTGAGTTTCACGACGCTGGCCCGGCTCGGGCAAACCAATCAGGCTCAGTTCAGGGGGCGTGGCCGGACACATGTGGTACGCACTGCACTGCACGCTGATTTGCTCTCCCACCTTGGGTATGCCAATGATCTGCATTTCTGGTTTATCCACTTTGTCTGCAGAAAATGTAGAAGAATGAAATCGGTGAAAAAGCTATTCTTTTTTTTTTAAATGGCCACCATCAGTGGAGGCAACGTATTTAACTGCAAATGGAAACAAAGACAGCCTACCTGATTTTTGATTTTGAGTTTTTATGTCTTTAAAGTTTGTTCTGGTAGAACATGTTATACATTGTGAGCTTCACTGACCATAAAACACTGTGAGTCCACGTTATCTAAAAGCAGGGTGCCATGGTCCCCTGGTTCCAGCACTTATGACTCAGCCAAATTACAATTTTGTTGAAAATCTTTCCCTAATTTATTACACAAAATAGGAAATGAAGGTTTCCTCTCACCAGTCACATAAATCTCCACGGTCTTGTCCTGATAGTTCTGTCTGTGGTAGGAGGAGATGGGCTTGGGGTCCACCCAGGTGTAAAGCCTCTGTCCATGATGGTTCATCTCGACGGGGTTAATTTTCAGGCTGCAGCTCCGGTCACTCGAAGATCCGTACAGAGAGGTTTTCCCTCTGAAGTCACTGATGACATCACCAGGGCGCGCTGGGTCGTACACCACCGGGTACTCCCCGGGCGTGTACTTGTACCACATGACACTGAGGTGAGAGGGCAGGGTGGAGGAGTACTCAAAATGGCAGGGGATGACCAGGCACGAGCCCTGCAGGCCTGTCACCTGGCTGGGCATAGAGAAGCTCCACCCCAGGGAAAACATGGCCCCTGAAAAACACCCGCAGGAAGATGAGATTTCATCTGCACACGAGCGCAGTTACTGCAGACACTATGGAGTAACCAGATGGTGAGCTCTGTGTTCTTAAAATTAAAATTCCTCAGTTGTCTACATCAGTGCAACATAGCATTGAGAAACCCCCCATTGCCAACCAGAATTCATTAGTGCTGAGGCACGCACTGATTTCCTGGAACCGCAGAGTCATGACAAGGGAAAGGATAGTCTTCTGATTGGTTCACACATCAGAGGTTTTTAGTACATCGTAAGATTCATGAACTCTATCTCTCGTTTAAGTTGAATTACAGTATGTTTGCTGTTATAAGCAAAATCACAAAGTATTGAAAGCAGCTACAAGCTTTCAGCTGTGACAGTTGCTTATCACATAAAGCTTTATCTGTAAACACGTAAAACTGCCTTTCCAAAGATATCTTTGTCCTTGTACCTTGTCTGGCATGCCATGCAAAACTGTAAACCATTTTTTATTCTTACTGAAAAAGGGACCTCTCTCATTTTGGGAAAACTCACTTTTCACCTTCAGAGTGATGTACCCCTCTTGAGTTTGCCCATTGGTGAACCTTGCGGTGCATTTCAGGGCTTGGTTGTGGTCGCTGGCCCCTGCCTTGAATTTCAAAGTGGACCGGCTTTCCCATCTCCCACTGCCTAGTTTCTTAAACTCGCTGGAGACCTTCATGCCTCCATAATTCCAAGACAGATCTGGACGGTGCTCTTGGCAGGAGTAGGATACGGAACAGACCACGTCCTTCTCCACGCCTTCCAGGAACTCCTCCGAACTGGGATATATAGTGACCTTTGTCACTGAACCTGAGGCAGAAGGTTAGTACACATTGGTCCCTTGCTTAGCATCTGCATGTGACATTGCAACAGTCGTTTATTCTCAGGTATCGTTTTAGCATGACATTTTCTGACGACGGTTACGTCACACGCAGCGGTGGTGTTTATTTTCACGATTTCCCACCATTTCACTCCCATGTGTGAAGGCCCAGTCCTAGTCACCTGACACGCTCAGTGCAGTGACGTCTGATTTTCCTCCCTTAAGCGAGAGTGCAAACAAGTTCTCAAGCTCCTCAACACGCGAGGCTTCCTGCTTCCTCCTGCTTCCTGTTCCATCACGGTTCACAAGCTGAGCTCGCATAGACATGAATCTTAAGGCTGCACTCTCCATCTAGAACTTTAAATGCTAACTGTATAAAACTGACCAGTATTGTAGCTGATGGAAATAATTTTGAAATTTAACCATGGCCGTGTAATTGCTAATATATCCCAAATAAAAGCGCGATTGTCGTACGGTAGCGGTAACTCAAGGCTGGAGAATTAGGGCGTGTCCAACTCTAAAATTGTACAGTTGTAGGAGTGATAAATAAAATCAGAAAATAAGCTTATAGCCAAAAGCAATTTTCAGGATCTTTTTTAGTGGGTGAAACACTAGAACTAATTTACCCCTGTCTATATGTAATTACTCACATTGTCCCTTAAGGTTGACGGTTTTGGATGCGCTCCGGCCGGAGGGATGTCTGACTTCACAAGTGATGGTTTGGTGGGCGTTGTCTAATGTCCAGGTCATCTCCATGGTGATTTTCCACTTGCCTTCATGCACGTCTTCGTGATAGACTTTGGGTGTTCCCGTATATCCCCCAATGTTCAGGCTCAGTGTTGGGGGACGCGGTCGGCACGTGTGGTAGGCGCTGCACTGGACGGTCATTTGTTCTCCCACCGTACGTGAGCCGGAAAAATATAATTTTGGTTCGTCTGCTCTGTCTTAAAAAAAAAAAAAAACATGAAATACAAACATATAATTGCGCTTAGCACTTCTAAGCAAGTCACATCCATCATTTCCAAGCAAACTGGTACATTTTCAGTCAAATGAAAACCTTAGCCATAACACAGTAGAGAAATAATAGAGTTCAATTCTCTCACCTCGTACACGGATTTTCACTGCTTTGTCATAAAATTTAAAATAGCGATATGTGACGTAGTCTGGGTCCACCCAGGGGTAAATCCTCTCCTCTTGGTGACGCCAGTGCAGGGGGTCGATCTTCAGGCTGCAGTCTCCCTTGTAAGGTGATCCATATAAAGAGGTTTGTCCCCTGAACTTTTCAATGACGTCATATGGGTATCGTGGATCGCACACCAGAGGGTATCCTCTGTTGACATATTGGTACCAGACCACTCTGCCCTTGTCGTTGGGTGGGTATTCACTATAAGAAAATCTGCAGGGGATGACCAGGCAGGACCCTACCATGCCCTCCATCTCTCTGGGCACGGTGACACTCCATGCCCAGGAAACGCCAAATATGGCACCTTAGAAAACAGAAATTTGATTGGTTTGATTAGGAGTGAAACAAAAGCCTTTTACTTTATTTTTGTTTTATTCTTGCTGTCCTATTACTGCCTTAGCTACTCTTAACTAGCATTTTTCAATTAATCAGATTAATGAAATTCCATTAACAATGAGGTAGACCATATATCCATATATCTATACACACACACACACACACACACACACACACACAATACAGTCCAAAAGTACTGGGTCACTAGCGGTTAAAAAATAAAAATAAGAAAAATTCAGTTAATATAATACATAATATATGTATTTATTAAATAACAAACCAATGGTTTGTGGAAATGGAAGAGTGGGAGGGAGGTGGATGGGTAGGTTTGACTGAAATCTTATCTAACTTAGTTTTTTATTTATATTTTTTTAACCACAGGTAACCCAACACCTATAGACATATGGCAAAGAAGATGGAGTCAGGTTTAGATGTGCAGAGCCAACTAAACATATTGTGGCAAGAAGGTTATCCCCACCAAAAAAAATGCAAGTGACCAGTTAACAACAATATGTAAGAACATGACACGCAGCACAAAGCCCCAACACTGTGAAATGTTGTATAAATGATTTGTGCTAGTGATATCTTTTTGACAAATGGATGCTTTTTAAATATGTTTATCTTGATTTTGAACCATTGTGTCTGCTTTCTAAATTTAATAAACACAAATATAAATAAAAGAAATAACATGTAATCAATAAATAATCAATAAAACAATAACCTGATTAAAAATATCTGTCACAGAAAAAGTGAGGACAAAGAACATAAGATAAGTCAAAGCACACCTTGAAAACACACTCCATACAGAAGCACCCATGCAAATGGCTCCATGTGGGCTGAATTAAATATTCTCCTGAAAACCTGTAAAATACAGCAAGGGTTATTTGGGCTACATGCTGCTTTACTCTGGTACTGGGACACCATTTAAAAAATAAAAAAAATATTTATATAATCTCCAAAAGATTCCAAAATGTCACCCCCATGGTCTAAAGAGGAACGTGAATGTTTCTATTGCCATAAGGTAGGGCATGTTATTGCTAACTGTTTCACTTTGAAAAAGAAAACTGCTGCCCCAGCTAAGCCTACAGGCTTTGTTAGAATTGTTCCTCAAACCACTCAGTGTTTAAACCGTCCTGAAAGCAAAGGTTTTGAGCCGTTTATTTTTGAAGGTTTTGTTTCCCTTTCCGGTGATCCGACTGAGCAAAAACCGGTGCGGATTTTAAGAGACACGGGAGCTTCGCAATCCTTCGTGTTAGCCGACGTGATAGCCGTATCGGACGTGACATATAGTGGTGCTAATGTGGTAATTCAGGGAATTGATCTAGCCTTTGTTACAGTTCCCTTACACAAAGTACATGTTCAGACTGATTTAGTCACGGGTTATTCTAATGTGGCTGTACGGTCCGCTTTACCTGTACCAGGTGTTGACTTCATTATGGGAAATGATATTGCCGGAGGTAAAGTGCGTCCAGTACTCAAAGTTCTAAATAAACCCGTACCCTGTCCCATCTCTGACGTATCTAGATCACTTCCCGGTGTCTTCCCTGCTTGCGTGCACTCACTCGAGCTCAATCAAAGAAATGGGGTGAGGAAGTTGATTTATCAGAATCTGTTTTAGCGTCCACTATTACTGAGGATATTCATCTCACCAAACCGAAAGTACCACGTGTAAAACCGGAGGTATGTACAGAGGTTGAACGTCCAAGATTTTAGTGAAAAAGAGGAATGTAAATCTCTTACCTTATCTCTGGAGTTTGCCTCAGATAAATTGCCTATCACTCGTGGACAACTTGTTTCTGCTCAGGAAAATGATCCGTCCTTGCATAAGTGTTTTGAGATGGTGGTTAAACCTGTTGTGATGAAAAAAAAGTCGATTGCTTATTTTGTAGATAATGGGTTGTTAATGTGGAAGTGGTCGTCTTCATTAACTAAGGGAGCCGAATGGGGTGTGGTTTTTCAAATTGTAGTACCTGGCGTGTATCGACCGCAAGTATTAGCGTTGGCACATGAGAAACCATGGTCTGGGCATTTGGGAATTACCAAGACGTATAATCGCATGTTAAAGCATTTCTTTTGGCCAGGACTTAAAAGTGCTGTTGTAAAACACTGTCGGTCTTGTCACATTTGTCAGGTTACGGGAAAACCTAATCAGGTTGTTCCACCAGCCCCGCTCTGTCCAATTTCAGTACTTGGTGAACCCTTTCAGCATGTAATTGTTGATTGCGTGGGTCCGCTTCCTGAGGCAAAGTCTGGTCAACAGTTTCTGCTCACTATTATGTGTACTGCGACTAGATTTCCGGAAGCTATTGCATTGCGCACCATCACTACCAAAAACGTAATTAAAGCATTGACCAAGTTCTTTTCTATATTTGGATTCCCTAAAGTTATCCAAACGGATCAGGGTACTAACTTTCTCTCAAAACAGTTTAAACAGTTTGTGCAGTCTCTGACTATTAAGCATCAGATCGCAAGTGCTTACCACCCTGAGAGCCAAGGGGCACTAGAGCGTTGGCATCAGACTCACAAATCGGCTCTCCGCAAATATTGTTTGGAGACTGGAAGTTGTTGGGAAGAAGGGTTGCCATTCATTCTGTTCGCTTTACGAGAAGCGGTACACGAATCGTTAGGGTTCAGCCCTGCCAAACTAGTGTTTGGGCATACTGTTCGGGGTCCTTTAAAAGTTTTGAAGGATCAGTTTATGTCTGACTTGGATATTAAGCCTAATGCGTTGGATTATGTTAGTCAGGCCCGAGAGAAATTGCATCATGCCTGTTCCCTTGCTAAAGAGTCGCTTTCTTTGTCTCAGAGTGAAATGAAGCGTCGTTTTGATTGGAAGGCTGTTGATCGCAATTTCAAACCTGGTGATCAGGTCCTAGTTTTGATACCTATTGCTGGATCTGCTTTGTCTGCTTGTTTTTCTGGTCTCTATACTGTGGAAGAAAAACTAACTGAAAGTAATTACGTAATTTGAACACCCGATTGTAAATGTCAGTCATGCGTGTGCCATATTAATATGCTTAAGGCATATCATTCTAGGAAGACACCTCAGTCAGAGGATGTGAAGAAAGTTCTGCCTGTGTCACGAGTTTCTAGCATTAGCCCTGTACGTAGTAACCCCAGTTTTGATTGTACAGAGGATGAGGATGGCCTCGCGCTTTGGAACGCCCCTCAGCAGTGTGCTAGACTCACCAATTTGGAGACTTTGTCAGATTTGTCGTCCCACCTTGCTCACTTATTAGATGTTCAAAGGTCTGATATTGTTAATTTAATATCTGTATATCTGTGCATCTGTATCCTTCTGCCATCACCCTTCCCCTCACTACTCCCTGTCCTCACTGCTCTGCTATGTGTCTCAACCCCATCCCAACCTGTTCTCTCCCCTACAGAACTCGCTTCCACAGGTGAGGCCCCCCGCGGCGACGGAACCTCTCTAACCTTCACTATCCCTCACTGACCCCCTGTGACAACTTCACGGTCGCAGGAGGGCTATGGAACTGCCAGTCTGCTACGCGGAAGGCTGACTTCATTTCGGCCTACGCATCCCTCCTCTCTCTACATTTCCTGGCCCTCACCGAGACCTGGATCACATCAGGCAACACTGCAACCCCTGCAGCCCTCTCCTCCTCCTTCTCTCACACCCCCCGCCTGTCTGGCCGTGGTTTGCTGATCTCTCTCTCCTGGAAATTCTCTGTTCTCCCCCTCTCTCACCTCTCCATCTCTACCTTTGAATACCACTCTGTCTCAATCACCTGTCCTGTTAACTTCTATATTGTTGTTATCTATCGTCCTCCAGGGCCCCAGGGAAGCTTCCTCGATGAGCTCGACACCCTGCTCAGCTCCTTCCCAGAGGATGGCACCGCACTGATCCTCCTGGGAGACTTCAACATCCACCTTGATGCCTCCCACTCCGCAGCCTTCCTGCCCCTACTCCACTCATTCAACCTCTCCCTGATGCACTCCCCACCAACACACAAGGCGGGCAACCTCCTAGACCTGGTCATCCTGAGGAATTGCTCCTCCTCCGATCCCACGGTGACCCCTCTGCACTAGTCTGACCACCACTTCATTTCCTTCTCCCTCCCTCTTGCTCCCCTCCCTCCCTCCCCTCCATCCACTCCTACTCTCATGGTCCGCCGTAACCTCTGCTCCCTCTCTCCCTCCTCTCTCGCTTCTAGTGTCACTGCTTCACTCCCCCCTCTTGAATCCTTCTCCAACCTTCCACTGACTCTGCATCCTCCACTCTGTCTTCCTCGCTCTCCTCAGCACTTAACTCTGTCTGTCCTCTAGTCTCCAGGCCGGCACGCTCGTCCCCTCCCAGTCCGTGGATGTCTGACCCCCTCCGAACCAACCGGGCCAGCCTACGTGCAGCGGAGAGGAAGTGGAGGAAATCCATGGCTCAATCTGTCCTGTCTGCCTACCAGTCTCTGCTAGCCACATTTTCTACTGCTGTAACCTCTGCTAAAATTAATTATTATCAAACAAAAATTCATAAATCTGCCTCTAACCCTCATCAACTGTTCTCCATTTTCTCTTCTCTCCTCAGCACTCCTCCTCCCTGTACACCCAATCTCTTGATCCTGTAATCTCTGCCTATGGTTTGTCTTATCATTGTTATGCCGATGACACCCAACTCTTTCTCTCCTTCCCCCCCCCGACACACAGGTCTCCGCTCGCATCTCTGCTTGCCTGAGGGACATCCAGAGCTGGATGGATAACCACCATCTAAAGCTGAACGCAGGTAAGACAGAGATGATCTTCATTCCTGCTCCATCCTCTAACCTCCTTGACTTATCTATTTCCCTAGGGGACACCGTGGTGTCATCATCACCCACTGCCAAAAACCTCGGAGTGGTGATGGACAACAGACTGTCCCTCTCCAAGAACATCGCGGTGGTGAGTCGAACGTGCAGGTTCTTCCTGTACAACATCCGGAGAATCCGTCCCTTCCTCACCACCTACGCAACCCAGCTCCTGGTTCAAGTGATGGTCCTGTCCTGCCTGGACTACTGCAACTCGCTGCTGGCTGGTCTGCCAGCATCCGCCATCAGACCCCTGCAGCTCATCCAGAATGCTGCAGCTCGTCTGGTCTACAACATCCCCAGACATTCCCGTGTCACCCCCCTGCTCACTGACCTCCACTGGCTGCCAGTTATGGCTTGCATCAAATTTAAGACTTTTGTGCTTGCATACCAGGCAGCTAAGGGGTCAGCACCAGGATACATCCAGAGGATCATCAGACCCTACACACCAGCCAGACCTCTCCGTTCTGCCACCTCTGGACGCTTGGCACCTCCCCCTCTTCGTGTCTGTACTTCCCGTTCGCGTCTGCTGTCTGTCCTGGCCCCTCGCTGGTGGAATGACCTTCCCATGGCAGTCAGAACAGCAGAGAATCTGACTACCTTCAAGCGCAGACTAAAGACTCATCTCTTCTGGCTGCACCTCTCCCCACTCCTCCCTAGCCTCTAGTTTAGCTCAATGTACCTAGTTAGGCTAATGCGATCTCGTTCGTTTTGTATTTGGCAGGATTTCTTTGTCTGATTCTGATTAGGCAAATGTGATTTCAGTGCTAGTTTTGTACTTGGCAGGATTGTTTTGTTTATTTGCTGAACAGGTTACCCTACAGGGTTGGAGTCCTGATCTACGTGGTCACTTCTGGCACTACGATCTTTACTTCACTCTAGTGTGTTTTTCTGCACCTCTGCACCTTGAACTGATGCACTTGTTGTACGTCGCTCTGGATAAGAGCGTCTGCTAAATGCCTGTAATGTAATGTAATGTAATATATGAGTTTCCAAATCTTTTTGGTGATACCCCCTCTCAGACTACCGTAACACATCATGATATTGATGTGAACGGTGCCGCCCCTATTAGACAACACCTATATCGGGTTAATAGTGCAAAACGTGAGGCTATGAGGCGGGAAGTGCAATACCTGTTAGAAAATAACTTGGCTAAGCCCAGTGCTAGTCCATGGAGCTCGCCTTGTATTCTTGTGCCAAAACCTGATGGAACATCACGTTTCTGCACCGACTTTCGAAAAGTCAATGCGGTTACGGTGCCAGACTCCTACCCCCTACCGAGAATGGAGGACTGCATCGATAACATTGGTGCCGCTAAGTTTGTCACTGAACTTGATTTGTTGAAGGGGTATTGGCAAGTGCCGTTGACTCCTCGCGTGTCTGAGGCCTTCGGCCTTCGAAACGCTCCGGCCACATTTCAGCGGCTAGTGAATATGGTACTTACGGGTATTTCGGATTGTTATGCCTATTTAGATGACTTGGTGATTAGGCCAGATAATTGGGCCGACCATGTTTCTGTGCTCCGCTGTGTGTTTGAGAGATTGGCCAAAGGAACGCTAACTCTGAATCTCGCCAAGTGTGAGTTTGGCAAAGCGTCAGTAACGTACCTGGGAAAGCAAGTGGGTCACGGCCAAGTTCGGCCATTGGAAGCAAAGGTTGCTGCCATTGCTGGTTTCCCTGCGCCTACTAGTAGGCGTGAGTTACGCCGTTTCCTCGGGATGGCGGGATATTATCGGAGTTTTTGTTGGAACTTCTCGGTTGTTGTGGCACCCTTAACGAGTGCGCTTAGTATTGGGAAACCTTTTGTGTGGACCTCAGACTGCCAAAATGTTTTTGAGGCTGTTAAGCTTTTGCTATGCAGTGCGCCTGTACTCGCACCTCCAGACTTTGCGCAACCGTTTAAGTTAGAGGTTGATGCAAGCGCTCTAGGAGCTGGTGCAGTACTGCTGCAAGAAGATCTAGATGGAATTGATCACCCCGTCAGTTTCTTCTCGCAAAAATTTAATAAACACCAACTAAATTATAGCACCATCAAAAAGGAAGCACTTGCACTGTTATTAGCCTTGCAGTTCTTCGAGGTGTACATTGGCTTGAGTTCTACCCCTGTCAAGGTCTTTACAGACCATAATCCATTAGTGTTTTTGTTGTGAATGTACAATCAGAACCAGCGCCTTATGCGCTGGTCGCTGATTCTACAACCATATAATTTAGATATTCACCATATAAAAGGAACTGACAATGTACTGGCTCGTAGTTTTGGATAACTAAAGCATTTTGAATACATTTTGTGTGTAATAGTGTGGTAACACAACTGTATCTTGGCTTTAAAAATAAATAAATATATTTTTGAGATAATTCAATTGATCGTGTCAGGTGTTGAACTGTGTATTTGTAAGGGGGAATTGGCACAATGTGTGTACGCCTGTAAAAAAATAGGGTAATTATGTAATTATTTGGTACTTTAGAATGGAATGGTGTATAATATTACCATGTGTGTGAACTAGCTTAAAAAAAATAAATAACTAAATGTGTTAAGTTAGTTCTTGAGGGGGGAAGTGTTACGTGCAATGTGTTTTTTTTTGTGTGGACTTCCCTGCCTTCACCTGCCATCATCTTCGTTGGCTGCGCCACCTGTCAATCACCATCCACCAAGTCCCGCCTTCACCAATCCCCGCCCTCCGTGTCAATTCTGGATCAACCAATCAGAACTCACCACCTCTGCTATATAAGCCTTGACTGTTTGCCGTGATGGATGGCTGACTTTTTGCTCTGTGTTGTGTTGGTATTTGACTCTGTATGTTAATCATTCATTTGAACTTGTCTTGTTTTTGTGTACACTTCCAAGGCTTGGGACAGGTAAGACTGGGGGCTCCTGTACATATGCCCGTAGGCTATGTTATGTATAGATCCACTAGTACTTAGGGGTGATTGCCAACCAATTTTTTTTCAGTCTGCTAGTTAGAGTAGATAGGCTTTTGTTTGTGTACTTGATACACTAGACTAAATTTCTCTCTGGTTTAGCTAGCTTGTTTTTCTGTTCTTTTTACATTACATTACATTACGGGCATTTAGCAGACGCTCTTATCCAGAGCGACTTACACAACTTTTACATAGCATTTTACATTGTATCCATTTATACAGCTGGATATATACTGAAGCAATTTCGGTTAAGTACCTTGCTCAAGGGTACAACGGCAGTGTCCTACCTGGGAATCGAACCTGCGACCTTTTGGTTACAAGCCCAGTTCCTTACCCACTGTGCTACACTTCATCCACACACTTTTGGCAACATCCAGCATCCTTTGACCCTGGTAGTGTGTGTCTGGGTTGTTTTGTATGTCCTGTAGTAGTTTGTTGCACCTGTTTTTGTTCACACTGTAAAACACTCATGCATTGAGTTGCTGCTTTTGTCTGTGTTTGATTTATTGTTTTTATGGTCATTTATACAGCATTAACATCTCCTGCCATTCTTAACATCCAGTTACATACCCCATGCACCCCTAGACCCATGGGGTTGTAACAGTTATACTAACTTTACATTTTAACAGGGGCAAAATCTACAATGTTTATTGGGAGGGGGCTCATAAAAAGTAGTCTACACTGCCCCCCAAATCCTGCCCCCACCCCCCACATTTATTAAATTGTTCACAGGATATATTTGCTTAAAAACTTTGTCTTTGTTTGAGATATTCACCAATTCACTTTTGGCAGTGAACTGAGACTCACGTTATTAGTTATGGTTTCTGCTCACTGTCAAAAGTGAACCAACAAATATCTACAAATAACAAAGTTTTTAAAGAAATTTCTCTCGTTTCCAGTAATGCATAGTTTCACATATAAAGAAATACAAATGTTCATATGATTCATTTGCAGGCTTTAAGCCTGTGACCACATTTGTATTTTCATCCACATAAAATCCAAGCTTGATTTTAGACATTACCATATCACTAAGCACAACAGATATCCGTTATATGAAATGAAGGAACAGTTCACCTGATATTATACAACACTGACTTACATTTATTAAAACTCATCTATTGCAATTTGTGATTTTTTTTTTCCCACATTGATTTAGATTTTCACCAAGTAGGCATCTTATGCACATTCCAGTCCCTTAGCAGACACACTTATCCATTGCGACTTACAAAAGTGGAAACCATCAATGTTAGTCTCCGGAATACAAAAGTGCATTGTCGCCAAGGAGGCTCAGAAGGCTTGGAAGGTCAGTCATTCTTGATAAGTGTAAAGAAAAAGAAAAATGCAAAAGCCCAGATGATGATCAAGGTTTATCAAATTTTTTAGCTGTTGATGTATCAGTCAACAGACGTGTCATAATTTTGCCAACTGCAGGAGATTGCCTCTCTGCACAATGCAAAAGACGGTCCAAAAATATAAAATTTAAATCAAAAAAAATCATGACAAGGATTGTAGAGAGCAAGATCAAATAAATTCCTCATGCAAATCATTATGGGATAATGTTTTTTAACTATAGTATCCAAAGAGCCTCCCTTTAGAATTTACATACTCAGCTATATGTGGATTTCAAGGCCAAAATCAAATAGATTAAAATGACGATAATTATTTAGCCATGACTTACATATAGAAGATATTCTGAGTCTTACCTTATGATCTTTATCTTCTTTTAAAAACAGCCACAAACATCAGTCGTCTTATTCAAATACATAAGGCTCTATCTTACACCCGAGGCAAAGCGGCGCCAAGCGCAACACAAGTGTCTTGGCTAGTTTCAGACCGACGCAGTTGTCATTTTCTAGTCCAGCGCCCACGTTATTTAAATAGCAAATGTACCTGCGCCCATCTGAGCGCTCATGGACGTGTTGGTCTTAAAATAACGTGGTCAGGCGCATTGTTGGCGCATTGCTATCTTGAGGAGGCGGAAAGCGATTGCGTGATTGATCAACAAAAACCTGGTCTTAGGCGGGTGCACATCGCGCAATATTTTTTTAAAAAAAATACGTCATAATGATTAGTCATAATATTTCTAGATGTATTTTATTTATACATAAATGGTCTGCTCGCGCTTTCACTTCGCGCACTAGCAGATCCGTTTCATTTGCAGAGAAGCGTTCTTTCCTACTACTTGGCAAATCCACCGTTATAATAGCAATCCGCCAAGGTGCAAGCGCACCTGGCTTTTAAAGGGAATGGGAGATGAAACTCTGATTGGTTTATTTCATGTTACCCCCAAAACACACCTATGATTAATTAAGAGACTAAGTATAACCCATTTGAACCATGCGCCTTACTATGCGCTCAGATTATCCGCCATTAAACTAGCAAAATTGGATTTGCGCCATGCGCTTTAGACCGTGCGCTTAGATCGTTAAAATATAGCCCATATAAGTACATAATCACAAAGTGGAATACCACTAGTACTGCTTAAGATAAAAGGCAAATATAGAGAAAACATATTTCCTTAAAAAATAAAAAATCATAGACAGTGCAAATTTGCATGCTCGTCCCCTTGCAAAACAAGTGTGAGGTGCGCGGGGGGTTTTTTTATAAAAAAATCTTTTGATAAAGATTTGGGCCATCTGCTGTTTTTGATGAGCATGATTGCACCGCATTGAACTAATCTTTGCAAAAGCAGGCTATGGACCATTGGGTTCTGACTAAGCACAGAAATAACTGCACACGTCTGTGAATCCATCCACCTGCAAACTCTCTGTTTCCCTGGCCATACTAGGGCATATTAGTGGCTCAAACAGCACTTATCATGTACCTACACAGTGTAATGTTTAGTGTTACCCAGTGTTACCTTTTTGAACTTAATGTATGCTTTAAATGTACTTTTTAAAATTATGCTTCTAAATATTTGTATAAGTTGTACTTTAGCATACTTCAAATAAGTATACTAAATCTCATGTGTCAAGAAGTTGTACTTCAGTGTACTCCAAGTAAGTACACCAAATCTGATATACTGTACTTATAGCAGTGTTCTTAGGTAAGTGAAGTTAAAGTAGACTTTTAGGAAGTATACTAGTATGCTATCCAGGATGAAAATACAGTTTAATTTTTATAAGTACTCTAAAGTGTATTGTAGTATACTTATTAATAGTGCACTTGATGTTAATTCCTGGCTATGTCTGAATCAGTTTTCTAACCACTGAGTCCTCGAGGTACGTGCTGTCTACTAAGTATACTGCATATTGTTCAGCACATATATTTTAGTACACGCTGGGCAGTATGTGAAAGAAGTGTCTTCAGACATTCCACCCTTGAGGGCCCATGCTCACGTGCCATTGTGGTTGTTGTTAAAGGAAATGCTTTAATGCTAGATGCTGTCACACAGTCCTGGGTGTGGTCACTCTGCAGGGGATGAGGAAGTGCAAGACTGGACAAGGAGGACAAGCAGCAAACAGCACCTTTATTTGTGTACACAATAAAATGTTTGGAGTGAAGTACATTTTACTCCACGAAGTGCACATTTTGCACCTATTAGATAAGTTTTGTTTGAGGTGATTTTACAAGGTAGTCAGGCTGACTGAAAAGAAAACAAACAGGCTGGGAAGAACAAGGGAGAGGAAATGATAGACAAATATCAACAAAAGAGTACCAATTTTTAAATTAAGTTTCGGGCTTATATATGATATTAGCCTATAGGCTATAGGCTACATGTCCCAGGAAGTATGTGGACACCTGACATCCAACATCCAAAATTGTGGGCATTAATATGGAGTTGGTCCACCCTTTGCTGCTATAACAGCCTCCTCTTTTCTGGGAAGGCTTTATACTAGATGTTGGAGCATTGCTGAAGGGATTTGCTTCCATTCAGCCGGAAGAGCAATAGTGAGGTCGGGCTCTGATTGGACGATTAGGCCTGGCTCACAGTTGGCTTTCCAATTGATCCCGAAAATGTTGGATGGGATTAAGGTCAGGGCTCTGTGCAGGCCAGTCAAGTTCTTCCACACTGTTCTCGACAAAATCATTTCTGCATGGACCTCGCTGTGTGCCTGGGGCACTGTCATGCTGAAACAGGAAAGAGCCTTCACTGGAACAATGAGCCCAGGCCCAAACCATGAAAAACAGCCCCGGTAATATGTATATATATAATATAATAGTGTATATAACAAAATGTACTCCATAGGGAACGGTCTGAGGTGGCAATTCTTTATTTGTCATTAACAAAAAATGCATAGTACGAAGTTGTATTGGTACACATTGTATATAGGTATATTGGAAGAACACAGGTAATATGGTCACGTGAAAATCTAGTGCAAGAAATGACAGAAATGTTCATTATTTGAAGTTGTTTAAAGCAATGGAAAGTGTTAGAAGTGAGTGAGTAAATCCAGGAAGCCTAGTGTCAATTATGGGTTATATATATGATTATGCCAGATCAGCTAAACAGAAGCTAAGATTCCCTGTGTTATTTCAAACCCATTGATGTAACTATTAAGAAAGAAAGAAGCACAAATGAAATGAACTGAGAAAGACAAGGGGAAAAGGGAAAAGGAACCGCAAATTTTTCTGGTGACATCTTCCATTGTGTCTTGATCAAATGTGCTGACATCAGCTATATGTTTCCATATATGTTGGCATCAGCAAAGTCATTGCAGTTGTCATTCTGAAAATGTTTTTGAGGGAATAACAAATTAATATGCCATTCCTTTGTAACTAAGTAACCGTGTCCAGAGAATAAGGAGATCAGAAAATAAGAATACTAAAATAAGGGTACACAGCACCATGTCAAGCCTGGCTTTAGTCTCCTCTTGCCAATCCTGATGAGGTTAAATTCCATATAAGTTTTTTTTTTTTAATCTCAAAAAATAATCACATCATGTTAAAATAGTCCCTGCATTGCAGACTATAGTGGGTGTGAGACCAATCTGGAAAAGCTTACAGGTGGTATAGTAGTAGGGGTCCTCAGGCAGTTAGAGGCCCTTTCAGGGGGGCCTGCAAGTTTTGAGAACCCCCCTGGTCTAGATCACCACACCAAGCATTCATTTCAGACAATAAATGAGAAGATTTTAATAAACTGTAAACTTTAAATCTGTTGTGCCACTCAGGGAACTGAATTAGATCCCAATGGCGTACACCAGGTGGAAGCCAAGTGTCACATACTTACATTTCTGCCCTTTCCAGAATTGGCACCCCATGTAGACTTTGGGTTACTGCATCAAATAAATTAAAAATTCTTAATTAGTATGGCACCGCTATCATTATTAACTTATTGTTAAAAAATCCTGAAAATGTAGGCCTTTCAGTTGCTTAGAAGATGCTCACTGCCCCTACTGGCAGCAATGGCACAGAACATTTTAACATTTTAATTTACCTTTTAGGAGATGGACAGCGGGGTTTCGAGACCTTTTGGCCTCCAGTCGAAATGCCCTCATTGTTGGCTCTGTGAGGGTGCAGGGATTTTGGGCATTTTAGATCACAGTTTCTTAGCTGGTGCTGAAAATCATTACAGAAGCATAAAATATGTACCTGTAACCAACATCCATGTTGCCGTTGTTCCTATTTGATCTCCTATGAACACAGACAATACATTTGGTTTTAAATGTTAAATTAGACGATCCTGTTGTACGCAGGAAAATACGAGATATGTGTGTAAGTGCAGGACAAAAGAAGACTATAACTACAGAAATCTTAAGCCGTGTTTAAATTATTAGAGAAGTACTCTGTGAAAACCGAGACAGACTTACCAAGAAAATCTACTCCAAATAGACCGCCTATTTGAAAAAAGTGGAACAGAGATATTTAGATGATTGCGGGCACACTGTATTTTTTAAAAAACATTCTAAAAATATGACTAACCTTTCAGGCCGTGATGTCCCATCCTGATAATTGCCTGGGTGTCTTCTGTGAGGTCAAAACATTACAATGAATATAGCTAAAATCTCAATAACACAACAGATCATAGAAATACTTATCTGCTTGTGGACAAATGAGCTTATTGTTTTTTATTCCATTCAATAAAATTATATTTACGTAGAACTTTTTACAGAGACACTGTTATAAAGAGGCTTTACAGAAAAATAAGAAAAATTGGGATTAAGGGATAGACTGAGACTGACCCGACAAAAAAACAAACAGATTGTGAGGTAAAAAATAATAATTCCCAGTAGGAGGAGAAAAAACACTCAAACAATGGCAAGAAAAAACTTGGGAAGGGAAGAAATCTCGAGAGGATATTATATATAATTTACTGAAGTTTCTCGTGAACTTTTACAGTATCTTGGTCAATTCAAAACATACACTAAAACTTAAATCATATATATTTAAAAAAAACCAAGAAAGTATAATATCCCTTTAATATCTCCCCTGGTTTAAAGACACGGACAAGATTTTTCTCAATGGTTGTGACTTTTCTCAAAACTGAACTCCATAAAACCATAAGTGAAATATATTTAAATGAGAAAATGTACCCACATGTTTACAGTAGAGAATTAGTGTATAATTTCAGAGTTTTTATTTTTAATTTCTTGTCTAAAACATACATTCACATAATTGTCGCATAGTTGCAATGAGAGCAAACTAGACATTTTTTGCATGTTATGTTTGCAGTATTCAGGAAAATATCCATGTAACACGGAAAAACAAAACCACAGCATACCGATGCCAGAATATTAACTTACCTGCGTGACATTCGTGAAAGTCTGCTCCAGAGCCTGGTGATAAATAAATTACAGGTGGTAGACAGCAGACAACATTGTTAAATTGAACAACTACAGTATGTTCATCTTTGTGTAAGCTTCAAGATGTTTAATGTAGAAGAATTTCATTTAGTCTCTCAGCAGTTAATCATATTGTTTCAGATTCACTTAATAAATTACAGTTTAAAATCAAACCTGTAAGATCTGCATCAACTCCTGTTTTGGAGAATTTCACCAAGGCACAAAAAGTCTTCAAATCATGCTATATAAACATTTTTTCTGTGTGGGTTGGTAGTATTACTTTACTGCTTACTAGTGAAAATTGTTTCTACAGTAATACCTTAAGGATAAGGACTGAAAGGCAGTTTAAATGTTACCCTGGTGCCGCAAGCAGAGCTCAAAGCTCCCCTGTGTGTGTGTGTGTGTGTGTGTGTGTGTGTGTGTGCGTGCGTGTATGTAGGTGTGCGTGTTTGTGTGTGTGTGTGTGAGTGTGTGTGTGTTTGCCTGAGTGTCAGAGATGTGAATGTTGTGAATTACAAAGGTTCAGAAATCTTATCTTGTCCAGCTACGTTTGATGCTTCATTAGACTTTGGCCCAGATTCAACTAGTATTTGTCCTTTTACTTAAAAGTAAACAAAGTGAACATTATACTTTTTCTTCACAAACTCAGTTTGACTAATTTTAGCGATTGCTGAACACACCAAACTGTGTTTGTAAAAAGATATTTAAAAATAAATAAATAATCCTGGCTGTGCTAGTCAAAGCCAGGCACAAGTGCTGATTGAACCCCAGTCATTGTGTTGTACTTACCCATTCTCTCCCCCACTCTGCAGAGCCGTGATGCGGTTCCTAGGGAAGAATAGCAGCCATGCGAATGGAGGAAAAAAAAGATTAATTACAGACTTCCTCCCAGTCAACGCTGGGGCACAACATGTACTATGTTCTCAAAAGGTGCATTGCTCTGTGAATATCTACTAATACGCTGAAAAAAGTGCAATGCAAAATAAACCCCCCCCTGGAATTCCTTTGGTTCAAATAGTGGAAAAAACATCCCTATGGACATAAAGTAAGAGTTGAAATGATGCTCTTAGAATTGATCTAATTTTAGGAGTTTTATTGTGTATCATCATGAAGTCACACGCATTCGTCAAACGTAGTTCCTGTATTGGGTGGTCTTCAGTATTCTTTTTAATCTCACTACATCATTTCTGGAGATACAAAAAGTTTAATAACTTTTTATTTGTTGCTACTGTGTTTCTGGTGTATGAGTGTACATATGCATTCTTTGTTATACTGAGGGCGGACTGAAATGAAGAAAAAGCTGCTGCACGTTCAAAGTCTACAGATCAAGCATGAAGTCTGTGAATGCTTGAGATCAGATGGACTGATCAGATAAAAATCAAATACAGATGAAGCTAAGTCAACCAGAAATGTGAGAACACCTACACAAATTTCCACTGCGCATCAAAACGATACTCAACATGACTTACTTGTATTTCTTCCTCATGAACATAAACAGTACCCCGAAGACTATTGCAGTCCCCGCTGCAACCACTAGAGGGATGATGACGTAGAAGAGAACGCTGAACTTACCTGAAATATATCGCAACATATTTTAAAATGAACACTTTCCAAAATTCCACATATTTACAATATATTGCAGCATGTTCCATTTATCCGTAAGGGATAGCGCCTCATTGCCCCGGTGGATTCATTTTTACTCAATCATTCTGCACGTTTTGGGATTAATTAGTAGTAGTGCGTGGCATTTAAAGCTTGGCTTACTTTTCATATTGAGTTTGATGGTGCTCTTCTTAGTTTTATCTCCGTGGTGTTTCACTGTGCAGGACACCTCTTCGTTATCATCCTCCTGCGTCGGGGTGAAGGTGAGGATCGACTGGGTCTCCCAGTTTCCGTGACCAATGTCTTTGTGCATGGTGATGATTTTGCCTCGGGTGCTGGGGATCCAGGTGAGCGTGGGGACGTGCGAGGGGCAGGTGTGGAAAACAGAGCAGGAAATAATGAAGGGGCTCCCCTCAACGGGATCTTGGTGGTGAATCAGTTTTGGGGGGTGTGGGTCATCTGAAGAAGGAGCAACCAAGATTACAAAAAAAAAAGTTCAGACCAACTCTTTTCAGAACGGGACCCAGACAAGCTAACCAACGTGTAGCACAAATAAGTTTCACAACACGCTACACAAACACAATGCATTCTGCAAACACGTAACATGTTAGACATAATATTCAGGAGAACAACAACACATACCAAATGTTCTGATCACTACACAGTTGTCTTTGAAGGAGTATTGGTTTAAGTTGGGAATTTCAGTCCTGAAGCAAAACTCATCAGTGTCGTGGTCTTTAATATCGTCGATCTCCAAGGAGCAGTTTGATTCTCCGAGACTTCCCACTAGCCTTGTGCGTTTTTTAAAACTGTTGTCCACCTTTGACTGGTCTTCATCATAGATTAATGTTTTATGATTGTCCTTTTTGAACCAAATTGCCCTCTGTTGTGTCGTAGACTTTATGTTTCCTGGATACGTGAAAGTGCATGGTATTACCACGCAGGATTTAGTCAAGACTTTCATACGGGAAACGATGTCCACCTTCCACACTTCAGAGGAGCCCGGAGAACAAATAACTGGAGGAAGAGGGCGAGATTTGACCTCAGTGTTAAAACAGGCTACATCCAGTGTGTGCATATGCAATATCCACACGCATCTAAGTTTGTTGGTTTTGTTTCAATAGGTGGAATAGCAAGGATAATTAAATGGAGATAAGACAGCCATGACATTGCTTTACTCACAGAAAAAAACAGAAATAAGCTCTTCCAATCGTGGACTGTTCAGTTATCGCTCAAAGGTTTTGTACTCCTTAAACCAGCTTAAAGACGCAAAGACAAACTGCTGGTCTACCCCTCATATTTTTGGGTATGGGATTACCTCATCCAAGCATCTGCATATTTTTGTTTCCTTTTGCTTTTCATGCACACACGTATGAACACATGCACACACACACACACACACACACACACACACACACACACACAGGACTTAAGGTTAAGCTTACCTCAACCGGCAAAATCTAGTATTACCGATTGGGTTAGTGCCTCGTTCCTAGTTGTTAACAAACAGACAGTGAATGGTGGATACTTTCTGGCACCCTCCTGGTGATTCCCATTGGAATTTTGGCAGCACAGCTCAAAGGTATCCACCAATCACCATCAGCCCTGTTGTATGCGTTGTGACCAACGGAGGCCATGATTGGTTGAGCTCCTCTCTATTTCTTCTATGAGCAAAGTGACACCAGGACCAATCCGATCTCTTTCATTAACTCTTTTGTTACCTTGCAGGTACAAACAGAACACCCACAGCATTGGTTGAGACTCCATGTTTTTCAGTTGGGCGAAGACACTGGGAAAACATGATAAGGAATTCATGTAACAGTTAGTAAGATAATTGATTCAGTTATGCCAAGTTCAGCTAAGGTGCTGAATATTACCTGTAATGTCTGATGTCTTTACTGATTGTTCAAAGTCATAAATCATGCAGCATCTGCTTTATGGGCATTGAGGTGGAACATTTTATGGCAGGACAATAAATGACAGTAAAGACCACATAAATGTTCTTACACAGTTCTGTGGTATGGATGGACTGAGTAGCCTGCAACCAGCTTTCTGTCTCGTTATTAAAAAAAACATCTTCCTCTTCCTTCAGAAGCATCCCAAGAAAACCTGTAGCTACAGTCAGTTTATGATTGGCTGACAAAAACAATGGTCTCTTGAGTCATATCCTCCTTAAAAAAGGAAGGGTAACTAGTTGCATTGTTCACCTGAAAATACCTAAGCTCTCTTTCAAACAGTGTATTGACAATATAGATGTGCAACAAGGCTATCGGAATTACTGTTTTTTTTTGTCAGTTTTTTTTTTTTTTTGGCAGGGGGGGGGGGGGGGTGGTACTGTCCCTTCTTCATTTCTTTCATTTTAGTCCTTATTATCTGGGAGAAATCCTGGGGTGTGTAACTGGTGCCTGAGTGAGTGAGTTAGTTAGTTGATTGGGTGGCGCATGTGGAAGGTAGGGTGATCATACTTCCTGGAATGCTGCTATCGATAAGGAGATAAAGAGGGAGCAGTGGAAAGAGTGCAGGGGTAGTGCATTACTCTCCGGAAAAAAAAAAAACATTTCATGGCTGCTCATGCAGAACATGCAAGTGGGGTTTATTATTTATTTTAATTTTACTTCTGTTTGGGTGGGTGTAGCTGGTGTGTTTTTGGGGAGGGAGTGTGCGTAGGAGAGAATCAAATGTTACTCTATGCTACATGAGCTCTATGAAATGTAATAAAGTTTGATTTATTTAACTTGTCCTGCATTCTTCCTGGGGTGTCTGGTGTGGAATCTGATAAATAACAGATAACGGTTCATCCCCCAGTCAATTCATCCGAAGTGCAATTTTTGGGACCTTGTGTTCTCTTTACCACTCATCTGAGTGATTAAAATAGTATGAGTATCTGGGGTCAGTGGCTCAATATACAAATTTAGGAAATTGTGTGTTCAATTTTTGATTTCCCCTCAATATTAAATATTTTCATTTTTATTTTTTTCTTGTCCTCACGGTGATGGTTCTTTACATTCCCCATTACTACATGTGTTTGGAATGGATGGGGGCATCTCTCACACTGGTATTACAGACCTAATTACATCTCTACACTGCATCAACTTAGTGAAATTGCGATTGTAATATATTTATTTTATAAAAATATATAATCAGAACCAAATTTGTATAAATATAGGCCTAGCAAGCGACATGAAGATTGAATCAACAATTAAACAATAACTCACCAACAAGTGGAAAGTTAAACATTCTGAATTTGTGCTAATTTACGTTTAGGTATCAAAACCCTGACACAAATTCAAAAACAAATCCAAAGACTAGATATTTATAATTGCAATACCACAAGATGTTCAAACAAATGAATGAATCGTGTCAAACAGTTGGTGAAATCAGACCGGATGCACATTGTCTTTTTAACTTGATTATATTGTCTGTTTTGCCAAGATATCACCAAACCTCCAACAAGTAAAAGTATATCAGCAAATGTATTTTAGGAAAAATGAAAAGTTACATTTTTTGTTCACTGAGTAAGGCATGTGTTGCATGGTAAAAACCTTAGTGCAAGGTAAAAACTTATTTCTAAGGAACTGAAAAAATGTATGAAAAAACATAAAACCACACTTTAAAAACATGCGAAGACAAAGTGCTTAAAAGCAGGAAACACCTGGTCTCGCCCTACATTAATAGATAAGGAACTTCAGACCACCACATATATTTTTGTCTTTAAATAAATTAAGACCATTCATTATATGCATGAAGATAAAACATGACTTATTAACTGTTTCATGTGCAGTTAGGCGTTATGTGAGTTAAACAATAATGGAGCAATTTCTACAAAAACTGTTGAAAAATAATTTTAAAAAAATAATATTAAAAAACTTCACTGGTTCTTCACAGAAAGCAAAATTATCTGTGTCATTGCAAATAGCATACTGACACAGAAATGTCATCACAAGGTTTGCACTTTTACAAGGAAATTGCACAAATCACTGAGTATACTATTTCATTGATGTCCAAGCAACATACTTTTTAAAGATTATATCACGGTAAGAACAGCATTACAACATTTATCACAAACACAAGAAAATAGCCTGTAGTTAATATCATACTGATAAAAGTAAACTATCTGAAATTCTGATCTACATCACTTACTTTTACATCTTATCTTCAGAACTTATTTTTAATAGCACACTTCTGCTAGGCTCACCCTCAATTTGCTGGCTCGTGAAATTGAATGAGTTAAAGCAGAAATATTTTCAAAAGAAGAAAACTATTTAATTCAGATTTGCCCTTAACTTTGGATTAAGTCCGAGTATTAGAGGTATCACCCTGTTTGGTGAGTTGAGCAATCACTAAAATGAACTCTCTAAGTGATTGTGGGAAGGAAAACTGACAAATAGTAGACGAGAACAAATGATGATTGAATCCAGGCCAATTGATTTGATCCTCACAGATGTAGTAGACTGTGTGAGAAGAGGAAATAGTCTTACCTTCTTTTAAGCCTGGTACTTTTTTCCACTGCACTTTATTTTAATGAACAGACCTGGACAGGACCGACCTTCTGACACCAACTGAACTGGCTTCAGGACTGACTGCAAAATAGGGTAGACATAAACTGTTTTTCCTATCTTCATTCGCATTAAGAAATGGCACTGAGGTCTCTCCAGTTGTGAAAAAGCATTTCCTTCCTGCAAAAAAAAACAGACATCTGTAAACCCTCTTGGCCGAACTCTGTTATTGCACCTAGTCTGAAACAAACAGCAATGCAGAGGCCTTGAAACCAGGCAACAATTACACAGATCACTACATTTTGAAAATTAAAAATCTACACAAATTGTCACAACATTTTATTTATTTTAGATGAAAAGTCATTATTTTTTTCTAATATCAAACATTATTATAATGTCAGAAACTCTAGTAATTCATTCTGAGTGAAAAAACATCACAGTGCTGAGTTTTTCAATGGACAACAATAGATTTTTTAAATGAGCTTTAGAGGCTTTATAGCCCTTTGTAGTCTGATCAATTTCATTCAGTCACACCCGTAGCCAGATGAGTACCACTCAAGGGTGTCCTCTTTACTAAACATTAAGAAAAACTTCACATTAATCCCATTGTAACTGAATGGTGAATGTGTACTATTCACACCCTTTCTTCTGGGCTCAAGGGTCTTTACTAAATGTGTATAAAATGGTGGGCTCACCTGCAGTTAAATTATACGAGCAGGAGGAACCTCACAGTAACCAACACGCACCCAGGTAAGACATCTGTGTTCTGTGGTTAGCACACACCCAGGTAAGACATCTTTGTGTTCTGTGGTTAGCACGCACACAGGTGAGATATCTCTGTGTTCTGTTGCTAGCACGCACTCAGGTAAGACATCTCTGTGTTCTGAGGCTAGCACGCACACAGGTGAGATATCTCTGTGTTCTGTTGCTAGCACACACCCAGGTAAGACATCTTTGTGTTCAGTGGTTAGCAGTGGCATATAAATTAGGATGTACTATGTTTTTGCATTTTGGCAAGAAGCATTTCTGTTCATGAAAGTTTTATGCACAAATGACCTACACACCGTTGTGTATTCTAAAAAACAAACAACATTTTGATTCAACAAATGGGCATGAACCCTCAAATGTATAATCAGCTGAAATTTGCGCCTGAGGAGTATAGATGCTGTACTGATGTGCTTTAAGAAGTAGTGGAAGAAACTGAAATTAAGAACTAAGTGGCAGACATATTGTTTGTGTACGATCAGTATGTGATCATACGTACTGACACTCCTTTCCAAGCATGGATACTGCCAGTTCTACAGAGGTTAATCTTCAACAGTGAAAAGCTGGCCTTGATTCAATAAAATTAAAAGTGAAATCTCCCCTTTTTTCTCCCCAATTTGGAATGCCCAACCGCACATCCCTGCTCATCGCTATGTCCAGGATCACCCGATCTACATTCCACAACCTCTTTGGCGACCTCACCATTGAACTGTGTAACCATGGGCAATGGCACTTCCAGCTCTCAGGGGGTCTATTTCCAGTGCAAAGAAGACAGGATGAAGTTAGAAGACTCCCTCTCAAATGCCAAGGATGACAGTCAGATTGAGACATCCAGGAAGGTCTGCAGCAGAACCAAAGTGCACCCAGGCCGTGCTAGCCCGGTTCACTATGTTCTTCAGCCTGGGACTTCTCCTGAAAACATGGGATTTTCTAACCCCCTCTACATTGAGGACAAGAAAGGAACAGCATGAACTTTGTGGGAAATCAGTACTTCCCAAACTTTGGTTTGAAGATCCACTGGTGGTGTTGTAAGAAGTGCTGAGGTGTACGGGGGGAAATGCTACATATCTGGATAATATATAGTTTTTTGCAATATACACTTCAAATGTTCACAACAATCATATGGAACACTGTCCCAGCTAAACACAGTGCACTAGATAGAGGGGCACATTAAGATGTTTTGACTCTCCAGCAGGTACAACCCCGGCTGTACATTAATATTTAAAGGCCTCAAGTGTCACCATTGTGCAATTCTTTGAATATCTAGGAGACTGGTCTTTTTTTTTTTTTTAATGCAAGCAATGAAACCAGTAGTTTTATTGCAGCCTTTGTGCTTTTTAATACTGCAAATGCACACAATTTGAATTCTGTCATCATGTCATTGAGATCACTGATGTGAGTTAAAATTACTTAACTGCTGGCATACTTTTTAAGTTTTTTTTTGTTTTGTTTTTTTCAAAATGTGACTTTGAAATGCAATGACAGTTAAATGAATCTGTGCATGTAAAATTTAAATAAACAGGATGGCACTCTATTTGCCTCTTTCTCTTGAATTCATTGTATTTATGAATTTTCCATTTCCATTTCCAAAGAATCTAAATTTGAATGTTAATTTACTATCTTTGTTTATGTGTGGTCATTTGCAGAAAATGTGTGAATATGTTTCTTATTATATATTACTTTTTATACTCATCATTGTACTATAAGTCACTCAGTGGGGAACAACTAGATTCGTCAGAAAAAAGTTTCCATTGATCAGGACACATAAATCAGCAACAGGGCCGGCCCGACGCACAAGCGAACTAAGCGCCTGCTTAGGGGCCCCGTGGCCACCAGAGGGCCCCCAAGAGCGCATGAAATGTCACACAAGAGAGCTCGAAATGTTTTTTGTTTGTTTGTTTGTTCGTTTGTTCGTTTGTTTGTTTTTTGATATATTATATTATGTCAATGGTAATCATACAAAAACGCAATATTATGTTAACGGGCTGGCTAGCTAATACCACTGGTTTAATCAATTCCCGCTGCCTCTGTCAGAGCTGGTGTCACGTTCATGCGCACCGTGAAGGACGTTAACTGCATTTTGATGCAAGCACACTCAGTCAGGCTAACGTTGGGTTACAGTCCTCTCCTCTGCGTCGATGGAGAAGGCAGCAAGGAAGTGATGTCGGAAAAAAAGGACATAGGCTATCCTTCTGGAGCAGACAAAAGAAAGAAGAAAACAGAAGCTAATGTTAGCTAGCTAGTTAGTTAACAACATAGCCTAGGTAGCATATCTTGTCTTGTCTTAGGAAAGTTAACGTTTGATTAAACATCCCTAAATGGCCTTGACATCTTAATCCACCTAGTTGTATGTATAATAGCAAGTTAGCTAACTAGCTAGCTAGAGAAATTTCGATTTTAACGGTGGGAATCTAGCTAATGTGTTAGATGAAAACTCTAGAGAAGTTTCGATTTTAACCGCTAGATAGCTAGGTATTCATAGTTGGTTTGAAATAAAAGCAAGCTAACGTTTTCGTGTTTGTATACTGATCTTGATGCTGATAACAGCATAACATAATTTAACACTAGCATTTTGTGATTATTGGTAAAATATTCCACTATCAATCTGGCTTAACTTTAAAGATTAAAGGTTTTTTCTTCTGTGTAAAAATAACTTGTTGCTGGGTATATATTTCTGTAATGAAAACAAGCTTCTGTTCCATAAACTTGGCACTGATAACAGCCTAACATTATTTACAGTACCATTGTGGGGTCTTTGCTTTTATATTCCAATATCATTATGCCTTAATTAGCTAGTTATAGATTGAGTTGTTGTTTTATGTGTACAAATTGCTTGCTGCTGAGTATAACAATTTATGTTGGCAAAATAAACTCATTCTATTCCATCAACTATGTACTCATCTATATGTATGATGTAAGCAACACAGCTACAACTAATAAAATTGATAATGGGTGTGTTAGATTTACAGTAGGTGTGCGAATGATCAAGCATTGACAATAGTCAATAGTATTGGCGGTGCAGAGGCGGTGGGGCCCCCAGATCAAATTGTGTTTAGGGCCCCATAAAGGCTTGGACCGGCCCTGATTCAGCAAACTCACCTGAAACAATTGGGAAGTGAAGATATAAATACATCACATTGGAAATGAAACAGGAACTCAGAAGAAGAAATTATCTTTCCAATTTCAGTCAGAAAGAATAACGAGTGGAACATATGAGAAACACTCAGCTAGAATATCAGTAAGTAATCCGGTAAATTTTTCTACTCTTTTGATTGCCTTCTTGTGGTGAAACACATTTAAAGCAGCATTCCTATTCATCAAAGCATTGGTAAGGACAATGCTACTGTTACCTTTTGAATAACAACGATTATTTGATATTTCTGGTTCACAAATAATCTGTGATCACTTTATAAATGCTTTTTGGTGAGTGTGATAGCTTTTACCAGTTCTGTTCATGGAATAAGGAGTCATCTGTTGTGCATTTCAGTGGGAAATATTTACATCAGTTTTAAAACAAGTTTTGTGATTTTTAATTTGTTTTTTTCTTGAAGTACAACCCTTTAGATAGCTGACATAGGCTGAACTAAGAATTTTAAATTGCATTACAAATGTTTTTTGTTTTGCATTTTAGTGACTGTCGCTAATGTGAAGTTCTTGGGACCTCATAGATCTTTGGACATGGATAAACATTTATTTTTAAATTGGTTTTAACTTTGGCTCTGTGCACCAATACTGTATCTACTACATACAACGGTAGTGTAAATCACATTTTACATAAGGGTAAAGGTTAACCCTTTTATATAAGGGGTTTTTTTTTGGCCCACAGGTTGTGTGGTCAGAAACAGATGGGACCCAAAGAATGGCTTAAATACCTGTTATTTCACATCCTGTTCTTCAAAGGTAAGGCGCAGAAAAAGACCCAAAATATTTGACAAGGTTACCTCAGTCTCCCTCAGCTTTTCTGCTTTATATAACACTTGAAACGGAAAGAATATATTACACTGCCAAAGACCACACATTGTTTGAATCTACAACGAAGGTCATAATAAACACATGGGTGACAGAAACAATTTCTTGACTTGGAGGCAGCATCCAACAGTCAACATCAGAGATGAAAAATAAAAAGTAGGAATTAGTCAGTCAGTGTGGCATGCCCTGTGATGTTTTTTTAAAGCTCAAACACACAATGCTCTCACATATCTTAAGCAACCAATTACCTATGGGTGTTCTTTGGAATCTTGGCATTTCAAAACACAACCCTCGGTCGACATGCCTCAGTCAATCTACATTCTGAAAAGATCCAAAATCTAAATTTGTAGTGAAGATGAAGCTAACAGATTCAAACATTCTCTCTTAATGCCTTCGTCAGTGAAATGGTTTTGTGTGCTGATGGCAGTCTGAATGCTAATGATTCACTACAGGTGTGCAAGCTAATTTGCATGTACAATACTGTTTGATGTTAATACCCACATCATGTTTCCAACAACATTGTTGGATGAATTCTAAAACGTGATTTCTTCCCAAACATCGTATTCCCATTTTCAGTGAGATAATTATTCCATGAGCGATACCTGTCCATCTCTTTGGAGTATGAATGTGAGTGGTTCCCAACTGCGTTCCTGGAAATGTACCGACCAGTAGATTTTCATTTCACCCCTAATTTGGCACATCTGATTCCGATAATTAGCAGCTCAACAAGATCTCTAGCTGCTGAATGAGATGCACTTTGTTAGGGTTGGAGTGAAAACCCACAGGATGGATGTCCAGGAACAGAGTTGGGAACCACTCATGTATTATTATTATTTTATTTTTAAATTTTTTTATTTGACACGGAAAATGTGTATTAATAACATTTCTGTAAATGTGACAGAGTCAGCCAGGAAGGCTAATTTGAAGTCCCTTGGCTCCGCGTACAAGGGATCTTCATCTTTTCAAAACATCACACTTTGATTGTTATTTATTTTTTCCAGTGTTAAACGTTCACACCACCTCCACCTGGACAGCAGAAGTGCCGCAGACAATATCAGCACTGCAGGGATCTTGTGTCGTGGTTCCCTGCAAGTTCAATTACCCAGATTGTGAAATAAAGCCTAGAGACCTGACAGGAATATGGCACACGGCAAATCAAGACATATACATTTATCACCCGGACTCCTCCAAAGTGATGGAAGAATTCAGGGGCCGGACAAATCTGATTGGGGATCTTGCAAGAAAAGACTGTTCGCTGAGAATTAATCACCTGAAAAAAAAGGACAATGGCCCATTTATTTTTAGGACAGAGATTTGCGACTTTAATAAGTACTCTTACAAAGATAAATTGGTCTCCATTGATGTCCAAGGTGCATTTGAAGAAGTGTTCTCTATGTGGCTTATTTTTAAAATCATGAGTATATACTGATAAGATCCTGGGTTAAAGTCATTGTAAAACATAAGCAGTTCCTTTTAGGTATGTGCACTTTGGCTATTGAAAGCCCCACTGCATTCTTGAGACCAGCTGTGTTTGGAAATATGTTTTTATGACTTTATTCTCTAGAAATGTGACAGCTCACTTAGGTGACCAAAAATTAAAAAAGATTCATTGGGAACTTGTAGCTTACAGATGGCTGTTTATTAGATGCTCGTTTTCACTTGACTACAGACTCTCCAGCCTCCCCATCGCTGACCGTGAGCGGGGAGGTCAAAGCAGGTGACGCTGTGACTGCTTCCTGCTCTGTGTCTCACTCCTGCCCCACGGAGCTGCCTCACCTGATCTGGAGCCACAGTGGAACAACCACCAACCAATCAGAGGAGCTGCCCAACGGCCAATGGAGAGTGACGTCAAACTTAACCTTCCCTGCCACAAACTCTGACCACAACCAGCATCTGACTTGCACAGCAAAGTATCAGCAAGTCACATCTGTGCTATCTTCTAAAATTTAGAATGTGACGTTTTTTTTTTTTTTTAACACTGAATGTAGTACAGAGTATTATTGGAAATTGAAACTTACAGTAACAATTCAATTCCCCTTTTCTGAGAACAGTTTTATTTTTAGTTGTTTAAAACTGACTGCTACCAATGCTTTTTTACTTTAACTTTTTATCAAAGAATGAATTTAGATCACATGTTCCAAAACAGATCTTCAACCCTTGGAAGCTAAAGAAATAGGCACAGAAAAAAATGGATAAAATATTTTACATTTTCACAATTAATTGTATTGTTCCAGATTTCATCAGTTACATATTTCATTCTTTGATCTGTATGTCTTCTGTAGTATTATGATCAGCTAATTTATGACATAAAACATGTCTGGATATAAATGACATATCATGTCTAGTTTCACACATAATCCACACAGTAATCACACATGTAACAGTGTATGAACAAGCCACTGCATTGCGGCTCGAAGAAAACGTGGAACAAAAGAGTCAAACATTAACCGTTGTTAGAGTGGTACAGGAACTCTGTCAGATGCTGGTCATTTTAGTTGGCCTTAGAAATACTAATGCCCTGATCCAGATTGTACCACTTGCAGTGACTTGTTGAGTCATTTAAATATAATCTCAAGTCATCTAAAAACAGTGTTGTTCATCTAGATGCCCCAGTCCGTGTGGAGGTCGAGCCTGAGTCCACAGTGGTGAAGGAGGGAGATGCTGTGGAGGTGCAGTGTTCCAGTGACAGTAACCCTCCTGCACACGGCTACCAGTGGTACAACATCACTGGCACTCTGCTGTCAGAGGATCGAATCTACAAACTGCACAACGTGTCCAGACACACTAAAGCTCTCTACTGTGCAGCCATCAACACAGAGGGGCACAAGAACTCCACTCCGGCCAAGATCAGCGTGGAGTGTAAGCCAAAAGCGATCTCACTGGCACTGCCCGCTGGAAATGGAATGGAAATGCGAGGATAACTTTTATTTTTTTTTTTCAAGTTTTTCATACATAATTAATATTGTGAGACAATAATAGAAAAAAATAATGTCTGTTTACATTACAGGCATTTAGCAGACGCTCTTATCCAGAGCGACTTACACAACTTTTACATAGCATTTTACATTGTATCCATTTTATACAGCTGGATATATACTGAAGCAATTTCGGTTAAGTACCTTGCTCAAGGGTACAACGGCAGTGCCCTACCCGGGAATCGAACCTACGACCTTTCGGTTACAAGCCCAGTTCCTTACCCACTGTGCCACACTCCGTCCGTTTACATTTTTCATCACATACTTGGTAAACCTATTCTGGGGCTTTCTGAACTTGGCCATGCTTTGTTTGTAAAGACCAAAAAATGAAATCATGCACTTTTATTTCTCTCCGAGTCAAAGTTGACTCAGAAACCTGAACTGAATCGAGCTTCAGGTAGAACCCTGATTCAGTTCAGCACTAATCCTTTGTTACATATTTTCCTCTGATTGCTCTAGATGCCCCAGAAATAAAAGGGGGCCCGGCCTGTACCGTGAAGGCCGCGGGGGTGGCCTGCTTGTGCGTAGTGGATTCAGAACCTCCCCGAGATTACCTGGCTGCTCCCGAGAGGGAGCGATGCCAGCGGCGGCACTGAGAGACACGGCTCCATCACGCTGGGCACGCTGCGGAGTACCCAGAGGCTCACAGAGGTCACCTGCAGGCCAGCAACTCACGAGGAAACACGTCCGCAGTCTTCACACCACCCCAGAGCGGTAGGCCATCGTCCGCTGTCCGGAAAACTAAAATGTACTGACATCAGTGTCATTTTTTGGATGTGTGTGCCATCACATTGTTGTTTTTGACAAGTGGTGTACAAAGCTGTCAAAGGTGTAAGATGTTTGCTGACAAAGTGGCGTGTTCAGAAATAGCACGCTAGCATGTTTTCACACTAGGCAATCTTGTCTGCTTTGCACTGCTCTTAAATTAAGCCTCTTAAGTTTGTGGCAACACACACCAGATACATGGATGATGGCAGTATATGAAAGGCACAAGCATTTGGTCAAGACTAATGTATCAAAACCTATGAAATGTGGGAGAAACTATTAATGATACACACATAATGTACTAGCAAATGTAAAAAATTAATTAAATAAAAAAACAAATATAAAAAGTAAGTAGCTTATAATTTAATTATGTATGTCACAAAATCTAAATCATAAAATATATGGTACACAGGTCAACGCTAACATGTTTCCCACAACTGGAAAAAATGTAGTTAGTAGTGGTAGGTAGATTATGATGTGGTTTTGTGTGTAGTGAGCCATCGGGGGGATGGGGAGGCACTTTTTGTTTTATTGCCCTGAGCTAAAGGGAAAAGAGAAAAGAGAAATAATGGCCTGGTTAGCTTTAGAAGTATCATCGGGTGGCTCTGAATGCGAATTTCTGGCTTGTTTGTCCGATTTATTTGAATAAACCACAAATATGTGATGAGTCCAAATTCGGTGGGCACTTAGGTCGCAGATTTGAAAAGATTTTACGTCACATTACATTACATTACAGGCATTTAGCAGACACCCTTATCCAGAGTGACTTACACAGCATTTACATTGCATTACATTACAGGCATTTAGCAGACACTCTTATCCAGAGCGACTTACACAGCATTTACATTGCATTACATTACAGGCATTTAGCAGACACTCTTATCCAGAGCGACTTACACAGCATTTACATTGCATTACATTACAGGCATTTAGCAGACACTCTTATCCAGAGCGACTTACATAACTTTTACATAGCATTTTACATTGTATCCATTTATACAGCTGGATATATACTGAAGCAATTTCGGTTAAGTACCTCGCTCAAGGGTACAACAGCAGTGTCCAACCCAGGAATCAGACCCATGACCTTTAGGTTACAAGCCCAGTTCCTTACCCACCATACTACACTGATTTTAATCACCACTGAACGACAACAGAGAGGCACTTAAGTTTGATTTGTCTCTGCTTGCAGGTGAACTCCAGTACATTTCACTCATAGTTGCTGCTGTGCTGCTGGTGGCAGGCATGGCCGTTGTGGTGTGGCTAGCAAGAAAAATGAGGTAATCATGCTTCCTTTGTAACTGGCACCCAGTGCTTTTTTAAAATGTTGATTTTATTTTAACTTTTGTGTTGTGATTTCTGTCAGACACAATTGTGAGCAACCTGTAACTGGTATGGACGACGCAGCCACAGCCATGACAGGGACCTCCTACGCTATGGCAGCAAGGTATTTCTTTCCACACCTGTGAGAAATTATAATCAAAACCACAGGAAAACTTGATTTTGGGTTATAATTTGTAATATGAAATCAGGTGTGCTTGACGGGGAACACATCGATACCTGATCTGGCTGTGGGTCCCTGTGGAGAGGTTTGGAAACCACTGGCATTGACTGCAAGTGCCAAACTGATTTTTTAAAAACTCATTGTCCCCTTTAAGTGTAAAAAGAAAATATTAATACCCGAATTGAATCGGATCTAAATATTCTTTCATTTGTTTTTGTTTTTTTAGAAAGGAGGAAAAAATCATCACAGATGTACATAACGCATTACATCATGCATTACTGATGCTCTCTACCAGAGAGACATACAGCAGGCAAACGGGTGCATAGATCAGGAAACAACACTCTAATGGCGGGCCAGTACAAGGCAGAGCGGACATCTTGTCAGGTTACAAGCTGCCAGCTAAGTCTAGCACTTAGACGTACTACTGGGAGGAACAGACAACACTATAACTGTTAGATTTGATTGTACACATTACACAGTAAACGATCTCAACTGTCGCTAAATCAGTTTGATTGCTGTAGTTCAAAAATGTTTAAGTTGGTCTGGTATTCTTTTCTACAGCGTGTTTCTTTAGACACAACTTTTATGAATGGTCCTAAGGAGATATATAAGACCTTCATAAGCAGTACACAGTCCTCTCATAAGCACTACATAGACATTCATAAATGCACATGTCAATGACCACAAATAAGCACATTTTCTATCACTAAGCTTGTCACAGTAATGTCACTTGCTACATTTGCATTGACATAGCACACCACATGCCCAGATCACTGTGTAGCTCTTTTATTAACATCGGTATTTATGAATGTATTGCTTAAAGAGGAATTTCACTTTATAACACGTCTGCTTCTCATGACTCATATTGTCCTTCTAATGAATGTGTCGCCCTTCATTTTTTAATTAGTTATTTCATTGTGTTAATATTTTACGCTGTTTTGTTGTTTTCCTTTATAAATGCAGGAAGTAGACCCAGGCAGTTTAGTGTCGAACTCGAGGATGCATTTCATAGTGCGACTTCTGACGTGGGTGTACTTGCAGACAATAACATTAGGTTGATCGTAGAAATAGTGTTATGGCTACTAGTTAGCGAAACTGAAAATGTCTGAGGACGAAGGAGATCTTGTTTTTGATCATGGGATTGTTGTGCCCTATCGATTCGAGCCGGAATACACAGAAGAAGAGCTGGCTAATTTGCAGGCTGATCGTGCGAGAGTGAGAGCGAGTCAGGAGCGGGCCGAGATTGAGGAACCATAGGCCATTCCCAGGACAAACGGCAACTGGTGGTAGACATCCTATGTATCACAGACAGACGCGATAGCGTTAGCCAGCCCGCATAGTACCTACCTCGAGCGGTTCGACCAACGATGGGAAAACGGAGGGTACAGCTCCAGGCTTCAGACGGTCGCCTTGGTAGTCGGTGCCTTGAAGGTAGTCGCTGCATACCCTTAGTCCTCGTTTGCAAACTTCTTCGGCTGTTATGTTGGGGCGTCTGATCATAGACATATATAGATGTATATATGTCTATGCGTCTGATTACATCCAGCCATGTCTGGCACAAAGTTGCATCGCGTCGAAAACTATGAAAACGTGCTTTCAAGGCAAGTTTAACGGGGGCATTATAACAACCGGGAACAATGCACTTCATTATTACACCGATATTGCATCAAACAAAAGTTAGCAGACGTTAGTTTGTTCGATTTCATCGCTAAGTTAACGGAATGTTTTGCTTCATTTCTTCTCGATTTTACCGCGAAACGAAATCAAAGAAGAAGAAAAAACCGGAAACTACTATGTGGACTTGCGCTAAAAAATAGGTCTTTGTTTCTAACGTTAGACATTTAAAATGAAATAACTAATCGAAAAATGAAGGGCGACACATTAATTAGAAAGGCAGATTAGAAGGGGGTGGGGGGTGGGGGGGGGGGCGAGAACCCCAGGAGAACCGGCACACTGAGACAGACAGTTCGATTAATCAATAGGGAAGCTTCCGCTTTTGCCCCAGAAAGTACATGCGTTCGTCCAGACTAATGAAGGACTAGTGCAAATCTTAAGAAGGACCATTCAAAAATAGTATTACCATTTATTCAATAATATGCCATACACTTTATACCACACCTGTATAATATTCAGTTTAATCCCTAAAATTAAACTAAATAAGCTAATTTAACTTTTGGAAAAACCACTGGAATCTGATTTTTGTTCTCGGTCCAGCAGGTTGGAGAGGAAGATGATGTGTATACATGTGTGGAAGATGCCTCTGATTAGAATGAAACAGGTACACAGGTACCCTAGATGCCACTCCCCCAGTGTTGAATGCAGTGACTCAGGAGCTGTCAAGCCATACCTATAACCATACTATAACCATAAACATGTGAATATGGCCACTGTCGATTTCCAACAGACACCTATATTTACTTAAATTTTTTTTTTTTTTTACAAGAGCACTGCAGCTGGATATTCAATAGGAAGCCAATCCTTTTCTTATACATGGACATACAAATCTTGTACACGGAGAAGTGTTATAATGTCATTGTGCATGTTGATCTGAATAAGAAACATCGTCCAAAGATTTCATTTTTATATTATTTCAGATGATTTAGCTTTTTCCTGTCATGCACAAACCTATGTACTTGTACTTTTAATCAATAAAAAAGACAAAAATAATTGTGCTGTATCTGTGTTTAATCTTTTATAAAACAAATTAGGCTTTACTTTATCAAATCCATACACAATTTGCAGACACTCTTACATTTTCTGGTAGGATCTACAGATAGAAGCCCATCATACAAGGGCCATATATTTATCACAAAAGCTGACCCCTCTAACACCGTGAATTATTTATTGCAGCAAAGATATTCTCATAACACAAAATAACCAATGAATTAAATATGAATGTTTCGCTCTTGATTATAGTAATATACTTGGTGACAATGCAAAGCAGTACATGGCAAAATTAATAAACAATATTGAAATAAGACATCAAGTAATGTACCGTTAAAAAATCAAAAGGACCTTTTCCACACCCAGCACACGTACTAGAGAACAGAATTAACGGTTCTTATGATTCTTGTTATACCACAGCCAAAACCTCCATCTTCATGGCCATTCGATAATAAACGCCCATTTCTGTCGTGCTGACAGATATCACAAGCCTTAATCACATCGCGCACAAGCTATCTCCGATAAAAAACTATCATATGTGAAATGTGTGCATGAAGAATTACAATCAAAATTCCTGTCGTGTGACAAAGGCCTTTTCAACGCATAGTCATCGCTTGAACTGCCTCCGGATCACGTATGTTAAAGTTGCAGGTTTTTCTTAAGACTAGTAAACTTTGTGCCATTACATGTTCGCATAAACGTCCTCTTTAAAACAATTCTCATAATCCTCCTCTTCTTCGCCTTCTTCTTCTTCTTCTTCAAAATATGGTGTCTGGGAATAGAAAAGGAACACAGTGAAACCATTTCATTGCACACACAAATGCACAGAAGTTATATTTCCTTCAGCTCCAGAAACGCTTGTATAGTGCTGTTATGGGGTGTGCATGTCTGTACCACCCTATTACTGTGCAAAAATGACCTCTATTAATACTTTTTGTTGAAACTATTTCCTATGGACAATGCAATTAGACACTATTTCACATCTGGCATAAAGGGCCTACACAATATTTAAAAAACTAATATGTACATTTACAATGGTGAATTTAATCCTATGAAATAACAGCAAACCTGCCAACCTGCACGCATTTTGTGTACCAACCACGCAATTCCTGGTCAAAATACGCAGGTACGAAATGCCAGCTGAAACTACGCAAAAAAAAACAAACAAAAAATAAAAAATAAAAAAATATATATTATTGTAATTTAATTACGAAAAACAACCAATTAATACAAAACAATACCGTACATTTATTCGGTATTTAAACTACATCCCTCGGATTGAACCAGATGCTACGACCTTGTGCTTGCGGTTCTGTAACCCCTCCCCGACCCACTCAACATCCACTGATGCGAAGCGGTACTTTATTATCCACCGAGGCGTAACGCTGCATTGCTGAGGTAAAATGGGAAGTGGGGAGTAATAATCAAGCACAAATATGTGAACGTAATGTTAACATATAAAACGGTAAAACATGTTCGGTAACTTTACGAGATGATGCATTTCAAGGGGTATATCCTAATGAGATAAATTTGTGTATATAGTTAGTCGTAGTAGTAGCTCGCATGCTCGCTCGTTACGAGACGTGTGAATAACTGATGGAGTAATTTAGCTGCAGTAACTCAAACGCTACGGAGACTCCCTGTTCAAACTTTGAATCGCGCACGCTGTGTTGGAGCAAAGTTTTGCAAAGGTGTTTGACTATAGACGGCTGACGTAGCAAATAATTCCTATTATTGCAGCCAGTCACCCGACCAGCCTTGCAGTTAGAAAATAATCATGACGTCAGATGACGAGGATACTAACAAGGAGAGAGAGAGCAGCAGATCAACTAAAAACTTATTATTAAATAAAAATGGAAATCATGAACAGAAACTTGGTTTTATTCATAATTGACAGTGTTTTACATCGCAACATAAGCTTTTTTTTTACATTACAACATACGTTTCTGTAAATACTTGAAAATGAAAACATATGGTACAATATACAAAATAAATTACTTCCATTTTTATTAAATAAGTGAATGCAATTCACTTATGATTATCAGTTTGTAAAAGCACACATATCATATAATGAAATATTAATCATGAAAAGATTGTTTTAAGCATTACATTACATTACATTACAGGCATTTGGCAGACGCTCTTATCCAGAGCGACGTACATCAAAGTGTATAACCGTAACCAGGAGGTGTACTCAAACTTTTGACTTGAAAGTATATCATAATATAGCCCAGTGCAGTGCAAGTGATATTTTAGAATCATGTCGAATTATACAATTTTGCCTGATCACTTTAACAGTCAGAACTAGAATTATGAAGAAAGGCTTGTGTGTGCGTGCAAAGCGAAGTGGTGCGAAAGCATGTGAACTAAAGCCGGGCACCCACCGCACGCGTATCGACCGCGAGCGCACTACGCGCGTATTACGCGTTTAACTGAAGCGTAGTTGAAGTACTGTTATTACAACGGCAGCGGGCGACGTCGTCTCCACCAGATGCGAACGCGTCGCGAACCGGCTGCGAAGCTCGCGCGACACAAGCGAACTGAAGCGTAGTTTTTCGCTTCTGTTCTATTTTTTCGGCTTGTCGCGCGTCACGATGGCCTGTTTATACACAGAAATATGCTCTAAAATGCCAGGTATACATGCTCTGATTTATATTTCATCCTTATATGACTGGGGGGGTGTCCCTAGTTACCTCCCAGATATTTTATAAGCAGCTAAAAAAATACAAGCATTTTCGTTTTTGTATTGTCCTTGCAGAAAAAAAAAACTGGAACCTGGGGAAAAGGCAAACTTAGTTTCGCTATCTTATTTTGCGGAGGGGGTGGGGCAAATTTGAAAATACACCACAGAAAGACGTAGCCTATTGAATGACGTAGAAGTGAATGCACCGAGCAGCGGTTTGTTAGCTCGAGTGTTGGAAGGTAGTTTTTAACCAACCATTGCTCACCCTATTTGACTTCTCCGATGTCTTCGTTCGCCCTGATTAGCTGATTTTACTAAATCTGATCCTATAAATGTTTTGACGTGAATGACAAGACGACACGGGAATTCCCAATGGTTGAGTACGGATTATTTATTATTATTATGATCATTACATATTCTTCGTGAAATTGGCACGCTTGTTAACCAAGCAAATAAATTAATACGGTTTGAGATTGATTATTATGCAGGCTGCGTTGCGATTTAAGCTTATGGTAATTCTTTAAAGCGTTTACTTTCTCACGTATTTACATGTGTTAAAAATATTACCAAATTAACAGACTGAAAAAGGTCTCTCACCAAGTATTCATTTACCCATAATCAACAGTCCTGAACAAACGTGAAATACACGATGTAATCCCACTGCAGACTGCGAGAGCTACTAGGAATATAGAGCTTTAAGCAAGCCTTTGCGCGACACAAACGGAACCAGTGGAGACAGGCTACGCGGCCCGCCGTGCTGCTTCGCCGTGCTGCTTACGCGTCGCTTACGCGACGCGTGCGGTGGGTGCCCGGTGTAAGCGTTACACCGACTATTGTGGTACGCAAAATATTTCCCCAAGGTTGGCAGGTCTGTAACAGGTATAGGCTCAGTAAAAATGACATCATGGTACAAGCTGCTTCTGAGTTCTCTGATGGGTACTTCCTTCCAAAAGTCCCCTCGACCAGCTATTTTAAAGCAGGCTCATTATCAGTAAGTATCTAAGAATACGTAGAACTGCCTGAGGAAATAAAAAACATACACTCAGCTTATCGGCACCCTCCATGAAAACAACCAAATGAATAGAATAATAGAATAAAAAATACACATTGTGTTTCAAAATTTCTGATGAAACATTTGGGGAAACTGCTTTTACTCAAATAAACATAATTCTTAAAAAAATACTTGTCTTTTTTTACGAATATAATTTTTCTCAAAAACACTGGGGCAACACAAAAAATATGGTGGAAGATGACCGATGCTAAGTACTAGGATATTTTAGCTTAAAACCTGTTTGCCTCTGCCAGGAGGTTAAGACTTGGCCGTAGATGGACCTTTCAACAAGACAATGACCCCAAACATACCTAAAAATAAACACAGAAATGATTGCATGAACACAAAATCAATGTTTTGCAATGACCATCTCAGTCTCTGGACTTAAACCATATTGGAAACTTGTGGTCTGAATTTAAGAGAGAAGTCCACAAGGTCCACAAACCTAAAAATATCAAGGATCTCAAATTTTTCTGCATGGACAGAGGTCCAATATCCCTCCAAAAGTGTTCTCCAACCAGGGGTTAAATTGGGGGTGAACGTGGGTGGACAGTGTCCACCCACCTTTGGTAAATAAATAAATAATTTTGACCAGCAGTTTTACAAATAACTATGCCAATCCAGTCCATTTTTCGTAGGCTCCAGTCCATGTGTTCCCTCTAGCCAGTTACTCGCTCAACCAATCAAAAATCCGAAGGAAAAAACTCAGGAGGAATAGTTGTTTATATAGACAGGCACAGAAAGAAAAATATCGTTGATTGTCTTGATTGTTTGGAAGCGGATGCAGTAGGTAATTCCATTAACATGTGATTTAATCTATGCAACATTTTAAAGAGAGATGAATAAACAGCCCCCACGAACGCCGGCTATTATTAACGGCAACGTTGATTGCTTGAGCAAAATCAGCAGGTTGCTGGTCAGCAGCTAAGCTAGGATTGAATATTTCCCACATACATAAGGTTTAAATTCAGCGGCAACTGGTGAGTTGAAAATCGGTGGGGCGCAAAACTTTACTTTAAACTAATCATTGATCGCAGCCTGTTTTCATTAGTAATTTTCGTTTATAATCAAGCATGCCAACGATGGGATTAATCAAATGGCAAGTAACCTAACACAGCGTCTTCATACCATGTTAGGGGGATTAAATCATAAATTCAATTTATCCGTTAAAAATCCATTTTAATCACCAAGTAGTCTACACTTAACAAACAAGATACACCAGTCTGTTATCTACCGTGTTAGCTTTCAGAATAACCAGCAAAAACAAAACCTGCACTTCAATTTTGTTTACAATCCACGAATTGCAGATATTTTCCATGAATACGAGTGCGGAGAAGGAAGTGCATGAATTCGCAAATAATGTGCATCATTTCGTACTGCAAATAAAAATAAGGCGTAGGCTACTCGCTAAAACTGCCTATTTGGGGAGAGCTGGCTATATATGATAGTGTTGAGTAGCCTATTTTGTGGATTAATTGTATTGATACTCAAAGAAAATCAGTGGAAGATTCCGCCACTGCTTAGTGATTAAAACGGATTTTTCTAAATCGCATTTATCATTTAATCTCCCTAACACAATGCGAAGGAGCTGTGTCCCTTTCCAGTTGATTAGTCAGATGTTGCAGGCTTGTTAATCACTGACTCTTAATTAAAACAGTTTGAGATCAATGATTATGACACTCAAACTTGAAATACATTATGTAAAAGCTTTCATCAATAGTATACATTCTTTTTAAAACAATTATGTGCACAATACATT